>CM060247.1:85545465-85585191 GCA_030684275.1 Acipenser oxyrinchus oxyrinchus
TGACGAACATGGAATGGTTTACTCATTTCAACAAGAGCCTGCAGCTGCTTTAACTCTTTCCTCCCACCAGGGGTTGCTGTGGAACCAAACAGCACAACTGGGCTTGGAGTCTAGTTGAGCACCAGGACACAGAACTATTTGATCAACACTGGAAAGTTGTGTTTCTTGCAGAAATATTTTTGTAAAATAAAATTTTAAATAAAAAAAAAAATGAATAGGCGAATCTATTTCACATTTTACTTTATTTATTTTAAACTTGATGTCTGCAATAAATAGTTTTTTGGGGCTTTTATTTGTCGTAATCAGTTGTAATGTTAGTTATCCCATTTAGGATCTCTGAGATTGAGCTGAACAAGGGATAAGAGCTGCACCCACATCATGGTCTCAGAGCTTCCACCCAGTTCACTGTTTTCAATAAATTTACATTTTGTTATTGTTTTGAAGCCTCCCTACTAAACCTTTTTTTCTGTTATAGAATGTAATGTTATTTATGGCTAATTATTATTATTATTATTATTATTTGTGACATAAAATCAGTATTGCTGATTATTTTGTCCAAAAAAAAAAGAATTCTAAATGAGATTATAAAAATTGTAAACTTATTTTGTTTTGCTTCAAGGTTAAAACAGAATCATGATCTGTTCCTCGTTCTCTCTTGCTCTCTAGGCTTTGGATGGCCAGAATATCTACAACGCCTGCTGTACTCTGCGGGTCGAATTCTCCAAGCTAACTAGCCTTAATGTAAAATACAACAACGACAAAAGCAGAGACTTTACTCGGCTTGATCTTCCAGCCGGCGACGGCCAGCCCATCATGGACCCCGCCATGGCTGCTGCTTTTGGTAAGGAAACATCCCTCCTTTGGTGTTTTGTTTAGCTGGATTTCACAGCTAAACAAATTATTTTTTGGACAGCTTCATTTAATTAGTGTTCAATAGCTGTGTCATTCAGGAATTACATCTGGATTCCAGCACACATTACACAGAGCACCTGTATTTAAAGAAACGCTGGTTTGCAAATACAAAGGACCTAAACTTTCAGTACCCTTCTGGTCAAGTACCCTACCTGTTTGTTTACTATTGAATATTCAGAATGCAAAAGGAATGGCTTCTGTTGAGCTGCTCTGTCACAAAGCTGTCACAAAAGCCTATCTGGCAGGCTATATTTTGTGTAAGTGATATTTTTTCACTCCATGTTTTAATGGGAGGGGATAGTAATTATATATTTTCATGTTGACAATTCCAGCCCACAGGGCCATTGTTTTCAGTTTTGAATGATATCAGTTCCCAACATGTGTGCCATTTAAAAGAAAAGCCTTCATTATAACCACTCAAGTAATGAATGAGGACAGAACTGGTGCCCCTAACGGCATGACTCATTTATTATTAGCCTCCATTTGTGCCTCATCAGGGGAGCGTAACGGTTGAACCACTTGTTGTCTCAGTCTCGTAAATCAGTTGTGTTCCCTAGTAAAAGAAGTGCTGCAGACACAGATAAGACACACAAGGAGGGATAATCAGTCCAGGAAGGAGGAGTGAATGGGCTGCTAAATGGAGCAAAGCCTTCAGCCACCTCTGCCTTGTCATGTCCACATGTATAAATTACTTGAGGGGGTGTCTTGCACTTTGCTGATCTACATTGTTTGTCAGTTATGAGTGGGCTTGTACAAAAATAGGCATGCCAATTCTTAACAGACAAAGTTGTAGAAAAAAGCAATAGTTTTTTTTTTTTTTCTTTTTATATTTTAAGTTTCAGTTATCATTGGCTGGGTTTACATGCCCATGAAAATCCACTCTACAATCATGACTGTGTGACGCTGTCACGCGAATACGTGAAACAGCAAAAGAACGTTCTTTGGTCAGCGCGACTGTAAGGGCAGGGTCAATCGCTTTCTCACAATAAAAATAGCTGTAAAAAACCTTGTAAACCAGAGCCGGAATCGTGATTGTGTGTCACGAGATTTCAGCAGTCAAGATCCCGTTTAACTGGCGGAGTCTGATGTTATTCCTCAGCAAAGCCGTACCAAACCACACACACACACACACACAAACACACACACACACACACACACAAACACACACACACACACACACACACACACACACACACACACACAGACAAGAAAGAACGCAAAAGACGCTGCAAATGTAAACCTCTCGTATAACCTGTTATTAAAGTTTGTATAAATGCATGTTGTTAAGCACAACTAGCCAAACTTTTAGCCTTATTATTATTATTATTATTATTATTATTATTATTATTATTATTATTATTATTATTATCATTATTAGTGGTGGTGGTGGTGGTTGTTGTATTTTCTTTCTATAATTCTTTTAACATGTCCCAGGAACAACAGAGCTCCACCTCTTCTTCCACCTCACAGAACTGGAATGAGTTGTTAGCATCAATTGGCATATTGTGCAATAAGTAATGGATATCGTTAACAAACAACATACAAGTACCGTACCATATTCATATAGGCCTCAGGGTTCTCCCTAGGAATTCTGTACAGCCGGGTGGCAGAATATTATAGCTGGGAGCACTTTTAACGGAAAAATAAACTTGCCTTACCTTAAATATATAATACGACAAAGAGTTTGAATAATGTGTTGTCGTTTGTTGACTATACCTGGTTGTGCTTTTTTATGTTCTACATTTTCTTTTTCATTATGGTAAATTACCGTGCTTATTTAAGCACTCTAAGATTTGACTGGGGAAAGATAACGTAGGGTTATTGAAGTTAACAAAAAAGAACGGCAACCGTTTCACTTCCTTTTTAGCTTAATTATTGAGCTTATTGCTTTATTTAAATTGTTTTCTTTACGTTTTCAGGGCATTATATATATATATATATATATATATATATATATATATATATATATATATATATATATATATATATAAAAATTTGTATCCACTCTGAAGACTAACAATATAAAGTCATCAATTAAATTAGACAATCACTGATTGGCCAGTCTTCCAAGATTTTCAGTGGTTTGATTTCATATGCACAACAAATCAAAACAGAAGCAATGGGGTGTTAAGATAAATGTGCACACTACTGTATATTCTCACAGAGTATGTCATGCACCTACTGCTGTACCTTGAAGATGCAGGCGCTGTTGTGCAGATCACATAAAGTAGATTGGTGGGAATATATTTCTATGTAGAGGATTAGTAAGCAGCGTGAAGGACAATATTGGCAAGAAGAGTTTTCTCCATCAAATACCTGGAGGCTACACCGTGAGAAGCCGAGGCACTTGTATCTGCTGACGTTATTTTAAAGAACCCATATTCTTTTACTGTAAAATGCACCATTTACTGTAAATGTTTGATAGAGCTGAAGACAGCCTGTATGGTAGCCTAATTACAAAGTGGTTTGAGAAAGTGTAGATTACCATCTGCTGTCGACCCAGCCCAGAGTTCTAATGTACAGTACAAAGCGCAGTTGTGATTAAAGCGTGTTCAATTATGCAGTCCCTGCTAAGAGGGTATCGGTAATTGACATGTCGTTCAGTTCTGTGCAGAAATAAGTGTCAGCAGGAGGATTACCCAAGCTTTATACACAGTACAGGTTTTTTAACCAGGGCAGTACCCCCATGTTTCTCATTATGATTGATATGCTGGATTTTAAAAGCAGGGCTGTACTGAAGCTTTGAAAACATTGGGAATGGGGAGTGTGAACTAGTTTGAACATATTGAATTAATGGATCATCCTGATCATAAGGGATTACTGTTGGCCCTAAGCATGCCTATATACAGGGTTAGAAACTAACGCTCGCCCTTTTGTCCAAGGTGAATTAAAACTGATGAGGGCTGGTTGATGTCTGTGCCTCAGTAGTCCTCACGTTCACAGGCTTACGTTTACAAAATGTAGGAAAAGTCAGTTTTCTAACTGGTGTAGCAGTGGTGAACAAACATTCGTAATAGACTAGTACCACAATTTTGTTAGTTTCTAACCCAGATATATATATTTCAAAAGGTGACGGCCAAAAGTATGCTGTCAGAAAATGTATATGATCTCAATGTTTTCATATTTTCCTTGGGAGTTTTAGTAGGGTGTGAAAAAAGATACAGAAGCTAATTAAGGGTAATGAAGGCTAGGAGCTTGTGTACTAAAGCAATAACTTAAGTGATAACTACACGGCACATTGAGTGTACTAGGAGATAGTTAGTCTAATGAGTGGATACAGTCCTAGTTGAAGTCAAGATGTTACACGAACGAGGGAGAATGTTGTACAATACTATATATATATATATATACATGGCCTGTACTTTAGTTACAGCAAGTATGTGGCAATAGTTTTTAGTATTTCCTTATTTAAGCCTTGATCTTTTAATTTAAAAATGTTGCTTCCGCTTCAAGTCTTTACTTAAACCAAATCAGTCATTCGGCGCAGCAACAGGCTGCTGTCGCTATGGACACTTTATGGCAAGTGGTTACCCAAACTGTACCATGTTACCGCAAGATAACAGAATTTAGACTCTCAATGAAAGTGAAGGCAGAGAGATTCCACTTGTCATGTAATCAGTAATTGTAGTTCTTTGTTTGTCTGACAGGTGCACCAGGAATGATCTCTTCACCCTATGCAGGGGCGGCTGGATTCGCCCCAGCCATGGGTTTCCCGCAGGCTGCAGGTAAGTTTCTCTTAACTGTGCATGCTGGTTTCCAAAGAGGCTGGCAACACTGAGAGAGGCTTAGTTGGATGTTAAGCCTATAGATAGGGCAGTTCTTTGCAGGAGTTTGCAAAGTGCTATTACAGTAACACTAATAGAAACTTAGTTGTCAATTGAAGCCATCTCAATGCAAGTAAAAGTTACTTATCTTGTATATACAGAAGTTTAATGTGTTCAAATATCAAACCAGCTGAGTGGTGTTTTTATTAATAAAACCGCATAAGCGCTTCAAATAGTTTTCTTATGTTTCAATAAAGTGGGGATTGGTTTCTCTAACTGTTATATTACACCTTAAAAGAAATATGCAAATTAGCTACAAAGATACCAGCCACACAATATATTTTATATGTATACTATTTGCATATGTATTTTACAACTAAAATGTTTTAAATATGCCACTGATAGTTTTGGCATTGAAGGCAATACGATCTTGAATGTTCTTGATATTTTCTTACTGTAGATCATGCTTAGGTTATGCTATATGTGAACATTCTGTTGCAATTGTAATATTTTAATAATTACTGGGAATTGTATGGTCCTCGTACTGCAATAGGTGGCCCATGGGCCAAATGCAGACCACCACAATGTCCTTATGCGAGTGGATACAAAGCTGACACCTTAAATATAAAATATCTGTCTCTGTGTAGATAATATTATGCATGGCTTGCTTACACTGCCACTGCAATAACGGTCAGTAATGTAACCTTCTGGAGTAATATAAAAACATTTTGAAGTAAATGTTCATTGACCTAGATACTGAGGTAACCCTCCTCGATCAATCTCCATGGTTACCACTTCAAGTATATTGAATGAGTAAAATTTAAATTACTCTCTCACTGCCTCTTTGTGATTGGAAGTGTAATTTGCTGTTTGTAATTGCAATTCCCTAAAATAAAAGGGCTGCATTTCAATTTAAAAACATAATGAGGCTAAGATAATTTCATCTCGGCGTTACACATTCTTCTCTTTTATTGAAATGAAATAAACCAGTTCTACACAAATAAACCAGTTAATACCAAGTCCTTCATTTGATGTAAAATGTTATGTCACTTATGTGTAACTGTATTCGGTAACTTTGTAAAGCATGATATCCAAGCTTCCTGTTTTCAGCAAGTGGTGTCACCAGGGATACAATTTTAATTAAGAGAAGGGTTTCTGCTGAAGAAGTGCAGCATTAAAATAACACCAGTGAATAAGAGGCCCTGGAGTTGTGTTTTTTTCTATTATTCTTATTCTTATTATTTCTTCTTTTTTATAATTAATAGTGAAGGATAGTTTAACACACAGCTCATTGTTTTGCTGTAATCGTAGAGTAAAAACCTGAGTTTAAGGTCAGTCACCCTCTCTTGCCTACCAGTAAACTCCAGAAAGCAACGCGAGGCCCAAGTATTCAGCCTCTTTGGTGGTGACTGGATAATTCAAGTTTCACTGTATGAGGGGACAGGATGGTTTGCAATGAAGTGTTTGGTTTTTCTTAAGATATTCCGTCTGTGCACGAAAGCTATGAACTATTCCATGTACATAATTAATTCCAAACCCAATGTCAAATGATCTTCTGCTGACCGAAGGTTGCCTGCATGATGATATAAAGCCACTGCCACCATCATCTAAACCCCTGAATATTCTTAATTTGCTTTCTATTGACAAATAAAAACATAAATATGTAAAACATTATTGCCCAAGTTTCACATATGATTTCGTAACATTCACATTTTTTAAATAAAAATGAAAACCATACAGCGATATAAATAATTCCCTATTTTTATACAAAGACATACCAGACGTTTCGGGGCATAACTGGCTGGCCCCCTCATCGGTGTGGTTGTACAGAACAAACTTGGCGACATCACCCGTTTATACTGGAGGATGTCTTCCACACCATCAGTGTAGAAAGCCAGGATGCAGCCATCTATTATGTGCTTCAGGTAAACTCCAAGTTCAGTAGAACTGCTTTTTGTTTTTGGACTCAAAAAGGAAAAAATAGTAAATATTCCAAAATAAAATCAAATAAATCCTTTTTGTTAAAATTGTACAGATAAGCAAACCAGAAATAAGAGAAGAGTCGGGTTTTGGAGCCAAGTGTTTTAACTGTGCCCTTTTATATTATTTTTTATCTTTGGCAAACTCCCTAGCTGCTTTATAATTTGCTTATCTTTCGATGGCTTAAGTACCATTGCCACTGCTCCCATTTTGTTTGTGTTATACATATTAACAGTATATCAATGATTTCAGGCAATAGCAACACTGAAAAACACTGGGGTCTATTCAGTAGATTTAAGTGGTAGAGGATCTGATTATCGCCATTGTTTTAAATAAGATTATTTTTGTTATCTAAGGTTATGAACACAGGTATAGCTCAGTGCTGTCCGTGCTCTGTGAAATAGTTTTCAAAATTCAAAATATATATTAAAAAAAAAAACACAAAAAAAAAACACAATGCTTTTTTTGGGGGCAGCAAAATTTATTATTTCTTAAACAAAAAACTCAACCCTTCTTATTGTGGTTTATTTTGTTATGTACATTACATAGCTAAGGAATAGTTGGGGCATTACATGAAGGAAATGATACTGTATTAAGATAGCAGTTGCAACAAAAGCTAGTCCCCCTCCCAGACTTCACAGAGATATGTACCCATGCTGGCTGCAGGTTTGGATGGCCTTGTTCTTTCTTTTACAGGTCTCTCAATGCAGACAGTCCCTGGAGCTCTGGGCCATCTTACTATCCCAGCCTCTGCGGTTGCTGGCCGCATGGCTATGCACAGCTTGGCCCATACAGCAATGCATTCGGTCCTGTTAGTCTCCAATCTCAACCCAGATGTAAGTCACCTCATTCCCTACATTTAGTATTCTGCTTCAACATAGGCTTGCCTGATGTCTGAGGGGCATCAAGCTCTCTGTGTTAGTCTGGTCCCTGCGGTGGACTCTACTGGCCAGATAGGGACAAGGACAGATAGCTCGCCGACATCCACTCTCAAGCTTCTGAGTGTTAAGAGGCAAGTGAGTTCTTCAGTTCTCTTGAGAAGTTGTGTGGAATTGCTGTGATGAGGGAGTGGAATGGGACATTTTAAATGGGGGGGGGGGGGGGGAGATGGAGGTTAAATTAATTATAAAAATATAAATATAGACAAAAGTTGCTTTTTGATTATTATTATTACTTGAATATTACCCCAAGATTTTATTAAACAAAATGTACATGTTTGTGAGAGTTTTAAGGCCTACGTCAGAGGTTATCCCATTTGTGAAGGTTTCTTTAAAAGTACCACTATGAAATAATTGGATACAGCCACCAAAAGTGTGAATTCTCAACCTCCCCGCCAACAGGAACGTCTGTATATAGAAACCATTCAGCCCATCATTTGTTCTTATATTGGTGTTTGTAAAGTGTTATAATGCTACGTAAACCTAAGCAAAGTGCATCAGCCCAAAACAATCTATAGTGCCTGTAACAAATGGTGCAAGATTTAAATGTCAATCATTCTGCCAAATTTGTTTGTATAATTCAGGAAATGAAAGTCTTGTCTTATTCTTTCCTGCAGAGTATATCGCCCCAGGGTCTTTTCATCTTGTTTGGTAAGTTGCCTAACTTTTTTATATGAGGGTATCGCTTGATATTCTAATATATCAAATACATCAACAACTTGTTTTTCTTATAAGATCCAAGTTAAAGTGTTTTCACACAGTGAGTAGCCATCATTTGTGGCTTTTGTAACATAATATGCAGTACAAAAACATCAGTACATCTGTTGTTTCCTTGTTGCTGTAAATTAAGATTTAAAACATCATTTCTAATGCCTTTAAAAGAAATGATTTTGTAATGTCAGGTTCCTCATGTGCATTAAGCTAACTATTTATCTTTTAAAAATGTAATTAAAAACTCTCATGCTGTCACTAATCTTCATTTCTGTCTGTAGGCGTCTATGGAGATGTTCACAGAGTAAAGATCCTGTTTAACAAAAAAGAAAATTCCTTGATACAGATGGCAGATCCAACTCAAGCACAGCTGGGTAGGTGAAACCCTTCTTTCTGTCCCAAAATACAGAAAACAGATTTCTGTGGTTATTAATGCAATTCAAATATGAAATATTGGTAACTGCCTATCTCCCTCCCACATCAGAGGGGTGGCTGCTGTTGCTATGTATATTGCAGATTATAAAGATTAAACAGTTCAAATAAGCACTCTAGTTATATGCATGGTATACATGATGGTGTCTTCTGCAGTCTCCTCTAACTTGTATTAGTTAGCAAGCGCATAAAACCCTAAAGCTCTATTACATATTTAATGTGAGCTGATTGCCACATTACTTTATGAAAGCATTGTTGAAATTCTCATCAGATTTCTTATTAGCTCTCTGACTGTTGTATAATACAAAAAATTACAAAAAAAATGTAAAATGACACCATGCAAGTGTAGTAGTCCACTATTGAACATTCCAAAGTAATGGCCTTAGTTTTTCACAAACCTCATTTCAATGTATTTTTATTGTATACAGTAATGTTAATACGTGGGTCAATAAATCACACCTGGAGAAAACCCTAAAATTGATTAATATACCGTATTGCTTCGAATTTAAAAAGCACTTTTTAAACCAATTTTTTCTTCTCAAAAATGGCTTGCGTCTTAAATTCGAGTACAGTATAGTGATGCATGTATTAAAATAACCAACGTAAGATGTGACTGCCCGAGTACACAAACCGCAACGAGACTGACTGGCAGTTGAAGGTTTCCGTAGTTGTTATCCAGCAGACCGGACGCTCTCCTCCTCGATGTAAACAAAGCAAGATTTCACTCACCGACTGCCTGTGTAGCTACGGCCTTGCAGTAGCCTTGAGCTAGTGCTGCTGCGTTCTTAAACAATTTTGAATAGTTGTATAGATCTGGCAGTTTTCAAACCTGTCGCATCGCCTCTGTATCGCTTCTGGTGTGTGTGGTCATGTCGCTGCGAAAGTGTCTCCTCGCCAATTAAAAAATCACATTGCGTCTGGTGTGTGGAGACCTTAATAAAGGCTTTGTGCTTAACTGTCAGAATCTACACCACCCTGTTGATCTCACAGAGCTAATCCTTTCATGGAACCAGCCCCCTTTTCTTGTTTCCATAGTAACGTGCACCAGTCAGTCAAGTTAAGAAACTAAAAAACTTTAAAAACAAGTAGATTCCCCTCACCCCAACAACAAGGGGAACAATGAGTGTTGAGGTGTCTGTGCTGCCTTACGGCACAGACGGGGGTTTGAAATAACTACACAGCTTTTAAAAAGTTCTCTGTGTTACAGGAGTGCTGCAGCGCTACAGGCCATTGAGTTTCCCTGATCTGCTCGGTTGATCAGCTTAGACGGCACAGGAAATACAAAAAAAAAAAAACATGTGTCTCCTTTTGAGGTTCTAGTGCTGTTTATATTTGCCTGTAGTTTTATATTCTTAAAACACATGGTATAAATGATATGGTGAATCTTTGCAGAATTCCAGTACTTCCCATTCACTCCATAGTTCTCACATTTTACCAAAATGCAAACCTTATGGTAAATGTGTATTTTTATTTGTTTGTTTGCTTATTTGTAGCAGTGACCTTAATGGTAAATTTGGTTATTTTGTTCCAGCGCATCTTTTTACTATTTTTTTTTTTTTTTTTAGTTGATCACATTGTCATGCACATTGTCTTTTTACTGTCATTTTAGCAATGAGCCACCTCAATGGACAACGTCTCCACGGCAAAGTCATCCGCGTGACCATCTCCAAGCACCAGATGGTGCAGCTTCCTCGTGAGGGGCAGGAGGACCAGGGACTGACCAAGGACTTTAGCAACAGCCCACTCCACCGCTTTAAGAAGCCAGGCTCGAAGAACTTCCAGAACATCTTCCCTCCCTCCGCCACCCTGCATCTCTCCAACATTCCGTAAGTGTAAATGTCTGTCACCTTCAGAGTTCAAAAGATTCATGATGGACAAGCAACGCTTCATAGGAGCTGATGGTTTGAACTTTTTCAGCACTGGAGACCCATATACAGGTCTAGTAAAAACAACGCCACTCAAATTGCAGGCAACTGTTGTTGCACAGGAAAGACACCACAAGTAAATTAATTGTGTGTGCTGTATATGTGTATGCATGTATGCCCATTTTACAATAGAAAACACAAACATTAAGATATAACAAAGCTTAAATATCATTTATGACCTGCTGCCTCTACAACAGTGTTTGGTTCCCAGAGTTGGGGAGCTTTTCCCTGCTGCAGAAGCTACTGTTAACAAACTGAACTGACTTGCTTTCTGGTAAAGGACGTTTACAGAAGGCTAAACAATGGAATATGGAAACGTACACCAATGAGTTGTATTTCAGTTTAAAATTGAAAATAATTGTAGAAAACTGGAGCTTTTAAAATAGCTAATGGTAAAGAATGGGACATTTCAGAATGAACTGTGTAGTAGGGATGGAGATTTAACTTTAAAATATAAGTTAACAAGTACCTGGATTCTGGAATAATCATAGTAATTAGATGCAGACTAAAATGCACTGAAGCACAGATGATTAAAGTAAAAAGGGAAATTATTCAAATAATATGCAATTCCTTAGTCACAAGATGATTCAGTATACAGTTGTAGTCAAAAGTTTACATACAAAGAATATTAGGAAAAATCTTTTGTAGCAAAGGTTTTGCTTTTGTGGATGAGGAAAAAAAGTTACAAAAATAGAAATAAAAAAAGTCTACAATTTATTTATTTCAGCAATCTTTTTGCGAAACTCCAAAAATGCCAATTCAGAAGTATTCATACCCTTTGATGCTGTGATAGTATTGTCTACAATATATTGGCCAATCATCTGAAACCCTCCGCTACAAAACTTGGTTTAAAGCGCAACTGGACGTTCCAACACGACAACGATCCAAAGCACACATCAAAATCTACTTCAGAATGGTTAAAAAGAATAAAATCAAGGTTCTGGAATGGCCTAGTCAAAGTCACTGTCTAAATCCGATTGAGAATCTTTTGTATGAGTTGAAGAAGGCTGTGCACAAGAGAAGTCCTCAGAATTTGAATGAACTGGAACAATTTTGCGTTAAAGAATGGTCAAAAATGACTAAAGAATCATGCCAAAAGCTCATTGGCAAATATCGTTTAAAAGAGGTTATTGCTGAAGGTGTCTCAACTAGCTATTCATTTAATTTTCCAAAAGCAAAACTTTTGCTACAAAAGATTTTTCCTATATGGTTAGAGAAATTTCTGGAAATTATAAATTTCCATTGGGTTATATAAACTTTTGACTACAACTGTATATGTCGGTATTTATTGTATGATTACCAAAAATAAATATTAATGCTGTAGTTATGAAAGAAAAAAGAAGACATAACCAGCATTATACTTTTAGAGTTTTGACTCCAATATACTTCAGACTTATAAAGTAGGTATCTGGCTACCAGAAGTAGAGAAGAAATTGGACCTGATTTGGTGCATCCTCTTTTAAAGAATTTTGAAGTTGGACTCCATGGTTTCCTCTGTCAGATGAAAATAAGTTAAAAATAGAAGTTTTTGACAACAGTGTTTTAATTCTCTTTTTTTATTTTTAAAAACAGACCCTCAATTACAGATGATGACCTGAAAAACCTCTTTGCAAGCACTGGATGCACAGTGAAAGCTTTTAAATTCTTCCAGTAAGTTTGATTGTCCATTCCCGTATACAATTCCCTTCTACAATACTCAAAATAGTGATCTAATTAATTATGAACAAGTTTGAACCATTTACGGTTTAAGTAATACAACTTATTTGTTGGAGTAGTATAATGATATTTAATAGGATACAGTGCTGCTTTGGGCACAGTGTAATTGCTCTATATGGAACCGTACAGTAGGTGGAGTTTTGAGTAAAAAAACGGTGATCAGTATCTAGCATTTTCCTACTGTATGAATGTAAAGGATCTAAAGTTTAACCTATCTACAGGAAAGACCGGAAGATGGCCTTAATCCAGCTAGGTTCTGTGGAAGAAGCCATCCAGGCCCTCATTGACCTCCACAATCACGACCTGGGAGAGAACCACCACCTCAGAGTCTCTTTCTCCAAATCTACAATCTAACATCTTACTTTGGATTTCCTTATAAGACTGAACCGTTTTTAGAAAAAAATTATATATATATATATATATATATATAAATATATATATATATATATATATATAAA
This sequence comes from Acipenser oxyrinchus oxyrinchus, assembly GCA_030684275.1. Lineage (NCBI taxonomy): Eukaryota > Metazoa > Chordata > Actinopteri > Acipenseriformes > Acipenseridae > Acipenser > Acipenser oxyrinchus. The sequence continues at coordinate 85,558,302 of CM060247.1, forward strand.
AAATAAATACGTGAATGAACGAATTTACAAATAAATAAAAATAGATAAAACGTTTGTAAAAGAAAGCCTTCAGACAAAGATTGAAGCATTTAACAACCAGCTCTGCCTCTGAGACGACAATGAACCCTCGAACGTGTGACGGATCAAGGCACCAATTCAAACAGAGTGTGTGATCAGGGGTTGTTCGCCAGGCAAGACTTCGATGTTCCGTTACAATTCCTCCTACCCAAATGACCTTCACCACAATACTGTTCCGGGTGTGGGCAAGCAGCTTTAAACCCCTGAGCTCAAATACTGTGCAAAGAGACAGCATCCTTTTTACTTGCAGGTATCGGTTTCAACGGAAACGATCTAGAATGGTTTTTAAAACACGGGACTAACCAGATTGTAGAAATCAAACCTGCACAACATGCTTCTTTTTAAAATGAAACAACGGATTCCTAAGCATAAGGCTGCAGTTATGAATGTGTACCTAAATTAGGTAATCTGAATTGCAAATGCTAGAATGACGATTTAACTCTGAATGTTTTATTGTTTTGTAAGAGGGATTCTAAGCAGAGACGGCTATTTTTTCCCCATTTTAAAGCACAAAATTAGAAAAAAAGTCTTACAGAAAACAACCACTTAAATCCAAGACAAGTTTGATACGTACAGCTGGTAGTGAGCATCCTTTAAATGTGCTGCCTTCTCTGGTCCAAGGCATAGAGCTCAAGTTCTTGTGCTCAAACTGCATGTGATGTAATTTGTCAGTCATTTATTTTAAAAGCCCTTTTCGTACATATACACATTTCAACTACGTTTTTGTTGAAGTAACTTCCCTTTTCAGCTTTCAGAAACAGTTTTAATAGTGGTAGTTAAATTATTCAAAAATTATTCAATATTGCATTCAGTTCTATTATGTTTTGGACAGTAGGAAGAATCACACTTGTATAACTGCCTTGCATTCTTGTACTACAGCATGAATATTGCCTCAATCATTCAGCCCTACAGCCTTTAGACCAAAAATGATATTGGCTGTTTTAAATCTCTCTAACACTGGGGTGGGGGATGAACAGAGGCAGGCCCGCCCACACCTCTGGCAGATCAGGATAAATCCTCGAGTTGAAATGTAAATAGTGGGGGTGTTTAAATGGTAAGCTGAATGAGTAGACTGCCATGCTAACAAGTTGGTGGCAAGCTCACTCCAGCCTTAACATTTCAAGGGTATTTGTCTGGATCCTTTTTTTAGCAACATAAAGGCAGGATGGTTGTGAATGGAGACCTGTAGCCACAGGTAATGTTGTGCTGATTTGATCCCCCAAAAAAATGCTTGGTAACAGCTGGCAAGGCCAGAGAAGCTGTCTCTTTTTATAGACACTGTTTTCTTAAAATAAAGAAGAAAAAAAAACAAACAAGTTTACAGTCATAAGGAAAACAAAAAAATCAGGTCTAATATATCTTAAGGATTGTCAGATTTTTAAAAAGAAGTTACTTATTTTTGGTAATTTGTTCTTTTTTATTTTTAAAAGAAAAACAAAAAAATCTGAAACCTCATGGGGTTTTTGTACCACTATATAATCAATCTCAAGAAAACATGAAAAATTCATATTTACTGTGTATTTACTTAATTTCATATTACGTGCCTTACTATGTGCTTATAATCAACCAATAGGTTTAGAGATTTTACCTAAGAATATCTTAAGTACTATACTGTGGGATTGGTGAGAGGCTTGTTGACTTGTTTTCTTTTCTGGAATTGTTTTCTTCTGTTGTCATATAGGTTTTTAGATGTGTATTTTTGGGGGGTTCTATACTAAATGGTCTTAATTGGAAATGTTTTTATTTTTTTTGGTGCTTTGAGTACACAGACAAGCAAACAAAGCAGAATTCAGATGTAAGTGTATTCTGTAGGCTTCATATCCCCCTCTGCTGCCATTAAGGGTGAAAGACATATTGGATATTACCTACCTTAAAACAATGTCGTTTCAAAGCATAACACATTCCAAAAATTATGTTTTTCACGTAGGCTTTTGTGTATATTACCACCGTGTCCAATTGTAAATTACACTATGAACTTCAATGAAGTGCATATACATTTTAAGACCATTTCATAAAAGCATTATGGCGTTGTAACCAAGATAACCTCACGCCCAGGAGGCATCGTAAGGCACAAAATGTAGCTGTGTTTTTTGTTTTGTTTTTGTATTTCTCATGGCCGTATACCCCCTGAAGTGCCTTATTGCTACAAAACACCTATATGCACTTCAATGCAGTTGGTAGTGGAGTCCATTCCAGGACCTTGAACAGCAAAGGCAATGACTAGACATGAGTAGCTTTGAATATATGAAGGGCTGTTGTGTTTATTGAAGTACCTCTACACAAAGTAAATCTGAGGTGTTCAATATTAGAAATGGACAAGATTACACTTGAGTCAGCCTTCATTCCATTAGGTATAAAATTCGTTGGTTCTCCAGTGCAACATTGTTGGACTCGGTAGGTATCCTTTCCGCATCTCCCTCACTTTAAATGGCATTCATCATACCTGACGGTTCCCAATGTCATCTGTAATGACAATCATTTCCTTCCTGGGTGGCACATCATATAGGATTTACTGTTTACAACTGTTTACTTCTAGGTTGTCTTTCTTTAAAGGCTACTTAGTGCTGAAAGAGTAAAATCCAAAAACAAAAATAGTGTTAGGACAAACGTGTATGTTTTATTGTATTTCGAACAATCCCAGAAATGCCAGTACTAAAGGGAAATGAGTTAACAGGAAAACAAAAGTGGTAGTTACTTAAAACAAAAGCAAAAGCTGTATTCTACAGATTTTTAAACATCTCTTGTTTTTGTTTTTGTTTTTTGTTTTTGGGTTAAATTGTTACTGATTTGATTTATAGATTTGAAATGGTTAGCTGTTTTCCTGCCTGGGAAAAAAATAATGCAATGCATAATGGTGTGTTGGTGTGTTTTGTACTGATTGTGTAGTTTATAAAAGAAATTGGTTTTGCCAGATTCCAGTGATACTACTGTAATAAAAACTGGCCATTTATCCAGTTACGTAAGGTTTTTTTTTTTCTTTTTTGTTTTTTTTTTCTTTATATTAATAGTAATTGATCTATTTATTTCCCAGTAGATTTGGTAAGGCATTTGTGCTACATTAAATGCTGCTAACTTAAAATGGTTCCCCCCCCCCCGTATATAAAATCTGTTATATACTTTCTCAAGAAGCCTACAGTATCCACTCCTATTTCAGTGTCCCTAGACATCTGCTGTTTTGAGTGAGTCTGGCAAGCTGAAATGGCCCATCTGTGTGCCTTGGGTTTGTAATATGTTATTTACTGTATCTCGTATGTTATTCATTTAGGGGTGTTTGTTGCCTGTTTGACCTGTAGTGTGAAAAAAAATCCTATTTTGTCTTTTGTTTGTGTAATTGGATTTTAAGATTGCTGTCTTTATCTCAAAAAATGTAACTCTTCTACATAGGTCCTCTGTGGAGTTTTTCTGGAACCAGAGAATCTCTCCCAACAACAGTTTTATCATAACCCTGGGAAAGCAAGTTAGACAGGACTCTCTCTTGAGGTGCTCAAGCTTGAATCTCCTGCATTTTTTAATCATGGACTCCATTTGCCTTTGTCTTGTTGTTTTTAACAGGAGAAACTGCCAGACTATAGCATGAAACAAACAATGTCTTACTGTTGCTCGAACAACGTAGTCAAGTTGTACACATTTATTTATGGCAAACTTCTTTAGGACTTTTTGTCATACAAGACCTTTTTTTCTCCTGCTTAGTCTTTCCAGTAGGAAGTTTCAGATCACGTTTTAAACTAAGCTTTGCCTGTGTGGCTGTGATTATTTTTTAACAAAATATATCAGAAGAATAACATGTTTTATTTCAGGGTTTTATATTGAAAAAGGAAGGAAAAAAAGAAAAACATAACAGGACCAAAGTTTATGTGCCTTTCTGTAGTCGTCTTAGTAACTTGTTTCCGCCTTGCTTTCAAGTAGAAACAGTACTAATGATTTTAAAGTTAAAGGTTAACCTTTTTTTAAACAGTCTGTCCCTTGAAAAATAGCCGTAGCTTATTTTGCATTTAATTGAATTGGTTAATGGAATTTGTGGTTTATACAACCTGTGCGTCTACCATCCTCCTAGAAAGCCAAAGTACTTTTTGTACTGTAGCACACAGATTGAATTGGAACTCCCATCTTTTTGACATGAAGGATTATGCAATTCAAAGCTTCAAATATTAATGTCAATATTAGTAAATGGTGATTTGAGAATTTTGATTTGGTGATATGACAGTTATGATAAGGTATTGCTTTTACACAACATGTATTCCCCAACCCCCTTTCTCAATTGGAATTGGTTAGGCTGCACTCCTTAATGTACTGGTAAGTGCAGGTCTGTCTTAAGTAAATTAATCATTTTGTGTTGTGGCTATGTACTGCTTATGTGATACTTTTGATGGTAGAGGCAAAGGGTATCTAGACAGACACCACTGGCATTAAACAAAACTAACAATCACAACAAAAAGTCAATTATTCCTTTACTTGGTCTGTTATTTTAACTGTCTATTTTATTCTGTTTGTAAGAGTGTTCTGCTAATAAGAGAAAAAAAAATGCTGTAAATATTTGTAACAACATTTTTTTTTTTTTTTTACCTGGCAAAAAATTAAGTTTTTGGGAACAAGATGGGGGGGGAAGAAAAATATGAACTGGTTTTTATATTAAAAATTAAAAGAAAACATTAATTGTCTTGTATATTTTGATAAAGCAACAGTATCAGCTTTCATTTGTAAAGCAGTTTGTGACATTGAGGGGAGTTATGTTATTAAAAGAAAACAAGAAGATGAATTATTAAAGAAACATATTTTCTAATTGTGCAGTGCATGGTTGAGTGGAGTTTCTGTATTTTGTAAGATCCATTTCTTTACGTTTTTGTATATTGCCTATTAATATTATTACTACTGCTACTTACACTTTTTATGGGTTTTTTTTTATTTATTTATTTTTTTTGCTTTTTTTCCTAATCAACTTTAATTGTAGCATGCCTTGAATAAATGTCATTACATCTGTACTTTCTTCAGTTTTCCTGTGTCCTCGTCTTTTTATCTTGGGTTCTCTTGTCTGTTAATCTCTGTGTCTCCTCTTTCCAGCTGTTTGTTCCTACCTACACCTTGTTTTTAACCTCCCCAACTTGGAAATTACTTAGAGCTGTTTGATATTATACCAATTATTATACCATACAGGGCTATTTCTAAAGGCATAATTCAACAGCAAGCTTCTTTACCTAGTTTATTATGTTCTTTATCATCCACGGTCTTTCACATGGCCTTTTCCCGCCATTCATCAAGGCTGCTTACTCTGTTTGTGTCATGAAAGTCTGATCACAACTGGAATGCAAGAGAGACCCTCTGATAACTACATAAACAAAAACCGTACAGCACATATAACCTCTTGCGACCTTTTGAACATCATTATGTGCATAGATTTTTTCATTGGTTGTTACTGTTTTCTAAAATGGAGTTGATTTCCTTGGGTCTCAGTTATTGATAGTTCAAAGGGGAATGCTATTGAATGAACATAAATCTTTCGCAAGAAGATGAACATTTTGTGAGTCACAACTTCTTACTAAAACTAAATCTGAACACTTAAAGATTTAAATAAGTTTTTATTATTATTTTAAATTTGATTTTTGTGTTTGAGATTGAACAATCAAATGAATGACTGCAGGGAATGGTGACATTCCATGAAATACAATGCAGTCATGTCCCTGTGCACATTATATATTAGCCAACATAAAGACCTTATAAAACCTGCAACTAAACAGGACACACGTTCTGTTTTTACTCAATATAGCAAAACTGTATTTTCATTAATACTATACAGTCAAACCTGCTCATGTGACCACCTGGTCTAAGTGACTGTATTAAAAAAAAGAAAGACAATTCTCTTACCCAGCAACGGACTCAAACCTGTATTAAGCACCCTTACTTTGCTTTAGCCAATGAAGTGACAGTGTGAAACTGTTCTTGCCCATCTTATACCGTTACTCAAATGATGGTGCAATAATGCAGTCTCTACAATTAATTACATTAACATTGCATTACGCGATTTAGAATATTGTAATAATTAAAATATATTTAGAACACGTACAAATGCAAATTAAACAGTCCCTGCTGACTTCCACGCCAACATACTCCGGTCTACTAGTGTCGCTGTAATGCAACGTCTTCATAAGATTGTCTTTGATGCAACTGTATTTGCAGTCATGACGTAAACAACTCTTGAAACAACCTAACTCAGGAAAGCTGCCCACGTTGCCCATTAAGATGAGTGCATAAAAGACCGAAATATTTATTGGAAAGTCTGTCCCTGTAGCCAAGAATGGGATCAATTCTCAGATCAAGAGTGTATCACTGCAGGCCGGAGTCCTGTAATGTCAGCTGCTGTTCTGTGGTCGAGCATGTGCGCAGCTTAAAAATACGTCATCACTGAAGCCGTTACACCCCTATCACGTGACAGTATAGTACCACCCTGTTGCAAATGATTATTTATTTATTAATGCCTTTTATAGGGCTGGAACGTTAAGTGCTTACTGTGCTTTTTATTCTTCATATTTGTTATATTATTGTAAAGCACTTTGTGATTCTTTTGAAAGGCGCTCTGTGTTTAATACAATATTATTATTAAAATATGGTCTGATTTTTTCATTTTTCATTTACAATTAGAAAATTGAAATGTATAACTTTTGGTGAAAATAACCATAGCGTACCTTGATTTTCAATGTATACCCCGAAAAATAGAAAACTAAACAATCGTGTAACTTAAAAAAAACATGCTATTTGTGTAATGAAAGGGTCATAATCAGCCTGCACCACAATAACAGGGGAGAATACTGCAGACCTGTGACACAGAAGAAACAAATAAAATAAATCTATATAAAAAGCCTTTATTAATTATTATTATTATTATTATTATTATTATTATTATTATTATTATTATTATTAGTAGTAGTATTATTATTATTATTAATTTATTAACCACAGTCTCTGCCATCAGAATATTGAATCCCGATACATTTTAAAGAACTGCAAGCGGCTGACCATATTCGGGATTCAACAATCTTGCTCCAGGGATCAACATTTAGCTGGTTATGAAGAATGTGCAGTGCAATAACAGGTATGAGCTGCTAGATACAAGCTGTGGGAAGGAAATGTAAGAAGGGCTTTATCAGACACCACACCTTTACACAGCGTTGGAGAGAGAGAGAGCACTGCAAAGAGAACACATTATTATTATCATTAAACGGATTGATTTTGGCGTCACAGAGATGATAGCATTGGATGGATGCAGTGGAAAGCTCTGCTTTTCAATAATTTAGACAAAAAATAACCTCACTATTTAGCCTTTATCCAGGAGCTCTTATCATACCTTCCACCATGAACAGGACCACTTACTGCAATTGCCCTGGGCCCCTAAGGACTAAAATAAATCATAAGCTGGACCAAGATAAAACAGGGCACAAAACTAGAGCACTTTTTATAATTAAAATGCTCCATAAGCAAGAAAAAAAACTTGCCAAAGGGGACACAAGTAGACCCCAAATTCCCGTTGGCATGTGGTGCTGAAAGAACAGCTTTCCCTAATATCCACAGCTGTGGTCAAATAGAATGGTCTACCTGAATTCTGAACTGTTCTGAAGCAGAGGAAGTACTTTGAAATCATTCTGAACTCACGTGCAAAACAAATACTAAATCTATAGGCAGTGTTCTCTACTGGCAGTACTGCTGCATCAACAGGACATTCCTTTCAGCTTCTAGTCCTACCTTGACTATGTGTGTACTGTGCTGTGTGAATCTGTATTGTAGTTAACTGCAGGGTAAACTTGAAACAATGTACTTGCTTTTTTTCCGCGGTTGAAAGGAGTTATCGCAGACCTGAAACAATGTATCAGTTGGATTGCCTGAGAACGCTAGTTTGAAACATTGTAACAAATGGAAATACAGCACTAAACTTAATAGGTTGCAGAACGAGCTAAAGAAAAGTATTTGCTCTTGTTTCTGAAACAATTATTATTTTAACACTGTAATGACCCCCCAAAAAAGTAATGAGGGAAGCTACTTCATATAACTAGAGTCTGTGCCTTGCACAAATTGTTTCCTAATCGTTTCAATTGTTTAAAAAGTATGGTCCATGAATGCATAACGTCTGGGTTGCTTGAATAAGACTTTCCAATTAGTTTCAAGACATTGCAATTTATTTTAACACTATTAATCAGTTATTTTAAAGCTGCGCGCGCACGCCCTCCCACAGAACAGATTCTGACAGAACAGCCACTGACAGTACAGGACAACGGCCTGCAGTTATACCCGACGCGATACAACTGTGGTTGCTGTCATATCGCATTTAAAAATACAAGTCATGTGTAGAACGTCTATTAAATATTTGACAACGACATGCCCTGCTTTTGGTTTTTATAAGTTTAGATTCCCCGAACTCTGTTTCAAAACCAGTTTTAACTGATGATTTTTTTATTTATTGAGCAGCAATCTTTCTTCTGACTGGCAGGCTCTTTCTAATCTCCCATTCACAGCATGTTTTGTGTTAAAAAAGAAATTTAAAAAAGCGGGTATTTGTACACAAGTGAAGAGTGGGTGTGTCACTGCAAAGCTTGTTAATGGTCAGATAAGGGTGTTCTGTTTACTATCTTCTTCCATGGCTGTTGCCGTTGCCATTGGCAACGTAAATGTAAAAAAAAAAATAAATAGCTGGGCCTCAAATTTGCAACATGCAGGTACCGGTTTGTTCAGTTTGACAATTTTTTACATGATAGTACTATATAAATGGTGTTGACTTTGTGGTCAATTTAATTAATCTACAGCAGGGGTCTCCAATCCTGGTCCCGGAGAGCCGGTGTCCAACTGTACCCTAAATTACTTATTAAGTGCTTCTTAGAAGCTTAATTAGTGCAATTAATTTAGTGTACAGTTGGAACAAAAACCAGGAGGGACTGCAGCCCTCCAGGACCAGGATTGTTTAAAGAAGGCCTGGTTTATTACGGCAAGGTCTAGGTCAGGGGTCTCCAACCCTGGTCCTGGAGAGCTACTGGGGCTTCTGGTTTTAATTTCAACCAATCTCTCAGTTATGTAATTGAACCAATTATTGGCTTAATTAGTTAAGATTAACAGGTGTTCCAGATCTTTAGCCACTGGTGATGTAAAGACACCTAGAAAACCTGCTGGATAGGGGCTCTCCAGGACCAGGGTTGGAGACCCCTGGTTTAGGTTGATGATGGTTTCCAAAGCAAGGGCATTCCCACTACTTTATGTTTCAGCACACATAAGGGTCTCAGTTGTGACATATATTGAAGGAAACTTAAGTAGTTGCTAGTTTACTTAATACAAAAGTCAATAAATGCAGTGACCCTGTAGAGAATTCCACATCCAAGGAACCAAGAAGCTAAAACATCTTCCACCAAGTACTGTTTGAGTCTTAGGACTAGCAAAATGGAGAATCATTTGTAAACTAGATGTTTTTGAAAGAGACCTAAAACAGTGTTCTACTCAAAAATATCCTTTTTACATTTCAAGTGGTAGTAAATAAAGTTATGAATGGCAGTTTTACATGTTTTTTACAAGTCTATATATAAATATATATACAAGGAGCTTGGTGGTTCTTGTATACTAATAGACCAAATATAGCTGTTATCACGTCTAAGCCAGTGACACAGCACTTTATCAGTGAGGCTGTGGTCTAAGCTTAGAAGTCAACAGGAGGGCAGCCAATAGCGCTGTCAGTACAATCATGTTTAACTGGATTAGATAGATTTCCCTCCAACACCAGAAAGGCGAGGAAACTCGTTTTTGAAAACCACCTTTTCCAGCCTGTTGCGAATCCTGGTTATCACTGCTGGTCAGAAGTGAGAAGACAGCAGACAGGAAAAGGTCTGAGATGTGGATAAAAAGAAGAGACCCCACTCTGGAGAAACCAAAAGAAAATGAAAAGGAATATTGTCAGAATGGTCTGGAGCAGTACTGAGGGGTGCTTTGCCTTGCTTCTGCTTCTCATGCTCACAAGAGTACAAGAGGGTCAGGGTGAGAAAACTTAAAGACAATCTCTTCTAATCGTGTTGTGTATTAAAGTTACATTTCTAGGAAAGTAGACAGATACCTGAGCTTGTGCCTTCATCAGTGCTTTATGTTTGGTATTATGTTTGTCGTATTGAAATCGTTTTTTTTTTGTAGTTTTACATCAGAATTTAGTTTTTGTGCAAGAGCAGCTTTTCTGAATGGTAGATAACAGCATAAAACTAGTAAGGTGTTGCTCGGAATAATAATTCACCTGTTGTTTATTTCTAGCTGTAAACCAATAAAATGGTTGTATTCCTTTCAGAAAATGTGCCTTCACCCTTGCACTTGTTTCAGTATGTCTTCAATTGTTTTAAGGAAACTGGTACAGGGTTTAATTTCTATACCAGCATACCTTTTTTTTTTTACTTCTGAATTTATTATATATATTCTATCTAAACATAAAAAATTCCATGTCAGCAAAATATATGTATGCATCTGAGAAAGAACACTTTATGAAGATTTTTCATATATATTTTAAATAGGGTAAAAAATTGTTAGGGTACTTTGGCAAAAATAACTGACACAGAGGGAATTACAGTAATCTCTGGTAATTATTCCCCACTGGGCATGAAATACTGTAGTGGAGGTATGTTGCACTCTTCATATATCTGGAGAGCCAGCATTAACTTGGTATTAACATTATTTAGCGTATGTTTTTATGAATATCAGATTCAGCAGATATATCTTTTCATACATCATTCCATCTGTATGTCACACATTTTTGCATATGCAGTCTCTGGAGAATTGCTTATCAAAAATGTGATCAAACATGTCATTGCTTTTGTGTATGAAGTCATTGTAAAGTGTGTTTGTTTCAAGGCTCCCATGAGCTTTAGAAGGGCATATACTGTAGGATAATGACCACTCTACTCAAAATGTGAGAAGATCAATGAAGCTTATCATTTTATGTTTTTAGCTCTATTTTTTTTTTTTTAATTGATCTACTGGTGCTCAGGGATATTACTTCTGGTCATAAGGTCTTAGACAGGTTATGTGGGATTAAGGGCTTGCGAGTTTTGATTAACAATCAAACTGTATCTGTCTGCCTTTTTAAGTCGTAACAACTGGCAACACCCTAGACATCTGTGCCACTTGTCATACCAATGCTACGTGTGACAAGAAGACAGATGGCAGTGGTGGAATGATCTGCAACTGCAAGTATGGGTTTCTAGGAAATGGGAGGACACAGTGCCAGGGTAAGTCTTTACTTTTCATTCTTTCAAAGGATCTGAACTAAACCACTGGATTTTTTTTAGAAACACTTTATTATAAGAATTAAGAACAATGTCTGACAATGTATATACAGATAATTGACCACTATCAGGAATGAAGGATTGAGCATGACAGTGATACACAGGTTTGGTGGGCTCAGCCAAGATAAGCCATGATAATTTCACAGAGATGTGCACTGTGTATATTGTAAGGTTTGTCATGTACTTGTATCTTATAAGACTATATATACAGGGTGATTAGAAAGTAAGTTTACCACTTCAACGCACCATATCACATATGGTAAATGTACGTTCTAATCACCCTGTATAATTAAACTGGCAGCAGAAAAATACAGCTTGTTCTTCTTACACAGACAAAGACGAGTGCCAGATTGGTGCCACCAACATCTGTGGTGAACACACAGCCTGCTATAACACATACGGGAGCTTCTACTGCACCTGTCTGGATGGGTACAGCCCCTCCAACAGAATGGCTGCGTTCATTCCAAATGACGGAACCTACTGCGATGGTATGTGGCTTACGCTATTGGTCAAAAGTGACCATTGCACTGAATTCTGCATAGTATGCAACACAAACATTTTAACCCACAAACATTACACGTGTTACTTTTTTAAACATACTGCTGATAACAACAGTTAAATTCTGAAGTAACCAATGATAGTACTGATAGCAAGCATAGCTATCAGCACAACTAATGCACAACAATGTACATTAATAGTACACCAAAACAACAACCAAAAAGGAAATGCATGCACATAGTAGAAATAACTTAATATTAACAGGGAATAGCTTTTTTTTACATTTAAACTGCACTTTAGCCTACACCAACACCCTTTCTAAATAATTAAATGTATATTTTTGTGATTTGGTACTATAGTTTCATATGGAAGTAGTCAGGGGTTCAAGACATCAGAAAGCACTCTTTTTGTAGGGTCCATATGTTTTGCTGAAAGTATAAATTATGCATGCATTCTTTTGTTTTTCAATGTTTGGCAATATAGTCAAATTTCATTCCTCTGCAAAATTACTTTCTCATGTTGTAAATGAACATGTGAATGGCAGATCAATCCTGCTCTCCTCTCCTCAGTAGAGTTTATATTGTATTGTTCACTGAGGATTCTTTGTTTGTTTTAAGATATTGATGAATGTCAGGTCAGAGGTAGATGTGGAGAAGGAGGGCTGTGCAAAAATCTACCTGGAGATTTTAACTGTACCTGCGCTGAAGGATACACAGTAACAAATGCAAGTGAACCATTCAATCCTGTCAAGGATGCAGCTTTTTGCAAAGGTAAAAAAATTGCTTTTTTCAGAGGTAAAATAAAAAATGCAAGACACACTTTAGTTTAAAGGAAGTGCTCTTCAAAGCTTTTCAGAATGTATTTCTCATAAGGTTGGAGGCATGATCATTATTTTCTCTTGATAGGTAACTATCTGCTTCATCTAAAGAACAGAGTTACTGTAAATGCAGATTGATCACATGACCCAATTGTAAAGATTGGGAACACAGAGTAAGATATTGTAATGGCTTTGGTTCCTCTACTGCTACATCACTATTGCTGAATTCAAGATTATGTCAGCTGCCGTCACTGGCACATCACTCAGGTCTCGCAGGCACACATTTACCCACGGGCATAGCTTTGTACCACTGCACCTTTATACTGACTGAATTTGAATGTTTTTGATCTGTTTATTGTCCCATGGTATGTGATATTAATCATCATGTATCACTGTTCCATCATGTTTCAATGGCATGTTTATTAAACCACCAGCTTGAGCAAGGTGGAATTTCTTAAGCGAGAGTATTATAAAAATGATCACTAATGGTTGACCTAGGAACTGGGGGCAAGTATTTCTTCTCCCTGAACATCTTGTTAAAGATTTGCAATGGGACTGTAAATAGAATGCTGGTCGACATAACAAAAGTCACAATCAAAGATATTACTGAGATAATAGTAAAAATGTGTATGTAAATTATACTAGTTCATATACTGAGTGCATAATGGCGAACTTGTTTTGAATAATAACACTACTATGAAGCATTACATTTTCTTATTTAACATTTTATTTATTTATTTATTTATTTATTTTTAGCTGTGGATTGTGGTTCCCCTCCTATTATTCCACATGCTTTCCTGCTTTCAGAAACTGGAACAAGCTATGGGAGTGTAGTTAAATACAGTTGTTTCCAAGGGTATGTCTTGAAAAGTGGAAATGACACAACCGTATGTAACGCAGGGGGAGAATGGGAAGACCCCAGTTTGGTGTGTGAAGGTAAGTCTGTTAATTCTTTCCTGGTTTTGACATTTTTAATTTTGTACATTATGTGCATTTTGTGCAGATTGTGTATTGGTGTGTTTTGAAGTTTTGGTGTGGCAAAATTGAATCAATTTTAAAGGTGAATTAAAAATATGTATATGGTACAGACATTTATAGGCGGTCTCCCTTTGGTAAGATTAATGTCATACTGTAGGTACCTATGCCTACCTATTGAGAAAAAAAATGAAAAATATGAAAATGAAAAATATGAAACTCCTAGCAACTGATACCATGTTTCCATTGGTTTGTAAAAATGACCACCTTGCCACTGGTTTTGTCTACAATCCAATCTTCAACTGGAAGTTTTCCAACGGTCAATGATGGTCACATTTTTGGTATAATTGCCATTTATAAATGAATTCACCATCCTCCAATGTTTCCCTGATAATATAATTTGTTCACAGGCCTCCGTTCTGCCTTGTGATCGTGGTCTTGAAGAACATTATTACTGTTGGAGCACAGCAAAGGATCTTTAAAATAACCGCAAAAATAACCAAATTCCATTTTAATAACACTTGAATGTAAATGACTGAAACTACACTACTGCTTTTGTTAAAGATAGAATAAGATATAATTTGGTAGAAAATGGTTTGAACTGGAAGAAAGATATAACCAGTGGTCAAGAGGATAGGCCTCTTTTACCTGCTGGCAATTCATCAGCAGCACTCATCTACACCTCTTGTTGATCATGTGTTATGTCACATGGTTCAACTACGTTGCATGATATTGCATAATGAGTTGCATGTTTTTAAAGATCATACAATGTTGTTCTGAACAATCATACAAACAAAACTGGCAATGGTCATAATGACATTTCATGTGATTAATTCATTAGAATCCATACTAAATAATAATTGAGTCCATGTGTAACTACATTTGAATTAATTCCACTTATTTTAACACGATTAGACAATACGATAAGTAAAAAAAAGAACCTCATAGTAATTTGCTATTGTGAATAGAATTATAATGAACAATACAGGGTATTCTAGAAATGAAGGTGCACTTTGCTGGAAGAGGAAAAAATGGTCTTAAATGAAAGATAACAAAAAAATTAAGGAGGGACAGTCTGAAAAGCCTCAAAATAGTATTCCTCTGTCTCCTGCTGTCAAACCCTGTTGTATTTTTGTGTTGCCTTCATTTCTCAATTATAATCAGCTCCTGGGTTATCTACATGTCACATTTGCATTTCAAAGCATATGTAAACTAACATTGGATTCAGTTATCAAAAACGCATTAAAATATATCTTCTATAACCTCTTTTGCTTGGTAATTTATTCAAATGTTGTAGATTACTCTTCCTCTGAAGTTTTATTTGTATTTTTATATTTGGTACCATTGTTTAATATGTAAGTAACCAGGGGAGCAAGACATCGGAAAGCACTCTTTTTGTAGGTTTTCCATATGTTTTGCTGAAAGTATAACTCAGGCATGCATTTTTTTTCATAATTGGCCATATAGTCAAATTTCATTCCTCTGCAAAATTACTTTCTCATGTAGTAAATGAACATGTGAAAGGCAGATCAATCTTACTCTGCTTTCCTCAGTAGTTTATATTGTATTGTTCACTGAGGATTCTTGTTTGTTTTAAGATATTGATGAATGTCAAGTCAGAGGTATATGTGGAGAAGGAGGGCTGTGCAGAAATCTACCTGGAGATTTTAACTGTACCTGCGCTGAAGGATACACAGTAACAAATGCAAGTGAACCATTCAATCCTGTCAAGGATGCAGCTTTTTGCAAAGGTAAAAAAAATTGCTTTTTTCAGAGGTAAAATAAAAAATGCAAGACACACTTTAGTTTAAAGGAAGTGCTCTTCAAAGCTTTTCAGAATGTATTTCCCAGAAGGTTGAAGGCATGATCATTATTTTCTCTTGATAGGTAACTATCTGCTTCTTCTAAAGAACAGAGTTACTGTAAATGCAGATTGATCACATGACCCAATTGTAAAGACTGGGAACACAGAGTAAGATATTGTAATGGCTTTGGTTCCTCTACTGCTACATCACTATTGCTGAATTCAAGATTATGAGGAAAAATTGGTCTTAAATGAAAGCTAACAAACATGAGGAATAAGGAGGGCAGGCTGAAAACCCTAAAAAGAGCTTATTTTAAATCAGCTTCATATTTTCAATGTTATGGAAACTCCTCTGACAATATCAAATGGTATCATTTATGTTGACCTATGACCTTATGAGGCTGCCATATTGGTCATGTATCTTTTTGGATGATAAAGACCTTTGCGCTTTGCAGTATACAACTGTATTCTATAATTCTCGAGGCCAATTGAGGTTATTACACAAGAAAAAAAATTAAAGGTGTTTTACATTCAAATTGAACTGTTTCACAGCCACATTGTTTTAACCTTTGGCCATATAAACACCATGCCCCTAGAGCATAACTATTAACCTGCCTCGCCTGCAATTACAACAGCAAGAATATCACATGTGTTATTTCTTATCCACTAGGGGAAGAGTGTTGCAGGGGGACAGGTTTATGGTTACACTCTGATGTTTTAGATGTGCTTGGAGGTTAGACAGCAGAACCTTTAAAAAAATAGCCCTTTTGGTGCTCCAGAAGGTGACAGGACTGGAGTCTGAAGTCCTCTTTATTTTTGGACTCTTTTGGGGTGCTTGCTTACTTTGCTGCCACACACCACTTGTAAATGTAAAGAAGGATTATACAATACAGAAGAAAGGAATTGTTCTGTTTATACTATAAACGGTTACTGGGAAAATGCATGGGGAAAAAAAGTATTTTAAAATACCTTTATTATCCCTCTTTTAAAATGAGTTAGTAATCTGAAAGAATGACAGTGGGGCCATTAGTCAATTGACATTGTATGACCCTACGTCGGTTAGTATTGGACTTTTATTGTCTAACTTATAATGGCCCCAGTTACTGTTCTACACCTATTGTTATGTCCTTAGGTCTCACACACATTGCAATGAGCTTTGGAACTTGTTCTTTAGCAATATGTTCTTTAGCTTGGAATTACATATCAATACTAGTAGCACTATATACAGTACAGAGGATTTGTAACATGGGAATATGTTATTCTCTTTTAAAAACAATATGGGGTTTTCCAGGTAATAATATAATAACCACTTGTGTTTACACGTGGGTGACATCGGTACTAAGTAATACCAAAAATGGAGTTACACAGTCACACTCATAGTGAATAATGGCAGCACTGTGTTGATTTCCCTCCTAGAGATTGACTGCGGTCAGCCCCCCATGCTGCCACACACCGCTATGCTGTGGAACAGCAGTGCAGGACTGGGCAGCGTGGTGTATTATAACTGTAAAGAAGGATTTTACAGAGCTGGAGGAAGGAATTATTCGGTTTGCACTAAAAGCGGTTATTGGGAAAATGCCTCTTTACTTTGTAAAGGTAATGATTACTGCATGCGTTTTTGTTTCTAATGTTTTCCAGCTCATCATAAAAAAATATAAAACAAACAGCCCGCTTCATAAAACTTTGACAATGAGTTTTTTAAAGCCTGTTATAGATAATTAATAAGGCTTTTGTGAAACCTTGTTCTTAGTCAAATTGATTATTGGTTTAGTTTTGTGAATGCATATGTGACTGGAAGGAAAGCCACCAAAATTAAGATGCAGATGAACCATCTTAAATACAAATCAGGGCAGACACCTGAAACCAATAACCATTAACAAAGTGATAATTAATACCTATTAGGCCACCAGTTCGTCTGGTTGCATGTAGATGCAGCTGCCTTGTATGTGGAATTGATCAGGCCCCCCTGGTATTTACTAGCGAGTGTAAAAGAATCAGTGGGATACCGTTATAACACCAATTTAGTACTCTTGAATAAACCTTAGAAGAACCAATAGCAGGCCACAACATTACCAGCAATGCAACACTGTGGATTTGCAATTAAAACTGGAGAGTGGTCTTGATACAGTACCAGAAAACAAAACCTGATCCGGTACAGGAGTATCTTTTGCATCTTGTACCACTGAAATAAAATACCTCTATATTCTACCACTGCCATTTTACCAATAAGCCATTAAAGATGCTGCAATTAGTTTGCTGTTCTCTGTTAACTCCATATGAGGAGCTTTGTGTGATTCTTTTTGCACTTGAAACTACAAATGGAAGTGTAGAAATGTCGTATCCTTCATGTTTGAAAATGTCCACACAAGGTCTGTTTTAGACAGGTGGCTCTCCCTCTGTGTCAGATGATGACATTCCAAACCTGAGGGATACTTCCAGTTACTGTTGTTTCTTTCACTTATGCTGCCATGTTGTAGGCATTCTCTCTCTCTGTAAGAGCTGAGCATCCCACACAAGGGAAGCAACAAAGACGCAGCTCTAAATTCGTAACACTGAATCTCTGGTACAAATAGACAGGGAAGGGGAATTGCCACTATATTGATTTATTTTGGAGATATTATTCCGATTGGAGTTGGGATTGACTGGGACATCAGGGTTCACACTCCCTGTATTATATTCAGCTTCACTTTTGTTATATGGACTGTCCTCCTGGGTCCTTCTGGCACTATTATGACTGCCATAGTCACACTCATAGTGAATAATGGCAGCACTGTGTTGATTTCCCTCCTAGAGATTGACTGCGGTCAGCCCCCCATGCTGCCACACACCGCTATGCTGTGGAACAGCAGTGCAGGACTGGGCAGCGTGGTGTATTATAACTGTAAAGAAGGATTTTACAGAGCTGGAGGAAGGAATTTCTCGGTTTGCACTAAAAGTGGTTATTGGGAAAATGCCTCTTTACTTTGTAAAGGTAATGATTACTGCATGCGTTTTTGTTCCTAATGTTTTCCAGCTCATCATAAAAAAAATATAAAACAAACGGCCCGCTTCATAAAACTTTGACGATAATAGTTTAAAGTCTGTTAAAGATGATTAATAAGGCTTTTGTGAAACCTTGTCATTAGTCAAATTGATTATTTGTTTAGTTTTGTGAATGCATATGTTATGAAGGAAAGCCACAAAAATCAAAATGCAGATGAACCAAATTAAATACAAATCAAGGCAGACACCTGTAACCAATAACCATTAACAAAGTGATAATTAATACCTATTAGGCCATTATTTCATCTGGTTGCAGTTGTAGATGCAGTTGCCTTGTATGTGGAATTGTTCAGGACCCCCTGGTATTTACCAGCGAGTGTAAAAGAATCAGTGAGATACCATTATAATACCAGTTTAGTACTCTTGAGTAAACCTTAGAAGAACCAATAGCACTGTTAGGACTGCCGTAGTCACAGTCATAGTGAATAATGGCAGCACTGTGTTGATTTCCCTCCTAGAGATTGACTGCGGTCAGCCCCCCATGCTGCCACACACCGCTATGCTGTGGAACAGCAGTGCAGGACTGGGCAGCGTGGTGTATTATAACTGTAAAGAAGGATTTTACAGAGCTGGAGGAAGGAATTTCTCAGTTTGCACTATAAATGGTTACTGGGAAGACACTTCCTTATTATGTAAAGGTAATGGACTTCTTTTGTAATAACCTGCATGTTTTTTTTTTTTTTTTTTAATTGTTACCAACTCCAATGAAACAAAACCTGTTTATCAATCTACCTTCATACAAAAACAACCTTTAATGCTCTTTCCAAGCAGCTAACACTTTGAATACCAGAATTGTCCTGAACTACTGTAATTCAGTTCACCCTTGGGAATAAAAGGGGTCTGTTCAAGTTTAATGTCTAGAAATGCAAAGAAACACAATGTGACACAACATAAATTCCAAAGAGTATTATAGTTTGTGCAATACATCTATGAAAACTCAAGTGATATAACTCATAGATTATGTTACCTCAGCAATATCAGTAACAGAAGTATGCCATACAGTACAATATTAGACTATGTTACAGTCACATATATGAGATACAGATGTTGTGAGAGTATACTCTAAAACAGCATTTAGTGTCATCTCACCTTTGTCATGATTAGAATGAACACATCTTTTGGCTAAATGCATTCACCATTTGCCAGTTTACGGATTTATAAAATCTGTTTGATTGAAGAAAAGTTATCACTTTTAATTTTACTTAACTTTTTATTTTTACTTAAGTAAATTTAATTTTCTGCTTCACATCTGTTATACGGAATGTCCTCCTGGGTCCCACTGCCAGTTAGGACTGCCGTAGTCACACTCATAGTGAATAATGGCAGCACTGTGTTGATTTCCCTCCTAGAGATTGACTGCGGTCAGCCCCCCATGCTGCCACACACCGCTATGCTGTGGAACAGCAGTGCAGGACTGGGCAGCGTGGTGTATTATAACTGTAAAGAAGGATTTTACAGAGCTGGAGGAAGGAATTATTCGGTTTGCACTGAAAGCGGTTATTGGGAAAATGCCTCTTTACTTTGTAAAGGTAATGATTACTGCATGCGTTTTTGTTTCTAATGTTTTCCAGCTCATCATAAAAAATATAAAACAAACAGCCCGCTTCATAAAACTTTGACAATGAGTTTTTTAAAGCCTGTTATAGATAATTAATAAGGCTTTTGTGAAACCTTGTTCTTAGTCAAATTGATTATTGGTTTAGTTTTGTGAATGCATATGTGACTGGAAGGAAAGCCACCAAAATTAAGATGCAGATGAACCATCTTAAATACAAATCAGGGCAGACACCTGAAACCAATAACCATTAACAAAGTGATAATTAATACCTATTAGGCCACCAGTTCGTCTGGTTGCAGTTGTAGATGCAGCTGCCTTGTATGTGGAATTGATCAGGACCCCCTGGTATTTACAAGCAAGTGTAAAAGAATCAGTGGGACACCATTATAATACCAGTTTAGTACTCTTGAATAAACCTTAGAAGAACCAATAGCAGGCCACAACATTACCAGCAATGCAACACTGTGGATTTGCAATTAAAACTGGAGAGTGGTCTTGATACAGTACCAGAAAACAAAACCTGATCCGGTACAGGAGTATCTTTTGCATCTTGTACCACTGAAATAAAATACCTCTATATTCTACCACTGCCATTTTACCAATAAGCCATTAAAGATGCTGCAATTAGTTTGCTGTTCTCTGTTAACTCCATATGAGGAGCTTTGTGTGATTCTTTTTGCACTTGAAACTACAAATGGAAGTGTAGAAATGTCGTATCCTTCATGTTTGAAAATGTCCACACAAGGTCTGTTTTAGATAGGTGGCTCTCCCTCTGTGTCAGATGATGACATTCCAAACCTGAGGGATACTTCCAGTTACTGTTGTTTCTTTCACTTATGCTGCCATGTTGTAGGCATTCTCTCTCTCTGTAAGAGCTGAGCATCCCACACAAGGGAAGCAACAAAGACGCGGCTGTAAATTCGTAACACTGAATCTCTGGTACAAATAGACAGGGGAGGGGAATTGCCACTATATTGATTTATTTTGGAGATATTATTCCGATTGGAGTTGGGATTGACTGGTACATCAGGGTTCACACTTCCTGTATTATATTCAGCTTCGCTTTTGTTATATGGACTGTCCTCCTGGGTCCTTCTGGCACTATTATGACTGCCGTAGTCACACTCATAGTGAATAATGGCAGCACTGTGTTGATTTCCCTCCTAGAGATTGACTGCGGTCAGCCCCCCATGCTGCCACACACCGCTATGCTGTGGAACAGCAGTGCAGGACTGGGCAGCGTGGTGTATTATAACTGTAAAGAAGGATTTTACAGAGCTGGAGGAAGGAATTTCTCAGTTTGCACTAAAAGCGGTTATTGGGAAAATGCCTCTTTACTTTGTAAAGGTAATGATTACTGCATGCGTTTTTGTTCCTACTGTTTTCCAGCTCATCATAAAAAAATATAAAACAAACGGCCCGCTTCATAAAACTTTGACGATAATAGTTTAAAGTCTGTTAAAGATGATTAATAAGGCTTTTGTGAAACCTTGTCATTAGTCAAATTGATTATTTGTTTAGTTTTGTGAATGCATATGTGATGAAGGAAAGCCACCAAAATCAAAATGCAGATGAACCAAATTAAATACAAATCAGGGCAGGCACCTGTAACCAATAACCATTAACAAAGTGATAATTAATACCTATTAGGCCATTATTTCGTCTGGTTGCATGTAGATGCAGTTGCCTTGTATGTGGAATTGTTCAGGACCCCCTGGTATTTACTAGCGAGTGTAAAAGAATCAGTGAGATACCATTATAATACCAGTTTAGTACTCTTGAGTAAACCTTAGAAGAACCAATAGCACTGTTAGGACTGCCGTAGTCACACTCATAGTGAATAATGGCAGCACTGTGTTGATTTCCCTCCTAGAGATTGACTGCGGTCAGCCCCCCATGCTGCCACACACCGCTATGCTGTGGAACAGCAGTGCAGGACTGGGCAGCGTGGTGTATTATAACTGTAAAGAAGGATTTTACAGAGCTGGAGGAAGGAATTTCTCAGTTTGCACTATAAATGGTTACTGGGAAGACACTTCCTTATTATGTAAAGGTAATGGACTTCTTTTGTAATAACCTGCATGTTTTTTTTTTAATTGTTACCAATTCCAATGAAACAAAACCTGTTTATCAATCTACCTTCATACAAAAACAACCTTTAATGCTCTTTCCAAGCAGCTAACACTTTGAATACCAGAATTGTCCTGAACTACTGTAATTCAGTTCACCCTTGGGAATAAAAGGGGTCTGTTCAAGTTTAATGTCTAGAAATGCAAAGAAACACAATGTGACACAACATAAATTCCAAAGAGTATTGTAGTTTGTGCAATACATCTATGAAAACTCAAGTGATATAACTTATAGATTATGTTACCTCAGCAATATCAGTAACAGAAGTATGCCATACAGTACAATATTAGACTATGTTACAGTCACATATATGAGATACAGATGTTGTGAGAGTATACTCTAAAACAGCATTCAGTGTCATCTCACCTTTGTCATGATTAGAATGAACACATCTTTTGGCTAAATGCATTCATTTGCCAGTTTACGGATTTATAAAATCTGTTTGATTGAAGAAAAGTTATCACTTTTAATTTTACTTAACTTTTTACTTTTACTTAAGTAAATTTAATTTTCTGCTTCACATCTGTTATACGGAATGTCCTCCTGGGTCCCACTGCCAGTTAGGACTGCCGTAGTCACACTCATAGTGAATAATGGCAGCACTGTGTTGATTTCCCTCCTAGAGATTGACTGCGGTCAGCCCCCCATGCTGCCACACACCGCTATGCTGTGGAACAGCAGTGCAGGACTGGGCAGCGTGGTGTATTATAACTGTAAAGAAGGATTTTACAGAGCTGGAGGAAGGAATTATTCGGTTTGCACTATAAACGGTTACTGGGACAATGCCTCTTTACTATGTAAAGGTAATCGATTTATTTTGTACTTTTGTTTTTTATTTGCTTTGTTTTCAGCTAATGAGCTTCCCTGGGATGTACAAACCCACCCAATAGGGGCTTTCATTAGTGATTTAGGGGCTGATGTAAGGATACGTGTTTAGCTGCCATAAAGTGGGACTTCAGAGGCCACTAAAAATGCGCAGGTCATCCTAGATCTAATAGCTAAATTACACCTTTTCATCACCTAGTTGATTGTCCTCCAGGTAACACCAACAGCATTGACTTTGTCCACTATAGAGGACCATATGGCCTCTTTGGTAGCAAACGTTTCTTTTACATGCGCCAAGAGGACTTTGCTGCCCTTCTTCTGACATATATTTTTGTTTGGTTTGATTTTCATGCTCCAAAAATCTCATACAGCGCCTACTGCTCTCTGTATTCCTAACTCACCTCACCTCTGGGTTGTAAGTGCAGCTGCTAAATACCTCAATGCACAGGCATTGCTCATTGCGACCCTCATTATCATGATTGCAGCTCATTATTTGTGCATGTTGGGTAATTTGCATTGCTCTTAAGCTTACATAGGCTGCAGGGCCGCTAGGTAATTTGGATTTTGCAGCCGCAATTGTTTGCACTACGCCTATCCTTACATCAGCCTCTTAATGTCTAAGGTGCATTTTGCAACCAGTGCTGCTACAGGATAGATAGATATATGACTTGCAGAACTTCAGTGTATGGTGATGAATACTGTGTATGTTGAGTATGGGCATAGGGCAGGAGGTTAAATGTAGGGACAATCACTGTAAATCGTGACAGTTGTCAACCCTTGTGTTCATTGTGAGTGCCTACAAAAATCTGCATGCATAATAAGATTAAACTAATCAGCTAGCCAGTTTAATCTAACTAACTCATGCAAATGTATACTTTGAGTGTCTTGAATTGAAGTTACCTCGTCTGTCCCTTTACTAATACTTGCTTTCAACATATAGAAATCAACTGTGGCGCCAGCGTTCGTACCTCATACTGACATGCTGTGGGACAAAACAGCACATCTTGGGAGTGTGGTTTATTTCAAATGTGAAAAAGGATTTTTTGTAGAGAGAGGAAAAAATCGCTCTGTTTGTACAGCCAACGGATTCTGGGAGAATGTTACTCTAACTTGTAAAGGTATTTTTCTATTTATCAAATGCAAACCGCATAAGACAAGTAAAGGAAATGGGTAATTGCTGAGGTACTAATAAAATCTGTAGTACGTAAGAGCAAATTCAAATAAGAGGAAATAAACACAGTAAATAATTAGGTTTGAGAGCGATTATGACTAAGAGCAGTTAAACTTAAAAAAATATTTGGTTATAAGAGTAATTTCCATTAAGAGCAAGTAGTAAGTACAATAAATGGATAAGAACGATTTCAAATAACAGCAATTACACGTGAATACGGTTACTTTTATGAGTAAAATCATATGTAGAATCTCAGCAGTGGAGCCTAGTTTAACACAGGCACAGAAATGGCAGCAAATATTTTTATTTGGCCGTTTTACCAAGAAGTACAATCGTATTTTAATACTATATTCATGTCATTTTTTAATTCTTAACTTCTTTAAGATTTTTTGTCTAGTTTTTAACAAGTTATTTAATTGGGTAATATTAAGAAACAATTAACCAACTTGTAATTTAAAAAAAAGAAGTGAAGGCTTTTAAAAGATGTCGAGATCCTTTCACACCAAACACGTTTCATCAAAGCATCAACCGCCAGCATTCTGAAGTAAAACGTTAATGTATTTCTTTTTTTTTTTTTTCAAGTTTGAAAACATTTAGGACATTTACAAGGTTATTTAAGGTTGCATATCTAGTTTATGGTTAGTGCTGGTTTTTAAGGTTTTGCTTCTTTGTTTTAAATGAAGCCTGGCCTTTCAGATTAAAGATGCAATAATAACATAAAACTTTATCTAACAATGCTACTCTCAGCCAATTAATACCACTTTAAATCACATTACATCACACTCCTATGTTTGTCCACAGAGTAACTAACTTTTGATTGCTTCTTTAACATACAGAAATCAACTGTGGAATACCACCGCCTGTACAATATACTGATATGCTCTGGGACAACACCTCACAGCTTGGGAGTGTGGTTTACTATAAATGCAAGGAAGGATTTTACACAGTGGAAGAAAAAAACTACTCTGTCTGTACAGCAAACAGGCGATGGGAAAATATTACTCTAAAATGCAAAGGTATTTGTATCGCACTATCGTCATATTTACAACACTGTACACAAAATACATTTTCAATGTTTTTTTTTCAGTCCCTGTAAGATTAATGGTAATATGTAGTAATGCTATAAGGGGATGTATCACTTTTGGGGTTTTTTCAATTTGGTTTCCATAATATACTGTACAGCAGTGTACAGTAAGCAAGAACTATTGTGGTACTGTAAGGAGAGGTTGGATTCTGAACCATGCACACATCATAATGGATCTCCATGAAAAGGCATTTGATATTTAATTTGTTAGACTATTAATCAACTAACAAACCTGTCAACATTTACAGTGTTATCATGGGATAATTTGCTGCAGGCAAGACTAAAGCTGCTAGCAAGATGTAGTGCCCCCTAACGGTCCAGGTATTGTTATGGTTCATGAGGACCAGGGTTGAAAATCATTGTATGAACTTGTATGAGTTGTCAGTATGTAAGAAACATTGATCTGAACAGCAGCTGACCACAGTATCGCCACCTTAAATTCCTACTTATATTTACTGCCAAGTCTAAATAAAGCTATAAATGCCCAAATAGCGGAAACTTTGGTTGCCAAATAAGCAAAGTAATTGAGGGTTGTGAGGTGTGTGTGTGTCGGGTGTCAGTATGTATTATTATGGTATATATATATATATATATATATATATATATATATATATATATATATATATATATATATATATATATCCTATGTTTATTGGTTTGTAAACATTTGCTGTCAACTGAAACTGAAGTCAGATGTTATCACATGGTTTGCCAAATCGATATAAGCAGCCCTCTTGGGTAACTGTTGACAATGCTGTGCTGTACAGTTAAGCAAGGACTTTCACTTATAAGAAAGAAGCAACTCTTACAAAAATTGCTTGATGTTTTCTGGTAAAACCACATTGCTTTGACTTTCTGAACGGCAGTGAGCCTGTGATTTTCTCTCCTGCAAAGGTCCAGACTCTGTTGCTTTGAAACCGAAATGACTCGGGGCGCTGTTTCATTTTTCAATAACTTTATCTTTACTTGATTGCACTTTCGGTAGGCGCAGCTAAAGGGAACAGAGGACATTATCGCTCCTGTAAACATAAGCCTGTCTTACTGGATCTTTTTTGGTAATGTAATGAGATGTCAAGCTCAACAACCAAACAGTTTAGCAGCAGGCAGGTCTACATTATCAAAATATGAGGGGACGGGGTGGCTTGTACCATGTTTCCATGAACCACATAACCCGAGTACTGCTCGAGTTGAACCCCCACACCTCCGTTTCCATGAACCACATAACCCGAGTACTGCTCGAGTTGAACCCCCACACCTCCGTTTCCATGAACCACATAACCCGAGTACTGCACGAGTTGAACCCCCACACCTCCGTTTCCATGAACCACATAACCCGAGTACTGCACGAGTTGAACCCCCACACCTCCGTTTCCATGAACCACATAACCCGAGTACTGCTCGAGTTGAACCCCCACACCTCCGTTTCCATGAACCACATAACCCGAGTACTGCTCGAGTTGAACCCCCACACCTCCGTTTCCATGAACTACCTAACCTGAGTACTGCTCGAGTTGAACCCCCACACCTCCGTTTCCATGTTTTTAAATTACTCCAATTGGCGCCAGAATTATCTGGTCCGATTTCACTCCTCGGGCTGGTCTGAATTCTAAAGTCTGAATT
>CM060247.1:85585291-85875291 GCA_030684275.1 Acipenser oxyrinchus oxyrinchus
GCGATGTGGCGCGCCTTGTGCGTAGTTTGTGTTATATGTTGCATGTTGCATGTGTTAATGTTGGTGTATAGCGATTGGTACACGGGATATAAGCGGGTCTGTGTTTCACGTGTGTTTAAAATGTCTAATTGTAGTTAGGCACGAGGTTGCACATAATTAATTCACGTGCTGGGATTCAAGTGAATAATTAATTAGTAATTGAATCCCAGCACAACAGTATATATAGATGCACGCTTTCACTCACTCGGGGTTGGGTGTTCGTGAGTGGAGAACGGGTGTGGAGAAGGAGAGACAATAAAATAGAGTAAAAAGAATAACTGTAGAAACTCACCGTGTTTGTTTGTCTCCGTGCACTGTTTGTTAGTGTCTGTCCGCTTTTGTTTATCTATTTTATTTTGGCGTAAGTGCCGTGTGTGTTTTGTGTTCTTTTATTTTGTTTATTAAATGCTGAGCACAACCAAGTGCTCAGCTTCACCAACCTCACTGTCTGTTGTGTGTTACTTCCTGTTTCTGGTCTGACGTCACCCACTGCCGGCCGTCTTTGTGACACGTGGTGTCCTGCGTGGGATTACCAGCACCTCCAGGACTCAGGCCAGAGCGGGTACCGCAGTTTTTGTTGTTGTGGGAAAAAAAAAAAAATAAAAATGGAAGGCTGGAGAGACGGCTGCAGGGACCTAGAGGAGCTCCTCGGCAGGCTGGAGGACCAAGGCTGGTGCCTTGCCTGCGGGGTGTATGGGCACACGGTGGCTGTCTGCCCTTCCAGGAAGAGGAGGAGGAACCAGCCCAAATGAGGAAGGTGAGGAGAAGGAGGCAGAGAGGGGGAAAGTGAGGAGGAAGCGGGAGGAGCCCGAGCGCCCTGCGCCTGAGTGGGAGGAGCCCGAACGCCCTGCGCCTGAGTGGGAGGAGCCCAACGTCCCTGCGCCTGAGTGGGAGGAGCCCGAACGTCCCTGCGCCTGAGTGGGAGGAGCCCGGACGTCCTGCGCCTGAGTGGGAGGAGCCCGAGCGTCCTGCGCCTGAGTGGGAGGAGCCCGAACGCCCTGCGCCTGAGTGGGAGGAGCCCGAACGTCCCACAGCCCAAGAGGGGGGAGTCGGTGCCCACAGCCCAAAGGGAGGAGTCGGTGCATCCACAGCCCAAAGGGAGGAGTCGGTGCGTCCACAGCCCAAAAGGGAGGAGTCGGTGCGTCCACAGCCCAAAAGGGAGGAGTCGGTGCGTCCACAGCCCAAAAGGGAGGAGTCGGTGCGTCCACAGCCCAAAAGGGAGGAGTCGGTGCGACCACAGCCCAAAGAGAGGGAAGTCGGGGCTTCCACAGCCCTAGGACCCAAGCTGCCAGCAGAGGGAGAATGCCTGCTGGTTCCACCTCCACCAGCAGAGGGAGAATGCCTGCTGTCCCCATGTCCACCAGCAGAGGGAGAATGCCTGCTGTCCCCATCTCCACCAGCAGAGGGAAAATGCCTGCTGTCCCCATGTCCACCAGCAGAGGGAGAATGCCTGCTGTCCCCATGTCCACCAGCAGAGGAAGAATGCCTGCTGTCCCCGTCTCCACCAGCAGAGGAAGAATGCCTGCTGTCCCCATCTCCACCAGCAGAGGAAGAATGCCTGCTGTCCCCGTGTCCACCAGCAGAGGAAGAATGCCTGCTGTCCCCGTGTCCACCAGCAGAGGGAAGAATGCCTGCTGTCCCCGCGGTCCACCAGCAGAGGGTAAATGCCTGCTGGGTTCCCATCCACCAGCAGAGTGTGAACGCCTGCTGGTATCACTTCCCCACCGTCACCACCCGAGGAGAGGAACAGGAGCTGCCTCTGCCTCCACCACAGTCCCCTGCAAGAGCTGGAGAGCCGCACCAGTCCCCTGCAGAGAGGCGGAGCTGCACCAGTCCCCTGCAACAGTAGGAGACTACTGCGCTGCTCGCACCTCCATCGCCAGGGAGACTACACGCTGCTCGCACCTCCATCGCCAGGAGACTACACGCTGCTCGCACCTCCATCGCCAGGAGACTACACGCTGCTCCCACCTCCACCGCTTCCTCCACTAAGAGCAGAGGAGCAGGAGCTGCCTCTGCCTCCGCCACCACCAGGAGCAGAGCAGCAGGAGCTGCCTCTGCCTCCTCCACCAGCAGAGGGTGAGTACCTGCTGGTTCCGCCTCTTTGTCGTGGGAGGACTGCTTGCCCCTCCCACCTCCACCAGCAGAAGGTGAATACCTGCTGGTTCCGGCTTCATTGTCGTGGGAGGACTGCTTGCCCTCCCACCTCCACCAGCAGAGGGTGAATACCTGCTGCCTCCGCCACCGCCAGGAGCAGAGGAGCTGGAGCTGCCTCTACCTCCCGCCAGGAGCAGAGGAGCAGGAGCTGCCTCTGCCTCCGCCACTGCCAGGAGCAGAACAGCAGGAGCTGTCTCCGCTTCCCGCACCTCCACCACAGGGAGTGCGGTGGCGGAGCCCCAGAAAGGGGAGCTACCGGCTACAAAGACAGGGGAGAGGTCAGGAGACCACTTTCCCCAGCAGCAGTTTGGCTGCAGGAGTTCTGAGGCGGAGCCCCACAGGAGGGAGCTACCGGCTACAAAGACAGGGGAGAGGTCAGGAGACCACTTTCCCCAGCAGCAGTTTCTCATGGGAGTTCTTGTGGCCGGAGCCCCACAGGAGGGAGCTACCGGCTACTGAAGAAAGGGGAGAGGTCAGGAGACCAGCATCCCCAGCAGCAGTTTCGCTGCAGGAGTGGACCAGCATGCTGTCAGCCGTGCCACTACCGGCAGGGGTGCTGACAGCATTGCCAGCCATGGGCCCACTGAAGCCTCCCTTCCCAGCCCGAGACTTTGTCCTGGACTGCTGGGTTTTAAGGGGAGGTGGCCGTTGAGGCCATGTGTGCTGCGCACAAGGGGGTATATGTGGCGATGTGGCCGCCCTTGTGCGTAGTTTGTGTTATATGTTGCATGTTGCATGTGTTAATGTTGGTGTATAGCGATTGGTACACGGGATATAAGCGGGTCTGTGTTTCACGTGTGTTTAAAAATGTATAATTGTAGTTAGGCACGAGGTTGCACATAATTAATTCACGTGCTGGGATTCAAGTGAATAATTAATTAGTAATTGAATCCCAGCACAACAGTATATATAGATGCACGTTTCACTCACTCGGGGTTGTGTGTTCGGTGAGTGGAGAACGGGTGTGGAGAAGGAGAGACAATAAAATAGAGTAAAAGAATAAGTGTTGTAACTCACCGTGTTTGTTTGTCTCCGTGCACTGTTTGTTAAGTGTCTGTCCGTTTTGTTTATCTATTTTATTTTGGCGAAAGTGCCGTGTGCTGTGTTTTGTGTTCTTTTATTTTGTTTATTAAATGCTGAGCACAACCAAGTGCTCAGCTTCACCAACCTCACTGTCTGTTGTGTGTTACTTCCTGTTTCTGGTCTGACGTCACCCACTGTCGGCCGTCTTTGTGACACGTGGTGTCCTGCGTGGGATTACCAGCACCTCCAGGACTCAGGCCAGAGCGGGTACCGCAGTTTTTTTGTTGTTGTGGGAAAAAAATAAAAAAAAAATAAAAATGGAAGGCTGGAGAGACGGCTGCAGGGACCTAGAGGAGCTCCTCGGCAGGCTGGAGGACCAAGGCTGGTGCCTTGCCTGCGGGGTGTATGGGCACACGGTGGCTGTCTGCCCCTTCCAGGAAGAGGAGGAGGAACCAGCCCAAATGAGGAAGGTGAGGAGAAGGAGGCAGAGAGGGGGAAAAGTGAGGAGGAAGGGAGGAGCCCAACGCCCTGCGCCTGAGTGGGAGGAGCCCAACGTCCTGCGCCTGAGTGGGAGGAGCCCGAGCGTCCTGCGCCTGAGTGGGAGGAGCCCGAGCGTCCTGCGCCTGAGTGGGAGGAGCCCGAACGTCCTGCGCCTGAGTGGGAGGAGCCCGAACGTCCTGCGCCTGAGTGGGAGGAGCCCGAACGTCCTGCGCCTGAGTGGGAGGAGCCCGAACGTCCACAGCCCAAGAGGGAGGAGCCGGAGCGTCCACAGCCCAAGAGGGGGGAGTCGGTGCGTCCACAGCCCAAAAGGGAGGAGTCGGTGCGTCCACAGCCCAAAAGGGAGGAGTCGGTGCGTCCACAGCCCAAAAGGGAGGAGTCGGTGCGTCCACAGCCCAAAAGGGAGGAGTCGGTGCGTCCACAGCCCAAAAGGGAGGAGTCGGTGCGCCCACAGCCCAAAGAGAGGGAAGTCGGGCTTCCACAGCCCTAGGACCCAAGCTGCCAGCAGAGGGGAGAATGCCTGCTGGTTCCACCTCCACCAGCAGAGGGAGAATGCCTGCTGTCCCCATGTCCACCAGCAGAGGGAGAATGCCTGCTGTCCCCATCTCCACCAGCAGAGGGAAAATGCCTGCTGTCCCCATGTCCACCAGCAGAGGGAAGAATGCCTGCTGTCCCCATGTCCACCAGCAGAGGAAGAATGCCTGCTGTCCCCGTGTCCACCAGCAGAGGAAGAATGCCTGCTGTCCCCATCTCCACCAGCAGAGGAAGAATGCCTGCTGTCCCCGTGTCCACCAGCAGAGGAAGAATGCCTGCTGTCCCCGTGTCCACCAGCAGAGGAAGAATGCCTGCTGTCCCCGTGTCCACCAGCAGAGGGTAAATGCCTGCTGGGTTCCCATCCACCAGCAGAGTGTGAACGTCTGCTGGTATCACTTCCCCCACCGTCACCACCCGGAGGAGAGGAACAGGAGTTGCCTCTGCCTCCACCACAGTCCCCTGCAAGAGCGGGAGAGCCGCACCAGTCCCCTGCAAGAGAGGCGGAGCTGCACCAGTCCCCTGCAACAGTAGGAGACTACACGCTGCTCGCACCTCCATCGCCAGGAGACTACACGCTGCTCGCACCTCCATCGCCAGGAGACTACACGCTGCTCGCACCTCCATCGCCAGGAGACTACACGCTGCTCCCACCTCCACCGCTTCCTCCACTAAGAGCAGAGGAGCAGGAGCTGCCTCTGCCTCCGCCACCACCAGGAGCAGAGCAGCAGGAGCTGCCGCTGCCTCCTCCACCAGCAGAGGGTGAGTACCTGCTGGTTCCGCCGCCTTTGTCGTGGGAGGACTGCTTGCCCCTCCCACCTCCACCAGCAGAAGGTGAATACCTGCTGGTTCCGGCTTCATTGTCGTGGGAGGACTGCTTGCCCCTCCCACCTCCACCAGCAGAGGGTGAATACCTGCTGCCTCCGCCACCGCCAGGAGCAGAGGAGCTGGAGCTGCCTCTACCTCCGCCAGGAGCAGAGGAGCAGGAGCTGCCTCTGCCTCCGCCACTGCCAGGAGCAGAACAGCAGGAGCTGTCTCCGCTTCCCGCACCTCCACCACAGGGAGTACGGTGGCCGGAGCCCCAGAAAGGGGAGCTACCGGCTACAAAGACAGGGGGAGAGGTCAGGAGACCACTTTCCCCAGCAGCAGTTTCGCTGCAGGAGTTCTTGAGGCCGGAGCCCCACAGGAGGGAGCTACCGGCTACAAAGACAGGGGGAGAGGTCAGGAGACCACTTTCCCCAGCAGCAGTTTCTCTGCAGGAGTTCTTGTGGCCGGAGCCCCACAGGAGGGAGCTACCGGCTACGAAGAAAGGGGGAGAGGTCAGGAGACCAGCATCCCCAGCAGCAGTTTCGCTGCAGGAGTGGACCAGCATGCTGTCAGCCGTGCCACTACCGGCAGGGGTGCTGACAGCATTGCCAGCCATGGGCCCACTGAAGCCTCCCTTCCCAGCCCGAGACTTTGTCCTGGACTGCTGGGTTTTAAGGGGAGGTGGCCGTTGAGGCCATGTGTGCTGCGCACAAGGGGGTATATGTGGCGATGTGGCGCGCCTTGTGCGTAGTTTGTGTTATATGTTGCATGTTGCATGTGTTAATGTTGGTGTATAGCGATTGGTACACGGGATATAAGCGGGTCTGTGTTTCACGTGTGTTTAAAATGTCTAATTGTAGTTAGGCACGAGGTTGCACATAATTAATTCACGTGCTGGGATTCAAGTGAATAATTAATTAGTAATTGAATCCCAGCACAACAGTATATATAGATGCACGCTTCACTCACTCGGGGTTGGGTGTTCGTGAGTGGAGAACGGGTGTGGAGAAGGAGAGACAATAAAATAGAGTAAAAAGAATAACTGTAGAAACTCACCGTGTTTGTTTGTCTCCGTGCACTGTTTGTTAGTGTCTGTCCGTTTTGTTTATCTATTTTATTTTGGCGTAAGTGCCGTGTCCTGTGTGTTTTGTGTTCTTTTATTTTGTTTATTAAATGCTGAGCACAACCAAGTGCTCAGCTTCACCAACCTCACTGTCTGTTGTGTGTTACTTCCTGTTTCTGGTCTGACGTCACCCACTCCGGCCGTCTTTGTGACAATCACTAAATGTCAATCAAAAATGTTGTAGGGGGCGGGAAGGTACCGTATAATGGGACGTTTTGGCTGGTATGAAAATCGGCGGATTTGCTACTTTGGGGAATTTTGACGGTTTTTGAATTGACGTTTTTTACTTCACACAGTCACAAAGAAAAATGCAACGCATTTGGCTGTTAATTAAACCCTTCTAAAAAAAAAAAAAAAAAAAAAAAAAAATACATTCACTTAATGCTTTTTTTTCTTCACTTGTCTGTGAACAACATCTAAATGAAGTAAATACATTTCATTTAAACGTGTCACCCTTTAGTACATGAACAGTGCAGGAAACAGTTTGTTCTAAACACTACATGGTGTTAGGTTACATGTTCAGAAATTGAAAACACAGTTCAACCTTGAAGAGATTCCAGAGGTTTTATTTTGAGACTTGATAATTATATTTAGAACTTTAATTTGACAAGTGGGGCAAGCAACTTTGCCTGCCACATTTTACAGTGGGCTTAGGCTCAGATTGTACAACTACAGAGCACGTCAAGTCTGCACCCCCTTAATACAATTTAAATCAGTAATTTGGCATTTTGCACAAGAATGTTATGAGTAAATGCCTGCAGCAGGGGGCACTCTTACGCTGCAGTTTTAGCACAAGCAGTCTCCAGCAATGCAGTCACTGACAGACTAGTACACTTCAGCTGTAACACACGCACTAGAGACAGTGGAAGTAACTACATTACTTGATAGTAAACACAGCAGTGCATTTGCAGTGGCATGGGAAGGGTGTAGTGGGCTAAAGGCTTTTAACCTGATTTTAGTACTACCTGTAACATCTCGAAAACCACAAGTATTGTATTTTATGGGTAGTGAAAAATGACGATTTAAAAATTAATATTTAGGTCCTGGTTTAAATAAAAACGTTGACTGTTTATGGATAAGTTCAGAACCACAGCAGTACAGTAAATGGCTCAACAAGCAACTGAAAACATTCCACTTGCAACATACAATATTGATCTTTCTAGCAGATATCTTCCATCTGTGCAGGATAGGCTTTGCTTTGTTGGGAGTGGTTGGTTCTATTAAAGATTAAAGTGGTGATTTAATCTGGGCAGCACGGGTGCACTGTCCCCTGTTTAAAAAGGTGCAGTTTCATTGTGGTGATAAATGGTCTTCATAATTAGACAGGGACCTCTTTTTAGAAAAGGCCGTTTTCTGCAGGTTCTTCATAAGGACACAACACCTCTGACCAACAGAATCCTTCAAATTTGATTGGACTGTTTTGTATTTTTTTTCTCACAGCAACATAGACTGTACTTGATGATTAATATCATGTCCCCTTTTTTATGCCCTGATTTGGAATATTTTAATATTAATATATATTTGAATTGATATTTTCTAGAACTGGACTGTGGTTCTCCACCGGTACTAGCCTACACAGAGATGCTGCAGCCCAACACAACAAGCCCAGGGAGTGTGGTTTATTACCAGTGTATAGACGGCTTCACCAGAAAGGGAGGAAGAAATGTTTCTGTCTGTACAAAGAGAGGAGAATGGGATGCTGCTACATTAATATGCAAAGGTAAGCTTTACTTAGCCCCTGCCACAGGGAATAGTTAAATGTTAGTATGTTAAAGCTATGGCACCCTTAATTACATAGATAGTTGTTTTTGTTTTTTTTCTTAATGCCACTACATGGTGTTCACTAAGTGAAAAGACCATTTAATCCATCATCAATAAGCTTTAGTGTTCCAAGGGTTTCGCTTTTTATTTTGAAAATGATATTCAGTAGTAGGTAACACAATGGAAGACACAGTGACATTTCAATACGCTGTTGCCTAGACCAGGGGCTCCCAAACTGTGGGCCGATTTGGCTGTGGGAGCAACGACATTCTATGTAGTTTTATATACTGCTATTCTATTGCAATGTTGTTTATAACCTTTGTGATGTCATTGCTGGTAGTGCTGTGGTTTGGCTAGTTTCATCAGGGTAAACTGGTTTGTAATAAAAATAATGGTATATACATTTTCACAGTTGTTAAAGCAAGCAAAGAGGAGGTCTAATGTATGTTACCCAGTTATCATCGTTATAAGCCCCTATTCAGACTGTCACAGAATCTCAGAGTACAGAAGTATACGGACAGGTCTGGAGTCAAACATGTCTAGACTTGAGTTTTCAATTCCAGTAATTCTAGTCAAAACATTTGTCATTGAATTTAATGGAAGAAATTATGATAACTATAGTATAGCCCTTGGAAGTAATTGGTAAACTACTCAAATAATAAGTGATATGCAGTATTTCAATACAAAGCTAAGAAAATGAGCAATGACATTCATCAGCAAGGTCTCTCCCAGGCAGAAATTTCAAGGCAGACAGGGGTTTCCAGATGTGCTGTCCAAGCTCTTTTGAAGAAGCACAAAGAAACGGGCAATGTTGAGGACCGTGAGACGCAGTGGTCGGCCAAGGAAACTTACTGCAGCAGATGAAAGACACATCATGCTTACTTCCTTCGCAATCGGAAGATGTCCAGCATTGCCATCAGCTCAGAACTGGCAGAAAACAGTGGGACCCTGGTACACCCATCTACTGTCCGGAGAAGTCTGGTCAGAAGTGGCCTTCATGGAAGACTTAGGCCAAAAGCCATACCTCCAACGTGGAAACAAGGCCAAGCTGACTCAACTATGCACGAAAACACAGGAACTGGGGTGCAGAAAAATGGCAGCAGGTGCTCTGGACTGATGAGTCAAAATTTGAAATATTTGGCTGTAGCAGAAGGCAGTTTGTTAGCCAAGGGCTGGAGAGCCGCATACGTAATGAGTGTCTGCAGGCAACAGTGAATATATATATATATATATATATATATATATATATATATATATATATATATATAAAAAACGAAAAAGCAACAATAAAGTACTAATGAAGAAAAAATAAGATTCAAATGAAATTGATTAAAAAATTAGATTGATTGAAAAATGATTAAGTTATTAAGTTTATTTACAGTGTAACATGTTTTAAAAGGTTTTAGGAGGCTGTGTGGTCCAGTGGTTAAAGAAAAGGACTTATAACCAGGAGGTCCCCGGTTCAAATCCCACCTCAGCCACTAACTCATTGTGTGACTCTGAGCAAGTCACTTAACCTCCTTGTGCTCCGTCTTTCGGTTGAGACGTAGTTGTAAGTGACTCTGCAGCTGATGCATAGTTCACACACCCTAGTCTCTATAAGTTGCCTTTGATAAAGGCGTCTGCTAAATAAACAAATAATAATAATAAAATCTTTTAATTTTAACATTTTCCCAAGGAGTGCTAATAGTGGGCCACAGCTAAACAGGTGTGCCTCAGGTAAAAAAAAAAAAAAAGTTTGGGAACCCGTGGCCTAGACCACATAACCAGAAAGAACAGAAATAGATGACATTTTTACTAAAGGCTGACCAAAACCTGCTCACTGGAAACCCAGTACTGCAGCATTCATATCTGAGACTAAAATCTCTTGCCAATGCTTCTCCTTCAGTCCACATTAATAAATACATATCTGTCAGTCTTATTTATTCTGTCCTTTACTCTCTGCAAGCTGCTGATGAAGTTTGATTTATTGTGTCGTTTGTGCTTTGTGATTGTTGTATTTTTTATTGTTTTTCTTGACCCCCTTGTAAATGAGGCCTCGGTCTCAATGGCTAAATCTCCTGCTTAAATAAATGAATAAAATTAATAAATTGCTCCCTCTGTGTACTACCAGCAGGTTGTCTTAAAAAAAGAATAGACAATAGCACTCTGTGTGACAGGGAAGCACAAAGAAAGGTTGCACCAAATTCAATTTTTGGGCAGAGGAATAGTCGGTGCAGCCGGGGCAACTTCACAGGGGCCCACGCACTCAGGGGGCCTTAGAGGGGTCCGAAGGCTTGGAGAAAAAAAAAACTTAAGTGATAATATCCTTCACATTTATATATGCATTTATATATTCATATCATTGTAGCTACCAGTGCCAGTAATTACGTTTTTATTCTCCCTCGTTTAATCGGGTACTGCTGTTCTCTTAATTATGTTTTTTAAAAAAATGGTTGACTTAAAATGAGCTTCCTAACTTTTTTTCTTCCCTAATAACTGTCTTTGCATGGAGGCTTGTATGAGGCCCTGTTTTATGTTTCGTTGGCGTCTCTTTTCCGAACTCTGCAACCACTTGTACTTTAGCCTAGTGGTCTCTCAATATTGCAAAACAGTTTCCTACTGTCTTCATGGAAGGTTTTGGGGTACTGTTCAGCAGTCTTTTGCAGTTATATTCTGTGTGCATGATTCATCCTGTAGTTTAGGCCGAAGCTGTTAACGGGTGCTGCTGGGTACCAAAATAAACAAAAGCAAATTAACATGTCTGTATTTCTGATTGGGAACAAAATGTGATTAAACATGTTAGCTTGTGATTAAAAAGAGTGTGGTATTGGAAGTAAAGATGCACGCAAAATGCAATTCAAGGTAGGGTTGCCACCTTTGAGATACGAAAATACCGGACACCCCATCCCCTCCTATTGTCTATTTCTTCATTTGTCTCTGCCATTGTGACTAACGTTACAGTATGCTAATTAATAGTTTCGCGCTTAACGTTACAGTATACTACTTAATAGTTTTGCAGCTTCTTCATTCAAAGGGCTGTCAAACTTAACAGCAGCGCGCATGCTCATACCAGATAACACACAGCGGTGAGCACACAAGAAAAACATAACGGTACAGCGTTTTGGTGGCTTACGTTGTTACCTCAATTCTTTTCTGGTGCATTTACACACCGCTGTGTTATAGTATTTGAATTTCACTCATACAATATGTTATATTAAATTGTTTATTGTAACACATTTTTTAAGAACATATCCAATAGATTAGAATGCTTAGAATTACCGGACATCTTCCAAAAAAAAAAAGACAGGGGGTCAAAGTAAATAAAAATACCGGACAGTCCGGTAAAATACTGGCGGGGGGGCAACCCTAATTCAAGGTGAGTAGAAAAGCTTCTTCTTACATGTTGTCGTATACTGTTTCATATACTCTAACATTCTGAGAATAAAATATTGTTAAATATTGAACAGTTGACTTGTGTTTATAAAAGTATTACATAAAGGTTGGGGCCCACAATAAGGTCCTGCACCGGAGCCCACCTTTCTCTTCCTCCTCCACTGGGTCTGAATATATATTTTAAAATAATTACTTCTATGCTTGTTTTAATATTTTCTTTTGTATTTCTTTTCTTTTTTTTGTAGAAATCCCTGCCATCAGCGAACTTAATTTTAAAGAAGGATGTTTAAAATGGAGAGCACACAGAGATGGCAGACTAAAAGAAACGTATAATGTGAGTGGGGTTCTTTTGTTGATAATGCCGTATTCCTTCGAATTTAAGATGCACTTTTTAAACCAGTTTTTTCTTCTTAAAAATGGCCTGCCTCTTAAATGAGTATAGTGATGCGTGTATTAAAACAAAAGACGTGACTGCCCGAGTACACAAACGTGACTGACTGCGCGAGAAGAGACAAACAAAGACGTCACTGCCTGATCTCAAATCACCTGTGACGTGCAGCCAGACATTTTCACAGAAGCGTCATTAGCTGCTTCCTGAGGAAGTCATAGAGAAGTTGTGGTTACACTGCATGATTATTTTAGTTTATTAGTTACAGCACGCATAATGACTGTAAATTTATGAATCATGCTGAATTTACGCATTCATTTCTTTCAGTTTAGGGGCAAATTTAAAAACCTGTCCTTTCTCAAATGTGCACAGTATGCCTCTTTACATTTTAGAACCTTTCTTAGAGGGTTGGAATTTTAGAAAAAAAGGCAGGTAATAGAAAACTTGTACAATGGTGGAGGAGGGTGGGAGGCTGAAGGAAATTCAAATGTGGATGTCTGCAGCTGGCAAGAAAGGTTTAATAAGTCCATAGCGTTTTTTTTCTCTCCCTTTCTCTCTTTTTTTATAGCTAAAGTTTAACCGAAAGTTTAAAGCAAAAAGGAAGCAAAGGACAGTCAGAAAAGTTATTCCCTTTTTTGCTAAACTAGATTGTTTTGCTGTACTGAATGTAATGTTACTACTGGTCTGGAGAAGGGATCTATGAAAAAATGCAGTTAAAAACATTTGTTTAACAAGCCACATACCTTGAGTGTGGCTTGGCATAGATCCCTAGCGCAGGGCCGGGTTAACCAAGACGGCAATAACACCATTCACCATAATATCTATGGGGACCCCAAAATATGGCTTATTGTAGGGCCCCGACATCCTTTAATCCAGCCCTGACTACTGCCCACAGAATCTGGGCTCTCGGTTCAAATCGAGGTGTTCTGTAGCACAAACCATAACGCACAAAAAGGCTGCAAGCTAGAATTTGACCAAATTAATCCAAAAAAAAACCCCACATGTAAGCAGGAACCGATTCTGGACATGCATTGTTTGTGTAAAATGTTGATTTTGCAACACTTTATAGGCAAGATATCTACCAGTGCATGGGGTTTGTGGTGTGTAATCTACATTCTGTAATATAGACATCTTGAAGCAAAATTGGTCTATGACAAGATTTACTAATCTTAACTCCAAAAAAATGCAATTTGTAAACAAAGGCTGTCACGATTATCTTGTAATACTTTTAAAATGAAGAAAAACTCTGAGAGTCAGTACTTGGAATTTTGACAGAAGTTAAGAGCGCGAAGTTTCAGTTCTACGATGCAGGGAAGTTAGTTTGATCGACTTGATCCCCTAATCTCAAAGATATACAATTGCAATTTTAAAACAAAACCAATTCCTTTATTTACCATGTATATTTCAGTTACTGGGGTCAGTGAAGGCAGCAGTTTAATTTTGGATCACAATATATAGAGTTCAAATAAAAATTATAAAATGTCAGATTCACACTAAAGATAATTTTAACAAAAAACACCTTGTGCAGTGTTACTATACACCAAGCTATATCACTATTAAAAAATAACATGGGTTATTGACCCCCGTACTCAGGAGGCTGTGTGG
This sequence comes from Acipenser oxyrinchus oxyrinchus, assembly GCA_030684275.1. Classification (NCBI taxonomy): domain Eukaryota; kingdom Metazoa; phylum Chordata; class Actinopteri; order Acipenseriformes; family Acipenseridae; genus Acipenser; species Acipenser oxyrinchus. The sequence goes on from CM060247.1 coordinate 85,598,599, forward strand.
TCCAGTGGTTAAAGAAAAGGGCTTGTAACCAGAAGGTCCCCCGGTTCAAATCCCACCTCAGCCACTGACTCTTTGTGTGACCCTGAGCAAGTCACTTAACCTCCTTGTGCTCTGTCTTTCGGGTGAGACGTAATTGTAAGTGACTCTGCAGCTGATACATAGTTCACACACCCTAGTCTCTGTAAGTCGCCTTGGATAAAGGCGTCTGCTAAATAAACTAATAATAATAATAATAATACAGAGACTTGTATTCATTTGTTATTGCTTCAAGTTCCTCACATATGCTAATGGTATTTTCCCCATCACAGTTTAAATTGGATGGGCTCAGGGGCTATCAGAAGGACTTCCTGGATAAAAGGATAATAAACTTTACCTCAGGAGACGACACTCCAGAAATCTGCTTGACCCTGCAGCCGGGGACAAACTATACCATCAACATTACTGCACTGTCAGCAGGGTATTCGATACGGGCCAGCATCAATACAAGCATTGCGGGTACGTGCAGACTGCTTTAAGTATGGACTATCCTCAATTAGCAACTGTCTATCAGAATTATCTTAACTATTGCTTTCTTGTTTTCCTGTGGCTTTAATAGAGCTGAGAGAATCATGCCGAACCTCTGTAAGTACAGTTTGCTTAACCAGAGAGTATCCATTAACCTGTTCCTCATCCGCACTCGCGTGGATATAAGACAGACATTAGTAAGAATGTCACATTTTACAAATCAATTGGTCGACCCCATGCGCAAGAATGTGATGTTATAACACCCATTTAAATTGGTTTAAATGCTAATATTTACAGCAAACCCTTTTATTTTCACAGCTTTTTTTTCATAATTTTCAAGAAACTTAATAATATGTGACATACTGTACATTATAAAGAAAATGGATGACAAACAATACAGGTGTTGTATTCTGTCGGTTACAGTAACAGTATGTAATTCAGAGCCATTTAAATTAGCAACTAAATGGACATGCCAGAATTAGCTAACTAAACAGGGTTTACAATATGTGGGAGTGTTTAACCTTTTGACTTCCACGCAATTCGAATGTTTGTGTTCCTCATATGCCACCTCTTGGCTCTTTTTTTACACCGTTATATTAAAATGTTTTACAAACACACAACATCAGATCATTCATATAATCAATGAGAAACCACTGGATAGGAAATGTTTGTGTCAGTATTAGAAACAGCTCTGTCAAATTCTTATCTCTGACACATCTACAGCTTTGGCCAAAAGTTTTGCATCACCCTATAGAATGAACACATTTTGCTTAATAAAGTCAAATGAAACCTGCCGAATAATGTTACGATAACAAATTGAATCACATACCACTTTTTGGTTTTCCATATATTTAACGAAAAACTGACAAAAATTTAAAAATGTGACATTTCAAAATCTAACATGAAATACTGTACTACTACAGTATTATAGACTTTTGCAATATTTTCTAGTTTTTTTGATTACATTTTTTTTTTTAAATTGCAGTTAGCACAAAAAGTCCAAAAATACTACTTATAGAAAATATTTATTTACAACCATAATGCCTCTGAAATAGGTGGAAATGTGAAAGGGGGGGGGGGGGGTAAGAAGATTATGAAGAGGTTATAAGAATTTAGGAAGAGAAGTAAATACTGTATAGCATCATATGACAGGAACAGAAGTACAGAACTCTTCATTTTAAAATGTCATGACAACCTTGCTGTATGCAATGAATTATAAAAATGTAAGTAAGTCCATCACACTTGGATAATTGGTCCTCTATGAATATGACAATCTATGTGATTTACAAGGAGACACATATGGTCATCTTAAAGAATGATGTTTTCAAATACCTTTTACAAACACATATATTGTAAAACAGTTGGCAAAATATGAAACACACTGTCACACAGTGAACTTCAATTTGGTCAATTTTGTTAATTTACATATTCCCTTGTGTGTACGTTTTTCTGTCATCAGCAAAACCTCAAACTTACCAGAAATTATTTTGAATCTGACATCCATGCGTGTGGCCATTATTCCTCTGAACTACTCAGATCTGAGATCTGGGTCAGTCCAAACTTTTGCTCTGAGCAGCTGAAATTTCTGAGAGTAATATGTGAGTTTTTGAAAGCATCCTCAGTCTGGTTAATACAGTGCCCCCTTTTCTTATTAACATTCTTATCATCACACTTTCGTCACATGGCAACTAAATTATGTTACGAAGGAGACCTTACGTCAAGGGCTACAGCTTTGAAAAGGTTCTGAAACCAGAACAAAGTGACTAGTAGTCATGAACATACAAATTGATAACCACACATTTCATTGTGATGTGCAAAACTAATTTTATCCAGCCCAATCCAGTCATTGAAATAAGTCCCTGTGTTTTCAGAAGCAAGAGACCACCCATTTCCATTAAAACGAAATATTCCTAACGTGACTCATTATATGAAATGTACAGTAATTGAAAGGGGGATTGTTCGCACATATTTCATGCTCCAGCAGATCCTGAGAGAAATGTCTATTATTATTCTAGCTTTGGCCTTGCGTGACCTAAGAGTGAACTTCAGATTGCAAATGTTTTCCATGATCAAATTAGGGTTAAACTCATTTGCCTTGATTGTGGGAAATGTGGGTTTAACCCACTCATCGTTACAATTTAAATTCTGGGACAATAATAGGCTCAGTTACTTTTGCAGTACAGTTTATTATTATTTATTTATTTAGCAGATGCCTTTATCCAAGGCGACTTACAGAGACTAGGGTGTGTGAACTACACATCAGCTGCAAAGTCACTTACAACTACGTCTCACCCGAAAGACGGAACACAAGGAGGTTAAGTGACTTGCTCAGGGTCACACAATGAGTCAGTGGCTGAAGTGGGATTTGATCCGGGGGACCTTCTGGTTACATGCCCTTTTCTTTAACCACTGGACCACACAGCCTCCTCAGTACGGGGGTCAATAACCTATGTTATTTTTTAATAGTGATATAGCTAGGCGTAGAACAGAAGCTTTTTTGGTGTGAATGCATGTGGGCTTGTTATTCTATCCGACTTGTATTTAAATAAAAAAAAAAAGGTCCCCACAAAAATACTGTATTAACTGCAGAGGATCTGGAGGCTGCCTGGGATAGAGTAGATGGAAGGGCTAGTTTAGGAAAAAAATAAACAGAAAAATGTACTTGTTCTGTCTGTATCAAAAGTCTTATCTCTGATTTTGTAATTGTCTGTTTTATTTGTGTTTAGGCGAATGTACTATGATTTGTAAGGTGCACACTTCAGCATTCCATTCTCAGTTTAGGTTTTCTAATTAAAATGCAAATTAAATGTGTAATCAGCAAACGTGAAGGGAAAAAATGGCCATGTCAGGATGCAGCTGTGGCTCACAGTGTAAGGGAGTACTGGTCTGGCTTGCTCAGACAAAGTCTGCCATGCTTAGTGTGGATGCATGCCTTAGTTAGTGATTGGGTTTGTCTTGGGGAGTAATGTTCACATAAGAATAGTCTGTATAGAAAGTGTTACTATAAAGAAACTGCATTTAATGACAAAACATAAACTGCCACACCTGAAAATAAGTTGTTTTTCAATATTATATAATTAGCATTTATCTTTGCATTTGCTTCAAAATAGGGCCAATAAGGTGTTACAAATGGGCACCAGTGTACAAAAAGTGTATGTGTGTGTTGGGGAAGGAATATGTTATTTAAAGATTCACTATACAGTAGGTCAAATGTGGCAGGAATAACAAGCTCAAAGCTAGCTAAAATCCACCATTAGGTATGTAATACACTGTGCTTGTATTAAACACACATTGCAAATGATGGATAAAGCACATTATCCTGGGATTAAGATTCATAAATGGACAATGAGTCATTGATAAGTCATTTATGTCATTAATACAGGCCTAAGGTTGATTGTTACAGTTTTTCAACATATATTTTATACAATTTATTTGTTATTCACTCAGTTTGGATGTAGTTTCTTTTAGTATTTCTAAAGTTATTCAAGTTTAATAAAGTGTTATCCATGATGCCCTTCCACCCTAGTTTAAATGTATACAATAATCTCATCAGGTTTAGGTCATCTTTAATAAAAGTATTTTCCCTCTTTATGTTTTTAGATCCTCCGGTACCAGAAGTTGCGTTCATAGTTGCAGAAGGCCCATTGCCTCCTCTAAGACTCCTAAGAGCAGCAGAAACTAATGGCCCGATAAGGTTTGCCTTTTTTTTTCCTTAATCCTCAGTCTTGTTAAACATAAATCAGTATGATAAATGTTTCGAGTAGAAGTCTTTCTCAATGTCTTCAAAGACTTCTAGTTGAAATGTTTGTCATTTAAATTTTAAATGTTAGCACTATTAAGTTATTGATAATAAAAATTTCATGCATTTTACCTTCAGTGCATTGCCATTCCCTGTGTACAGAATGCCTCGCATTCTGTGGGTAGATAGAATTGTATTAGCACCACGAGGACAGTTTCTCCAGACCTTTCAATTACTTCCTACTGGAAATCCCTGGGTCATTCAGTTGAATCATTAATGTGTTCTAGGGTTCAAACATGATGCAATAGTTTTATTCCTTGAGGAGGGGACATCAGGATTTAAAGGGACTTTTTTTCTGAAAAAAAAAATCCTTCTTTGCTTTTGGACCATCAGCAATGTAATTTCCTCATTATAAACTAGCTAGTACCATTCTATTTCCTGTATATTAACCTGCTGGTGGGCCAAATGACTAACATGATTAGAAGCCTGTCATTGCTCTTTTTACAGATTAAACTTTCACAGGAAACCAACCAATGTTTTCTCTGAGATGACTAAACAAATAATCTCATGATAGCTGCAAGGCTTTGCATATTTTGTACTGAAAATGTTATTTTTGGTTTCCTTGGTTTTGTTATACCCAAAAATAAGCACTTTCATTTTCTCATTTTATTAATTGAATCTGAAACTATTGTGCCGTTAAAGACCAGTTGCCCACTGTGCATAATCTTCAGCCATCTCTCAGATCTTGGTAAGGGATACTGGATACAAAGCCTATGTAAAAAGACTTATACAGACAGTATAGTACACTCCAATTCAGGTCTCTGAGCCAATGGTTTTGTGTGATATAACCAAGTTTATATTAAAATCACATAAACCAGGGTCTCTGAGTGGCTCATCTGGTAAATACTAGACTGTGTGGTGTGCAAAGTGAGCCATACAGCCAGGGGAGTGACAGATACACATCCTAGCTATAGTTGCCCATCTTCACTAGGAATTCCACAAGGGGTGTTGTATTAGATCTGGCACTCCCAAGAATTAGGCAGGCAAATTCTACGGGGACTGTGTCACCTCCCTGCAATACAGCAGCCCTTACTGGCCAGGAACATCTGTAGGCTTGCCTTTGTTCTCCAGTAGATGATAGCTCAACAGGTTTTCCAAGGTTTCATCGCTGCAACTCCATCATGCAGATTTGTTATTAAGTAAGAAAACTTTGGAAGCCAAGCTGCATTATAAATAACCAAGATAAAGTTAGGTATGACAGCATTATAATGTGAAAGGAGGATTTTTCCGAGTAGGCCTTTATGACTTACATGTTATATTTATATTTCCAGTCTTTATCAGGTGGTTGTCTTACCAGTGGATGGGCCCCTTGTGTTCAACTGCAGCTCTCTCAATATGCCAAACTTCTACAGTAAGAAGGGGGGAGGGGGAGCATATGTGACGGCAGAGCTCTATGCAGAGGATATAGCAGATGAGCTGGTCTTCAATGTCGGAGACCGCCAATACTACGGGGACTACTACAATGCTCCTTTAGAGAAGGGGAGGGGCTACAACGTCATATTGAGAGTGGTTAGCGAATGGTGTCAGGTAAGCAGCTTTTATTTATATTGTTTCATTGACTAAATGGGAGTTAAGGATGAGGCCTTCACTCACTTTTCAGTCATTCCATGAGGATTGTTGCAATATTGTAACTGCTTCAAACCTTATTTAATGCTTGCTCCTTCATTTTTTTTTAAATCTCTCTATGTAATTTCTGACCTTTCAGTATTATTCTTGTTTTATTTGCTTTTATGCTCATTGGTCACTTTTTTATGACCTCACTAAATATTCAATTGGCCCACATGCCTTTGTAGCAATAACAGCCTGGAGTGGGTGTGGTATAGACTACACAAGGTGCCTTAAGGCGTCTTCAGATTGTGGGCTGTTCGTCCAGGTGTGGGGCCTACAACAAAGTCAGTGAGGGGGGCAGATTGGGGTCACCAATGAGGGGTTCAAGTTCATCCTACTGTCACGATCGTGCACTTCGTTAATTCTCTAGTTGAATAAGGGGAGGTTGCTCGTGTACTGGCTTACAGATTTTCACATACCCAGACAACAGTTAATCAAGTATAGCCGCACACAGGAAACGCGTCTACCGGCGCGTATTTTTAAGTAAAAAAATACAAGATCGAGAGGAGGCTTATACTAGGCAGTACATACTGCACACTACACCGCATACTTAATTGTTTGTTTGTTTGCTTACAGTGGTGGCTACATTTATTGCAGTACCCCAATACAGTTACTGTAGGTTTACTGCTTTGTCACCATTTGTAGTTTGTTTTTCTATATACTTTTTTTGTTGTTGTTAAAGTTTGTTTTTCTATAGTCTTTTTCATTTTTTTTATTTGCTATTCATGGTTATATTGAATTTTATAACTTGTGTATATAAATAGGATTTTTCTCTTCATAATGCAAAGTAATTGAATAATTTAATAAAAACAACTGCATGTTTTTCTTGTATTTATTCATACATTTCAAGGTTAAAAGGCTTTACACGGGGTCCCCGAATGGCTCACCTGGTAAAAGCACTGCCGTGCAGCTTGCAGGGTGAGTCATACAACCAGAGATCGCAAGTTCGAATCCTGGTTGTGAAATGCAGCCGGTCTTTGCTGGGGATTCCGTGGGAGCGCCGCATTGGCTGGCGCTCTCGGGGTTGGGGAGGTGGGATCCGGCTTAGACTGTTTCTTCACCGCTCTGTGGCGACCCCTACAGGCCAGGCGCTGAGTGAGTTTGGGGGTGGAGATTTGCTGAGCTGGTCTTTGTCCTCCAGAGGCCGGTAGCCTGAGGACATCTGCTCTCGAGTTCCTGGGTGTAAAAAGATGCCAATTGGCCCGTGGGATCGGAGGATGCCCACTGAGCCTCGGGTCCCTGAGCTGTGTGGGGAATCGCCGCGGTGAAGGAGAAATAATAATGTTAATAATTGGGCATTCCAAATTGGGAGAAAATCAGGGGCAAAATAATTGGAGATTCTAAATTTAAAAAATCATTATAAAAAAAAAAAAAGTTTTTACATACGATTTGGTTTACGTACTTTGTGATATTTTGTTTAGTCTGGACTACTTCCATAAAATAGCTGACAGTGCTGGGTCAGTAATAGGTCAGTTTTCAGGCATTTTCAGGCATTTTGGCTCAGATAAAATCTTGTAGCTCCTCGAATATTATTTATTATTAAACATTTTTGTAAAGAATTTTTTTGGAGGTGCGGCTTATGTAAAAAAAATGAAATGCATTCCACAACAAAATACATTATCTCATTGGAAACAGCTACTTAAGGCCTTTCTGTGAATGTGCTGGGTTTTAATTTCTGATTTATGGTTGCCATGCATTTGTCACTTGTCATTTGTCACTTTCTCGTCTGGACTATTGCAATTCACTCTACTCTGGTCTTCCAGCACGTGCCATTAATAGACTACAATTAGTACAAAATGCATCAGCCAGGATCCTTTCCAAATCCAAACATCATGATCACATCACTCCTCAGCTGGCCCTTCTTCACTGGTTACCTATCAGATATAGGGTTACTTTTAAAATTCTTCTGCTTACATACAAATCTCTTCATAACTCCGGCCCCGAATACTTGTCCTCCTTGTTGTCCCGCTATATCCCCACGTGTAAGCTGAGATCCTCTGACTCTGTCCTTTTAGTAATTCCAAAGCCAGAGCATGTAACTCTTGGCGGCTGTTCTTTTAGCTCTGCAGCTCCTACACTCTGGAACGCTCTTCCCTTCTTTGTTTGAACTGTTCCCACACTCTCACTCTTCAAGTCAAAGCTAAAAACACACCTTTTTTCATTGGCTTTTTCTTAATCTTTTTATTGTATTCTGCTTTGCTGTTTCGTCATTTTAAATGTCCTTTTTAAAATTATTGTTTCTCATATTCTCTTTTATTACTTACTATTTTTATTTAGGTCTTTTATATTTTTAAATTTTTATTGTTTGTTATTTTTTCATTGTATTGAATTGTTTTAATGTTAAGCGCTTTGTGAAGGTGGCCCACCTTGAAAGGCATATAGTATACAAAATAAAATTTGATTGATTGAAACTACAAGCGCTAAAAAAACAAAGTGGTCATATTCTTGCCCATATATGGTCATTCTATTTAGGCAGTCCAGGCAGTCTGGTGTCTTTGCAAACTAACAGAATTAAGAATATATAAAGCAACATGGTTACAATACATACCTTCAGGCAGTCTAAGACATATAACAACATCTCTAAAGCTAATAACAATCCTATCCTATAGCATCATGCTTCAATATAGGTGAGATGTAAAGTCAAGATTATGCTTACCCTCTTGCAGAGAAGTATGTCTTAAAATATAAAACAGAAAAAAGAAAGGACAGTCGTCCAAACTCGAGGCTCTAAGTACAATACCAGTAGTCAGCTTCACAGAGAGATCTGCAAAAGGTGGACCAGTTAAGTCTGTGTTACCAAACTCAACTGATACCTAATTGTAATTTTGCTCCCATATTTATAGGATGTTTTCTCTCCTTCGTGCATTAGAAGGCTTAATTAAATCTAAACATCTTGTCTGTTAGACAGTCTTTATCTCTAAAACGAATAATATACTTTCTGGTGCCAGGCTATTTCTTAAAACTAATAATATGCAGTACCGGGCTTTTCCCATTTTTCTAAGATAAGGATATATGAGGTTTTCTCTAAAATGAATAATATATATTCTTGTACAACAGAGTTCCGCTCACTTGTTAAAATAAAGATTATAACAGTGAGGGGCCCTTGAATTAGAACACCTGTTATGTCAGTCAGTTTTGCCTTGGTTGTTAAAACATATTTTTCTGATACCATAAGAATCCTGGTAACCCCACAAGATAAGAATAAAAAGCAAGGAGCTCTCCTGTTCTAAGTTGTAGCTGCTGATAGGAAACAGCTATATGCGCATTCCACGAGGCCCCATCATGGTTATTAAATTAGGTGGTCAGAGTCTCTCATTTAGGCTAACACAGATTTCTGCAATAATATAAATGTTTGTACTGCACTGACGAAGTTTCTATGAAAAGGATTTTTTTAATAATAAAGATACAAGCTTGATAGCTGACATTTGGTGGGTGCTTGGCGTTTGATTATTTAATTTTGAATATTTATTTGAGCCTTCAGCACCCCGTGAATACAGAATATTGCTGCACAGGATTTTTTCAGCGTGCTCCTATTTCTTTAATAAAATACCTGAAACCTTATTATAAGTAGTTTGTGGTTAGGATTCTGTTTGGGACAGACCACTCCAGTAGGCCAGGCTATTCTAAGAAACTAATGTGGTAACAATATTTATTGTGTAACTGAGATATAAATTGATATGCAATCAAATGTTACTCTGCATCGATTTCTTACTGAATTGCTGTGATGTAATCCCAAGGAATATAAATATAAGCTAAGGTTACAATTTCATACAGTGGTGCATATAAGAATCGACACTCCTTTGATTCATTTCAGTATTATGCAATAAATGTTTTTGGTTAATGTTTTAACGCTAAGGTGGAAACATTGAGGTTCTTGGTCCAGAGCCCAGTTTTAGTTGCTGGATTGAGTTGAAGAGTTTAAGAGTGGAAAAATATATCCCTGAGATCATTTTTAAAAAAATGATGTACATATTATGACTGAGTTGACAGGATGCTGAGATAAATCCAAATAAACAGCATACCAAATTTTTGTATCCCAAATGTGTGTCATAAATTTCCTTTTCTTTATTTTGATTTTGGACAGCTTCACACGCAAAGGTAAATATAACCTTTAACCTGGTATAGCTGTGCTGCATTGTAGTTTGCGAGACACGGTTCGTAAAACTCTGTAGTATCTTATCGAACAAATTATGGAGTTCCTTTCTCCTCGTTCCAAAAGGATCTTGTTAGACATGGTTAACATTTGAATTAAAAAGTGACAATTTTCTAACATAAGCGGAGGAAGATATTAATGTAACCATGGGCATATTCAAAACTACATATGTGATTACCTATTTTCTTAATCTTACCTTTCATACTTGTCAACAGGTGAAGAAACAGTCCTGTGTCACTTGGGCTCAGACAAAAGGTAGGCACTTTATGGATTGACTAAGTTATTGAATGCTACCTCATAGCGTGCTCGAATTTAATGAAACTTTTCACAGACATTCTTTGCAATACAATAAGCATTTGCCAGTTTTGTGGCAAACCCCACATTGGTAGTGGTAGTAAATATGAAATGTGTTGTGCCATGAGGGACATCTAGTTGAACACTAAATAATTTAGGACAAATAAGCTAATAATAAAATTTACATTTTTAGCATTAGACTGTACTGTATATGCCATTGCATAGCTGTTTTAGCAAAGTAACTTAATTGACTACATGCAGTTTAAAAATATCATAATGTTTCACAACCTAATGGAGGTTTTCCTATGTAAAACCTACACTTACATAGGTATGCAAGCTTTATTAATAATTGCTTAACTTTGTACTTGAAGTAGGTTGATTTTCCTAACTAAATTTAGAGTGACTTCAAAAGCAAAGAGGAAATAAATCAATTCATATTGACTCACTGTAGTTGTCAGAGATCATTAAATGCAGAGTTTTGCTCTTTGTTACCCTGAAGACAGACAGTAATGTATTTTGTCTGGAGGAAGCCTTAGGGTTTTCTTTGTAACACATGCTGGAGGTTGTTCCAATACCCAAAGTAAAACCAGCAGTATTAATGAAAAAGAACCTCTGGTGATGTCTACACAACTATATCCGGGCCTGTTTGCTAGCTTACGAGACACATATTTCTCCCTAAAATCTCTTCACCGCCAGCTGATGCCCAAGAGATTGAGGTGATAAGCCCTGATGTGGATGAACAAGAGTGTTTCCTTGAGGACAAGCTTGGTTTTAATGGGGGGGAGTATCCCTTATAAAAGTTTACCATAGTAAAAGCATAGCAAAGTGAAATAAAGCATAGTGAAAGCATGGTAAAGCATAGATAAGCATTGCAAAGAATAACGAGGTACGGTAAAGCATATTAATAAACATTGCAAACCAGGGTAAACTATGGTAAATGAATAGTATAACCATGGGGAAAGCATGGTAAAACTAAATACTGTGCAAAAATACCATGGTAAAGTTTTGTAAGGGATGTAACAAACCAGTAGCTGACTGATACGAAAACTGAGCAGTCTCTGTACTCAGAGACAAGAGTTCGGCCCTCAGTCATTTCTTGACTAAAGACGCAGAAGTACGTTCCCATTAGCTCCTTTTTAAACCTCTGTGTGATTACTTTGTTATACACCCTTGGTGTGTATATAAACAATAACAGGATGTGTTGTTGGTAGGGCTGTCAATTAATCGCAGTTAACTTCTGCGATTAACAAGTACATTTTTTGGGAAAAACATTTTTTAACGCACTCCTGTCTTGTCCCTCTTAGCACACCGTAATTCATTTCCTGCGCCACCATTTTAGTGCATGTCAGGATTGAATGAGTGCAGTCATCGTTTGAATGTAAAATTAGTCACCGGACCGCATTATGAAACTGAAGGACTTGTTAATGAGAAGTTTAATTTTCTGACGGTTCATTGGATAGAAAGAAGGTTACTTGTATCTACTGTCAAAGTGAGTTCCAGTGTCACAGAAGTGCATCTAGTCTGCTGTACCACCTGCATGCTAAACATGCTTTCACTTCTCAAAATGCAAGTAATTTTTCTGCTCCAGACAACAACAAATGAAACCCGTCAGTTTCGACAGAGCACTCTTTTAGAAATTCAGGATCGCTGCAAACCCATGAATCAAGCTCAATACGATACTGTAATCAGTGCTGTTGGACAGCTATCGACTGCAGACCCGTTAACATTGTAGCTTTGTTTTATTTCAATAACCACATTTCAAATTATTATTATTATTATAATTATTATTATTATTTAAACAGAAATGAAAAACATTTGTTTATGAGTAAAGGAAACTGTAAAGGAAATTGATCATTGTAAATGCAGTAAGGTGAATAATAAACTGACTTCATTGTGATTTAGCAGTTGGTTCAAACAATTTAACAACAATGCCGGATTGTAAATAAATATAAAACTATAAAGAGAGTCCAGAAATATGAAATAGGGTTTTTATGCTGTGTTGTTTTTGGATGATGATGATGATGATAATAATAATAATAATAGCACAGATTGCCACTGCCATCATGTCATTCATCATGCTTGGTTTAGATAACTAAAATTCTGATTGTTGATTGTAACACAATATACTACAGTATATTGTTTATCTTGACAAAACTTAAAGAGAGTCCCCTGGCAGCTACTTACCCCTGTTGAATATATTATTTTAAGGCTGACCTTTTCCATTCATATTGCTTTTGATTGGGTCATGTGCCTCTATTATGTGAGCCCTTCCTTGTGATGCTAACAGTCCTTCATGTGAGTTCTTCTCTTTCAGGGTTATCACACACCATACAGCATGTGACTATTTTCGCTGGAGGATCAGTGGGAGTGATAGGATTTATTTTATTCCTGGGTTTTTCCATTGTTTGGTATGTACTGTGGTAATGAGATTACTCTATATACTTTTATATTACTGTTGATATTCTGCATCATTTCCATGTGCACATTACACACAGGGCCAGATTCTCAAAGCTATTTCCTCCAAATCTTTGTGAAAAAAAACAAAAAAAAACCAAATCAATAAACTAACCAAAACAGAAATAAATTTAGTGTCTTATAAGGATTTTTCATTTGCTTATTACTCGTTTTAAAATTGTTGTAGTTTTTAAAATGGTTTATATTTATCTCGAGGAAATGGAATCTGGCCCATAGTATATTAACTAATGACGTATTGCAGGGGTTCCCAGACCTGTTTACCTGAGGCTCACCTGTTCAGCTGCATTACACACTGCAACCCACTATTAGCACTTATTTGGAAAAATGACAGATTTAAAAACATTTTAAAACCTGTAACACTGTAAATAAACTTAATCTGATGTATTGGACAGATATGAACGTTTGCAGATATGAATTAGCTTTTTATTCAAATACTGTATACTACTTATTATTTGAGTACCAATACTACAGTTATCATAATTTGTTCCATTGCATTCAATGACAAACGTTTCGACTAGTCGACTTTCTCAATGTATTGAAGACATTTTTAAAAAATCAACTCGACCTGCAGAAGAAAGGTACTTTAAAGTGCTCTTATTTTTTTTAAATAAATTTCAGGAGGGAAATGGTTAATAACAGACCCCATTGTTACCACATTACTGAAATTGAAAACTCGAGTCCTTATACTTCTGTACTCTGAGATTCTGTGACAGTCTGCCTAGGGTTTATAACTATGATAACTGGGTAACATACATTAGACCTCCTCTTTGCTTGCTTTAACAACTCTGAAAATGTATATACCATTATTCTTATGACTAACCAGTTTACCCTGATGAAACTCTAGCTAAACCACAGCATTACCAGCAATGGCATCACAAGGGTTATAAACGATATTGCAGTAGAATTCCTATATTGTGTCCCTATCCTTCTGAGGACCCGCTAGCTCTAATTTTAATGATAAATGTACACAAAGTGAAATGCATACCCAAATGACATTGAGCACCCAGTCTGACTGAACAGAGACTGTGTGTTAGAAGAATATGTCTGGAATGCAGCATGTGAAGATTGAAATGTAAAGTCAGGTCAAAGTACAGAACATTTTAATCCTGAGTGGAAGAAAGTATCTTAGATCCATTATGTAATACATTAGGCCACTTTTATAACCGTACTTTAATGGTTTGACGGATTATGTTTTAAAGGGCAGGGTTGAATAAAAATACACGTAACAAAAAAGTTAAAATACAGATCTAATTTCTGCAAGTATGCAGTAGGATATACCAAACATAGATGTACTGTCCAACACAGGGATTTCTTTTCTGCCTTTTTAATAGTATCAGCAGTATTGTCAGACACTACAGTGGATATCTCAACATTAAAAAGCCCCCCAAGCCAAATGTATACAAATAATATAGATAAAGGACAGCAGACCTCTGTGTATGAGGGAATATCGGCACAAGCAGAAGTAAAGAAGGACAACACATACAGATGCTCACCGTCTATTATATACTGCTTTACTGTTAATATACATGTTTTTAAAAGTCCAGCTATATGTTTTCTATTAATAGCCAACCCTTATAGAGTCCATTGTCATTTTCATTGAAAAGAGTGAAACCGGGTAATGAAGAGAATAATCATTAAGTGTCTAAGATAGGTGGTTGATTGTGATGCCACTGATTTAAATTGATTGCAGCTGAAGGGAATTCCCTAGAGGTGCCTCAGGTATGATCTCTTTTAAAGCAGGTGAGATCAACCGTACCAATACTGAGAAGAAAGTACAGTATAAACTTCAATATGGTGCAAGTGATGTCATGAATTGGGTTTCTTTGTAATTTCATATGGAAACACCAGGTGAAGCGTGCACTCTGATTGGCTGAAAGATCTTTAGCGGTCTATAATAAAGCACACAATACTGCATATACTGGACGATTCATAAACAAAGCACCTTAGGTTTCAGTCATGGTAGGCAGGAATATATACAGTGTGGGGTTAATTTGCAAGTCCTAATGCAGCAGATGCCTTCCTTGAAAAGCATCCAGCCTGGTCGAGTCACACAAGCGTGTAGTTGCATAGATTTGTGTAAGTTACTATGTGCTAAGCCAATGGCAAAGCTCATTTCAATCATGCTCTGTAACACTGTGTTTTTTGTATATTTGGTGCCTCGTTTCTGAATCACTGTGTACTATATATATATATATATATATATATATATATATATATATATATACAGTATACCATAAAGTTTTACACAGGATTTGGCTAAATGTTTTTGAAGACAGCAACAATTTGCACTAATCATGATACCTCTTCCCAAGGTACTGCAAGAAGAGACGAGACACGTGATCAAATGGCTGACAACATCCTACAGTACCGCTTCTCACCTGGATTACAACTCTTTCATATTGATGAACAAACTGTTCCCAGATTCAGACAATGTTGTAGACCGTGGAAATGCTTCAAGTATTCAATTCAAAGAGGTTGATTTGCAGCTGTTCTGATTAAAGCCAATTTAGTGCTTAGCTTGTTTTTAGGAGTGCTTTAATGGTCAACCTAGGGGTTGTGGGTGTAATCCAATTAACGTTTTAATTGGATTTAGGTATTTATAGAAAATGCCTCTATTTGCTTATATCGTGTTTTGATGAAAATCACCACCACTACCAACAACGAATGCCAGACAGTTTTCTAGCACACAATGATTCCAGGGGAGGTCTAAAGAGGAGTCTTAAAGTGTGATGTATTAGTTAGCTCTGAATCTCTGAGGCTATTTTTTATATTGAATTTGATACCTGGATAACAATCACCCATTGGGAAATCTGTAGGGGTACCTCATATTTTACATCAAATCTAATATGGGGTGCCTGGCAGCCATCTTGTGAATTTTTCCATTACCATGATTGCCCCTTAGTCAATGGATTCCCCCTTAGTCAATTATTACCCTTTGTACCGTATAACGGTGTGTTGAGTCGAGTTTGGAGAGAATCCGCTCAGAAATGTATATCTAGTTACCCTTTTTTACTTAAATAAATAAATAAATAAATAAATAAATAACTAAATAAATAGGTGATTATTTTGTACGTGTGTGTATGTATGTGTGTGTATATACTGTATATATATATATATATATATATATGGTATGACTTTTTATGTTTTGAATTGTCACGTAAAAATAGTCTTACAGTATTTAACTGCCATTGTCAGTAGCCGTAGCTGTAGTTTGTAGGCAAATAAATGAAAAATATTTAAAATGCATAATTTTTCTTATAACATGTGTAGTGTGTGACTGCATCAGACTAAACTTGTATCACTTTAATGTGAGATACTTATTATCTGGTGTTTCTGTTTCTCCATTTAAAATGATTTTGTTAAAATATTAGCTCCTTTTGCAAAACAATTATAAAGACAATTGTTATTTGTGACAACAACAAAAAAAAAGATAATTTAAATATTACTTCATCAGAACCTGATCGTCTAATAAAGCATGTTTGCAGTAGGTTGATAACAGTAAAAATGCTATTGTTGAAAGCATAGCTCTAAATCAGTTATCAGTAAGCCTTTGAGAGTGCCTTTCCAAATGTTGGATAAATTAGGTTATTTTATTTGTAATAAGCTTATGTTCAATAAATCATGTTTTTCATTGTGTGGTGTGCCACACTCATGTCATGCATTCATTCTATCTGCATTTAGAATTGTTGTGAGTGAATCAAAACTTCAAATCTTAAGTTGCACTGTTTAATGAACTCCAGCTGAATCAGAACCTGCTTTTCTAGAAATAACGAGCCATCTTAACAAATAACATTTACATATTTTAACACATCAATGATATCAGAATGGTATAAACTAATACACACTCGCAATGCATTGCAATACCACCGTACCATGTCATTACCAGTGTGCTACAATAAGAGGACCAATTCCATTACGCTCCCATTGCTGGTAAAGAACTGATTTTAAAATGGTATTTAATTAGATAAAGTGATTCTTTAAGGCCATCATTTATAATTATGTATTTATTTACAACCCCTTCATCAATTAATTAAAAAGCCAATGCATATAAATCATGGCAAAATTCAGCTTCTGGAAGTGCAAAAACGCTTGTTGTTCATCAGCAAACCATAGCTATTTCAACCAGAATTTCCTGTTTCACAGTATATACATTGTTGTGTTAACCACATCTCCAACCCTCCCCCCTGCAGACAGGCCATGGCACTTCACCAGACACCACAAACTCGTGCTTCTCTGGAATGCCCCAATTATTTCATAAACCGCTCTGAAGTTTCCACTTGACTTGACCAATGGATTTCCAATTGGTTTAGAACATTTCAATGTCTTTATTTTTTAATTTTATTAATGATGTGACAGTATTGTTCCAATAAAATGTAAGTTTAAGCATATTTGCAGAATTCAAATATTGATATAAAAAAAACCCTTTCATTTAGTGATAAAATATGCATTTACCACTGGACCAGAAAAGGCCAGTTATGTATTTTTTTTTTTTTAAGACAAGTGCAAGCAGAAGAAAAGCAAACGAAAACTGAAAGTTAAATGATTAAAATAGCAATAAAGGTTTTCAGCTAGGTTGTTATGTATTTATGTACAAATTGTGAACCAGAAATGCAATGGCTGATAGCCCCAGACGTCCAGATGAGTTGGAGATGTGGTTGATTGCTCATGCCTGAGCTGACTAAAGATGCTGAAGTGGAGGCAAAGGGGAAAAAGAGATCTGCATCTTATTGTCAAGTCTGCTTTTTCAACTGAAGGACACCATGTTTTGTTTCTAATGGTATAAAGACTACACAGCTTGGATTCAATATGAAAGTGTGTGTGAGGCTATTTTAAGAACACTAACACACTTTGTATTTAAATGTATTTAATAATAAATCAGGAAGGCTTCATTGAAAAGCACTGTCTCATGACATTTACACTGGTGACCTATTGGTGGCAGCAAAAAAAACCCAACACAGTTCATAACCATGTGCAGTCTTTTCTCATCCAGCTTGCACCAGTCTCGTATTCACCTAATGTCATTCAGTACATTCATTACTTCATAATGTATAGTAAAAAAAAAAAAATCATATTACAAAATATTAAAAAAAAAAAAAAAAATTCATATTACAAAATATATACCCATATTGGTTTTGTATTCATACATTTGTGGTGGGTCACTAATACTACACTATTTATTAAAAACAAAATTGACCCTTTTTAACAGAATATGAAGTGTTTTACTTTGCTAAAGAAGGCCTGACAATGACCAAATAACAACCCTAAACCCTAAATCAATTTGACTTCTCTAATATTACACGGATCTTAAACACTGAATGGTCTCCTGCAGATTGCTTGAGTGTTAACAGATTGCTTATTGTCTGGTTCTGAAGGTTTTTGTCATTTGGGCTACTGTCGCACTCTTATTTATTTGCCTTTATCCAAGGCAACTTACAGGTGTTACAGTACAGGGTTACAATACAAAAGTCTAGATTTAAATACATTATATGTACAGTCGTTAGGATGTCAACAGACTTCATTAAAAATCACCAGGGGTGCGTTCACTAGGCAGAGCGCTGCAGAGCGTGATGTGGCGCTTTCTGTTGAACGAATGCACACCGAGAGCGCTACATAACAGTAGCATGTCAAGCTCAAAGCTCAAAGCTGCCGCGCTGGAGGTTCAAAATGGCCGACCTGCATTGTCAGTGCGGTGGCTGCAAATGTATTTTTTCAAATATGGATTTGTATGACCAATACATGTGTGATAAGTGGTATTTTTGCTTTAGCTTTTTAACTCATTATGGTATTTTTTTTTAAAGTGACGATTGTATTAGAAAACGAAACATGCACTATTTACAACTTGACAAATCTGACTCACGCATCAAGATGTTAAACCAAAACAGGTGTCAGTAACTTTATTACAAAAATACAGTAGAAGTAATTACATTTTTAAATTATAAAAATGTTTGCGAAACACTCTTAAAGCAACTGTTTTAATACACAGCGATGTATTTCCTGCTATTGTGAAACTGCTCTCTCCTAACAGACTGTTCAGTAACTGCTAACATATGCTACAGGGCGCCACCAGAGAGCGCTCTGCTATTGAACTCACCCCAGGAGTGGTGGAGATATCTGGCGGGTTACTTTGGGAAAAACTGTTAACATCCAATACAGCTTTTGCGATATTACTCTATTACAAGACTGACATCATTCTATACACATTGTTGACATTTCTCATGTTCCTGTGTAGTTCAGTATGCGGTTGTGGGATATACAGTGCTGCTTTTCAATAAGTAGCCACTACAATACATATTTATTTCATATTAAACAGTTAGATAATGCTCAGTGTCTATAGATTGAATATTTTGTACTGGTAACTACTGATAAAACCTCGCCAGATCCACTTCACAGATTCAAAGTATATTTAAGGTCAGGGAGCTTTAAGGACCATAAAAATACATGGACAAATAAAATAATAAGATGAATATGCGTAATAAATATATTTGTTTACTGTGCTTTCTTTTCAACTAAAAGATTTGCATGTTCTGTCATGACCCAAAGTTTTGCTTTGCAGTGTGGTTTTCAGCACAAATGCATTCAGGGACAAGCCGGCTGCACGGGCATCCACTAAGATGCCCCTTATTAAATCACTTAGATCCACCTGAATAGTTGCGTATGCTTACTGTATATGCTGTAGGTGTAGAGGATTACATGCTATTTTTATTTTATTTATTTATACTGGGAAGGTCAAGTTAATAGCAGATTAGATATGATTCAGGCACATACCATTACACGTAATGTTCCTGTTCCACATACATACAATATGGCATACATGCAGACCATACCCACTGTGTTAGTCAGCAAACTGTTGTGTTTGTATTAATCTGTTGCACGTACAAGAGGGCTCTGCCCAGGAGATGTAGTTTACCAGATTGTCAGGCCTGCAAGCATTCAGAGCTGTATTATCTTCAGGTTTCAGGATTCATCAAAAGTGTCTGAAATGTGAAAGTATCAATAAAGCATTTCATATCCTGTTAAGAACATGTTCGCCTCTTTGTCACAACTCTACATCACTTAGTAGTGGGAGCTTTTGAGAATATTGCCCACATGGTCATAACATTTTTCATGCATCACGCCTGGAAATTTGTGCCATCATGAATTAAGATCTGCTCATTCTAACTGTGTCTCCTCAGTTCACGATTTAAATGTATCACAATAGCTTGGCCTTTCACCCAGGGAAAGCATATTGTCCGAGTTATTGCCTTATGTTATCAGTGTCCTGCTCCTCACCACACACGCACACACACATTTAACATATCTTAAAAGCATTTATTCCAATCTGTAACTACTATTTGAAAGGAGAAAATCACCTGTTAATTGTTTAAGACTGTAGCCAAACTACAATCTAATATAAGGTAATTGAGAACTGGAGTAAATGAACAAGTGTGCCTTTTAGGTGTGTCGAGATCAGGGATAACACAGGTTTCTCCGAAATGCTCGGCAACCATACCTGATACCAGACCTAGCGGGACCACCCTCTTGGGCAAGTTCAGTCTTCATGCCCATCCAATCCTTGTCGTCATAATTATGCCAACTTGTGTGGTGGTTTTATATGAAAATTTAATACAATGAAAGCCCTTGGGTAACAGCCAAGACTGAACAGCATTTCTAGACTTACAAAGACATTCAATTAGCTCTGTAAACTGCATTTACTCTTTTTTTTTATTTAAAGGCAAGGCCTCTAATCTATGGAATTGTGGTTCAATATAAATGAACCTTGACTGACACCCTGTGCAATGGAGTTCTGCTGGAAAGTTAATTACAGGGCCATGATCTCATGTCATTGCTGCTTAGTAACAGCCTAAGTTACGATCAGCTATTTGAGACTCAGTGTTCCTGACTGGACTGTGACACTTTTGTTGTCAGCTGTGACCCTGCCCTGCTACACTGGATAAAGGTCAATGAAAATAATCTGCTTAAATAGTAGAGTAGAATAGGGTTGCCTGTTGTCATAGGGATATCAGTGGTTCACAGAAAACAGGAGGTTCAATAGATGGGGGTTGACATTGTACTTGTGCACACAAATTTGTTTTTTCTAACACCTAAATATTCAAATGTTAAATCTGAGTTGAATAGCATGTGTTGCCATTTAGAGCTAAATTGTTCACTAAAAGATAATAAAAAGCAGGTTGCAAGGACATTTTGACACTTACTGTGGTTGTTATCTGCTAGAACCCCAAAGCCAAATAAAAGTTCCCAGGCAGGTGCTTTGTTTTTATTTTTCCTACTTTAATACCATGCACAAAACTGCCACTGCCTATTGTCAGAGTGAGGTTGAGACACACCTGCTCATATGTTTAATTCATATATGTGATTCAACAATAAAACAAAAACAATTCCCAAGGCTCAGTATGATGGAACGTATAGACCCCACAGTGCTAAAGCAGGAATCCAGCGCTGTCCTATGTAAAAAGTGTGTGGAGGTACAAGCGAGCCTATAAATAGGTTTTTGCATACACAACTGTTGTAAATATTTGTATATATGGGGTTTTCACTGGCAGAAAAGCAGTTAAAATTGTACTCTCCCTCCTGTAACAACAAGTCCTAATTGGCAACATTCACAAAGAAGCCAGTTACACAACACTGTTGGAATACCTGTGCTGAAACAATGAGGCTTCATGTATAGTGGGATGTAATTAGTTTATTTTCAAGTTAAGTGTGTAAATTACCAGTCAACAAGAGTATAAAGCTGGAAGAGAGGCAAGACAGGAGGAGAGTGGTTCAAACCAAACGAGCAAGATGGGCTGAATGGCCTCCTCTCGTTTGTAAACTTTCTTATGTTCAAAGCTGGAAGGGCTTGCTAACAAAGGCTTTGTCCATGTGTAACAAGCAGGTGCTTATGTTATTTGTTGCAGGGGCGTAAGTAAAATCTATATTGCCACTTTAGAATTGGGTTGTTAGAATGTCATTATGTGAAGCACTTTAATGGTACACTTCTGAAATCCAGTCCAATGCAATTGATGGGAGTAATCAGCGGCTACAGGGGTTTGCCTCTTCAGTTAGCTCCCCTTGATTTTAACCAGGTGCGCTGTTCTGTTAATTGCTGTATTGCTTTGTTTTTTTATTTAATTCTTACATCGTACTGCTGTGTTCATTTTACTTTATTGAAAGTACCTGTTTGTCCTTGTTAATCATCATTAATAGAGTTAATCTGCTTGTTATTTCTCCCCTATTTAATCGTGAATGAGAGAGAGGAACAGCAAGGATGGGCTGAAGCAGAGCTTGCAGTGGCTGTGTTAAGAAAGTGAGAATATGCATGCTTTTACTTTTGGGTAAGTAGAGGTGTAGTTAAAGGGTATGTAAGGACCTTTTTATGTTATTGTGTTACATGTTCCCAACAATATACCCACATAAGGTGGGTATATTGTTTTAATCGGTTTTTTTTTTTTACATTTTGACCACTTTTTTAAACTATTAAATTGCATTCCCTACCTCAAGATGGCTTCCCATGTACCTGCATGGACCTCTCAGAACTACATTTCCCATCATCCTCCTGCTCACATATGTAACGGAGATGGATTTACAAGTGAGCAGGAGGATGATGGGAATTGTAGATCTGAGAGGTTCATGTGGGTACATGGGAAGCCATCTTGAGGCAGGGAATGCAATTTGTCAAGGGGGTCTCCCGAGTGGCGCATCCAGTAAAAGCACTATAGTCTGGACGTTGCCGGTTCGAGTCCAGGCTATTCCTTTGCCGACCAGGGACGGGAGCTCCCAGGGGGTGGCGCACAATTGGCTGAGCGCCGCCCAGGGGGAGGGAGGGTTAGGTCAGCCAGGGTGTCCTCGGCTCACCGCGCACCAGCAACCCCTGTGGTCTGGCCGGGTGCCTGCGGACTTGCCTGTAAGCTGCCCAGGGCTGTGTTGTCCTCCGACGCTGTAGCTCTGGGTGGCTGTATGGTGAGTCTGCAGTGTGTAAAAAAGCCTGTGTTTGTCTTGGCCCCTCCCGAGTCAGCGCAGTGGTGGTAGCAGTGAGCTGAGCCTAAAAATAATTGGACACTACTAAATTGGAGAGAAAATAACAAAAAACAAATTGGCGACTACTAAAATTAAAAAAAAAAAAAAAAGTGGTCAAAATGTAAAAAAAGAAATACACACACCTTATGTAAACAGTTGTAGCAACACATGGAAACATGTAAAACAATAAAATAAAAAGGTCCATATGTACCCTTTAATTGTCAGTGAAGTTTCTTGTTGTGATTTACCTTTTGTGTGGTGTAAATCGGGAAGTGGAAACTCTTTTTTTTTTTTTTTTTTTAATTCAGGCTAACACATTCACTATAGGGCAGCCGACCCACTTGTGTGTGGTTCCTGTATATGCGCTCTACTGAAGTCTGCTGCCTCTGTCATCTGCACTTCCTCTCTGTCTGTCTGTTTTTTTTCATATGTGGGGAGGTTTCTCCCCATTGTGAGCTTGTTGTAAACCTTTGTTTTTGCTTTGTTTAAATCTTTTTTACCAAGACCCAGACCTGGGATGTATTTTAAAATATAGCTGTAGTCTATGCATACCGCTTTTTACAATAAAGTATTGTTTTTAAACGTTTATATAGTTAGCAGGCATTATCTATCACAATTTCTTTCCTTTATTCTTTTTTTTTTGGTTTATTCTGTTGTGTGGATTTTCATTATTATTATTTGTAGGTCAATTTCTATGTGTGCATTTTGGTTTTTTTTCATATTAAAGTGGATTATTTTATGTATATTAGGTGTTTAAGTCGTATGCTGTTTTCACAATTTAACCCTTTTTGTAGTTATTTTGTGTGTTTTCATGTGAAATATTGTCCCGGTCACCCTAATGAGAACGCTGATGCCTTGTCCCATGTGCTATTGAGTGAGACTGGAGTTGAAGAGGATAGGGAGGCTTTGGAAGTGCCTGCTTTCAAGGACGTCCGGATGAAGGTGGTGCAGGCTTGTCTATCTTGGGTAGCCGGCCCAGGTAGGAAGGAGGCAAGCGTGGATCAATTTGGGCATGGAGGTGGGAACAGCTTGGTCAGCAGAGATGTGGGTGGCTCTGCACCAGGAAGATACGGTTTTAAGACATGTCCATTTCTTTCTCCAGCGCAAAAAGCTTTGTCTCCAGAACGTCGCAGGGAAGACCCCATGGTGCTGCAGTTCTGGAAAGAGGTAAAGCGACTAGTCCTGGTAGAATGACTGCTTTATCAAGTACTTCAAGAGCCAAAGGAACAGCTTGCCCAATTTTGAAGCACCAGTTGTCCAATATTTGCGTAATCTATATGGGGCAAAAAGTCATACTACCCCTTACCACCCATCTAAGAAATATCGCCAAATTGAAAAGTATTCTTTCCTGACCAGATGCTGAGAAACTGATGCATGCTTTTGTAACTTCAAGGATTGATGACTGTTCTCTGGTCGTCAGGTGTTATTTCTCATCTGCAACTTGTACCAAATACTGCTGCTAGAGTTTTAACAGGGACTAAGAGACAAGAACACATTACTCCCGTATTAGCATTTTTGCACTGGCTTCCTGTCCAGTTTAGGATAGATTTTAAGGTGCTGCTCTTAACCTATAAAGCTTTAAATGGCCTTGCTCCGTCTTATTTAAATGATCTTCTAGCCCCATATGTTCCTAAATGCTCACTCCGATCGCAGGATGCCTTACTTAATATTCCCAAAATTCAGAAAAAAACACAGGTACTAGAGCATTCAGCTAAATTATTAAAAGTCCTGCCGAGCCCTGTAAGGAGAGCTCCCACTGTCTGCTGCCTTTAAAACTAGACTAAAAACACATTTTTCTCTTCTAGCTTATATATCTTTAAATGTTTTCTTACCCTTTCTTGCTTGTTTTAATGTTTGTTTGTTTTTTTTGTTTAGTTTGTATTCTGTTAATTTTTACTGCTTATTGTTACTTTTTGTAATATGTATTCATGTTTTTATCCTTGTAAAGCTCTATATAAAGATGAATCTGAAACTATATTATTATTTTACAATTTCTACCACATCAGTTTTTACCAGGCATTAAGGACAGTGTTTCAGAATGATATTCATTACGTGAATGTCTGGTAATGGCTGGTAATGCACAGCATGGACGAACCTGTACAGTATATAATAAAAAAATACAAGTAATTTCAAGCTCAAAACAAGTAGCAAAGATAAAATAAATAAGACATATAGATTCACATCAGCAGGTTAATTTTTGTTTAATTAGTTAGTAAAATATGTCATTTTTACAGACAATGCTCTTGCTCTTGCTCATAGTTCCTGCTTGCCAGCAGTGTGCTGAAGAATGTGCATGTTTGATGGTCAGTTATTACCTCTGTAAGGATGGTAAGTTGAATGACTCCTACAGTCCTTCCTTGAATGTTGCGCTGTCTTGCTGTTGTGGCAGACCAGTGTTACTGGTAAATGGGCTCTAATTACTCCCTGTTTCTTTAAAGGGTGCTGGCAAGAACTTAATTAAAGGGAGATGAATCTTTTGTTGACATTACTTGTTGGGTGAAAAGATAGGTCAGGCAGCCGAATGGATATCAGCAAGTTTGCACAGGGGGAAAAAGGAGACCATCCATTGAGCTTGCATTAAACAACTCTTTACTAAAAAGATGTGTCAGTATTCACTTAATCTCTAAATGTAAGTTAGTACTTTTAGCACCATTAAAAGTCAGCCATTTTGCAGCATTAATTGTGTCATCATTCTATATTACAAAGTTATTGTGTCCAAAACACTGGCATATATAATACAATACATGTTAATAGCAAAATCACATATTTATATATTCTCCATCATGGAGGCCAAAAACTGCATCTCCATAATAATCAAAGGGCTCCTGAGTGGCCCATCCGGTAAAGGCACTCCGCGTGGAGTGCAGGATGCGCCCTATAGCCTGGAGGTCGCCGGTTCAAGTCCAGGCTACTTCACTGCTGACCGTGGACAATTCCCAGGGGGCGGTGCCCAATGGGCCGAGTGCCGCCTGGGAGGGGAGGGCTTAGATCGGCCAGGGTGTCCTTGGCTCACCGTGCACCAGCGACCACTGAAAACTGGCTGGGTGCCTGCGGGCTTGTCTGTAAGCTGCCCAGATCTGCGTGGTCCTCCGACGCTGTAGCTCTGAGGTGCTTGCATGCAGAATGAAAAGAAGCTGACGGCAACAATTCAGGATATACTTGAGTGCAGTTTACGTGTTTATGTGTATCATAAGTCACAACCAACATCAAATACTAACCTGTTTTTCTTGCATCTGTCAACAAAATACAACTAAAACCAAAGATTGTAATTGAAACATTGATTGTATGGTATATTTAAACACAGTTTAAAGTACGATTGATCCTACTAAGTATTATTCTTTGCTTTACCGCCCTGCTTTGAGCATGTTACAGTAATGCATTATATTCCAAAACACTGTACTTTATTCAACAGTTATTTTCCCGACCATATCACTTAGTTGTAATGGGTGTGTGCTAAATAACAAATGTGTAAGTACAGTGTACCATTTTCAAGTTCCTAATGAATTGATTAATAGTCACTGGCAGACTGTAAAACAAGAAGCTAATGAGCAATGCTGTGTGTAAACTGATTTGCTCTACAACATTGTGGTGTCACACTGCCTGAGTTTCTGATTTGTTTTTGGTGCAAGGATGTTTGGCAACTTCTGTTTTGTGTGCAAGTATTTTTTATTGAACTTAGAAAACCTCTCCTGGCAGAGAATAAAAGGAAGTTGCCAAGCTAATAACTATTGAATGTGATGATGCCATAATTTCTTCAGAAATCCACCTACCTGACCTGTTACTAACTCACCCTCCTTCATGGCCGCAGTCTTTAGATTTATCAAAGCTCTTTTGACTTTACTGAAACAGTTGTTTGGTTAGTTTGGTGCTTTCTCTTCTCTTTATCGGCTAACACATATTGAGACACGATTGGAAAAAGGTATGGTATAATATGAATTCAAACTGAGAACAAGATCAACATTTGTTGGAAACGATCCCCCATGAAAGCAAAACTAGATCACAGCTGGAAGTCTGTCATAAATAAAAGCATTATTTATGCAACTTTAAGCAAACGTGTTAACAATTCATTCTGAAACCTGGTAATTCGACCCAAAAAATCCTTTGATCTTGTCTAAGAAGAATGTGGTGATCTACTAGACTGACAGTAGTAGGCCCGGAGTACTGTAATGTGCAATTCATTTTGTTTCATGTTTTAAGTGAACACCTTGCCGTCTCCTAACACACTTTGACTCTGAAATTTACTAATTCACTTCTTGCTAACCAGAACTTGCAGGGCTGTAAAAAAAATAAAAAGTACACACCAACTACTCTATAATACAACATATTTAACTTGAGTAAATACCAGAAACCAACAGCATGAACCAGTTGTTTATAGGGGTGGTCAGGAGCTGTTTCAAAATGTGCCTTATAGAGAGGCAGTGAGCAACCAAAATACTGAAATGCTCTGCAATTTTTATTTAATCTTTATTTGGAATTGTTTACCAGCATGCTCAAAC
Source organism: Acipenser oxyrinchus oxyrinchus (assembly GCA_030684275.1). NCBI lineage: Eukaryota > Metazoa > Chordata > Actinopteri > Acipenseriformes > Acipenseridae > Acipenser > Acipenser oxyrinchus. Next base: position 85,625,921 of record CM060247.1, read on the forward strand.
CCTCCACCTCTTAATAATACTGCGATCTTGTCACAACCTTACTCACTGTTCAGTGTACACCAGAACCCAGTATCGTGGAGCGAATGTTTATGTAGGATACTCCGTCACAGTGCTTTTACTGCACTGTACTTGTCTTCACAGATACTACTTTGGGATTAGTTTAAAAATAAATAAATGAATCAACACTAAAGGCAGTTACTTGTATGTCACAATACAGAACCGGGAGGAAGTTGAACTCGTTGTGAGAAGTCATACAAGATCTTCATATGACTCACTTCTAACCTAAGTGTAAGAAAACAATACCTCCAACTCGCATTCTAATGGAAAGAGTACGTCTCTTGTCACTCTCAATTAAATCATACATCAGAGCAATGAAGTTGACTTACTTTGTTTGACAAAGAGTCACTTTTAAAGCTCACCAGACGTAGTACCGGGACATCATGCACAATTTTTTTTTTTTTTCTGAAGATGAGTTGCGTAATTTCATGTCTTTGTATGTTTATTGGTATTTTTTATTTATATAAAACATTTTATTAACAATCGTTTTGCATGTTGAGATGCTGTTCTCAACACAAATATATGTCAGACGATTGTGTTATTTGTATAAAAAAGGTTATTCTGAAGCCAGTACATTCTTTTCATTAGTGAATGTATATGCTTGTAAAACGCTTTGTGAGTGAACAGACCACATGATATCAACCTTTTGTTGCTTGAGTAAATATTTACCTCACAAGACAAAGTAGTTAGCCACTTAACATCTACTGTATTATTGCCAAGGGTTAATAAAAAAAGTATATTGATTTAGGTCATTATACCTATATCCAGGGGTGAAATTCTGCGGGTATTATTATTATGGAGTAATTGTTATTTCCTTTAGTGCGGTGGAGAAACTATCTGAATATTCGAACGACCATTTCTGAACATGAATTTGAAGGCAAAAATCCACGTCAGTGCTCGCCATAAATGACATAGTTGATAAATATTAGAAATTATTATCACAACACATTTTACCTCGCAATAATTTAAGCTAAATAATGCCAATACCAAGTTCATTGACAACTGGATAAGCAGTTCTCCAGATTTATGGAGAAATGTATACACGACATATGTACCTTCAGAAAAACCTACTTGGGTTGCAAGTTTGGTTTTGTTGGGGGGGGGAGGGCTTGGATTTAATTAACTTCTGTGATATATACTATCTATTTGTTCAGTATTTAAGATTTTAGTTGTTTACTGGTTATAAAAACTAGACATTAATCTTTAGTCCTATTAACAGTTGACCGATGGCAATTCTAGAAATGGGGGGGGGGGGTTCATATTTCCTAATGTACTGTATGTGCTTTTGAATGCTCACATCTAAATTACTTGCTTTGCTTTTATGCTGTGCCTACTTACTGTACAACACGCTTTACACTGTATTAAGTCACACATTATAGTTCCCCAGTGGTATAAATGGTTACAAATCTATTCCATTATCCCTTACTGGTAATCAGTTTGGTTTCTGGGGAGCTGTATCACGGTGTGGTTTCTAAAAAGCTTGTAATTACCAATAATGACCACCTGATTCGGTACTGATGCTTCCTCCCAATGGAACTGGAGCTATCAACCCACAGTTTATCCTTCATTCACATTAAAACCTACCTCTTTTAGGAGCTCTCTCTCTTTCTCTGTTTTAGAAACAAGCAGCCAAATAAAATCAAGCAGCAGTGTCTCAGGTTTGAGAGATACCACCACTTGCTTTTAAACTGCACCATTTGCCACCAAATTCTTAGAAATATCATCTGGGGTTGTAGTACCTTTCAACAAACCAATCGTTCACAATTAGGAAGACAACCTTTTCATTAAATAAAACCAATTTTATATGCAATGATGTGGTTTGTTTCAGTCAAGTTGACCATTAAATGCTATTTTGTTTAGTTCTTGGTCCAAAGAGCAAGGCTCACATCTGTAGCAGATTCCTATTTGGGTTGATATGAATGATTTGTTACTAAAACCCTGTGTATTGGATGTTTTACGCATTGAAAAAATATGAATTTTTCATGATAGCAGTGTGGAGTAGTGGTTAGGGATCTGGACTCTTGACCGGAGGGTCGTGGGTTAAAAGGCTATGGGCACATACTTCATTATTGTTCATTATTCAAAATGTTAACCATTGAATCTCCTTAAAATATTGTGTTTTCGCAAGGTCTGAAATATGTAATCCCATTAGTCAAAAGACATGAATAATAACAAACACTGGAGTCTTTTCGATTGACCCAAACACAAAACTCCACAGTACTAGCGTAGAACTGCAAAATCTAATCTCAAACCAGCATGAAAAATTACAAATGCAAAAATATTCATGATAAAATACAGCAATGTCTAAAAGCTCTGAGAGGTGGCATTCAAAATATGCAAAATGTTTCAAATCTGCAAAACAAAGTAAGTGTTTTGAATGGCTATGTTATTGCATTACTCTCTCTGTAAAATGATTGCCATCTCCAGCCTAGACTTTATAAAAAAAACAAAATGTGTGAGCAGAACCTACTTAACCTCAACAATTTCTGACAACACGACAGTGCAAGTCAGTAAAATGTATGATTTTTGGTTAGGATCTTGGACATGTTAGAAAAATTGTATTACTCTCGGGGTCTAGCTGGCACCCTTTCATATCTTGGAACCTCTGAATGTCTGCGTTTGAATCCAGATATTGAAATGAAGTGTTCTTGTCTACACATTTGAGACCTGTATAGTGAATGCATGTGCAGTGGAGAATATATGGAATTATTTGTTAACAACAATCAACAATCCACAATCCACTGTAAACAGCTTGGTACATTCTGATTGAGAAACAATTATTATTATTTCTTAGCAGACACCCTTATCCAGGGCTACTTACAATTGTTACAAGATATCACATTATTTTTACATACAATTACGTTATTTTTACATACAATTACCCATTTATACAGGTGAGTTTTTACTGGAGCAATCTAGGTAAAGTACCTTGCTTAAGGGTACAGCAGCAGTGTCCCCCACTTGGGGTTGAACCCATGACCCTCCGGTCAAGAGCCCTAACCACTACTCCACACTGCTGCCCCAATAATTATATTTGGGAATGCAGGCTATATGTTATATTCCTTAAGATTTCCATTACATGAGAGTAGATGTTAAAACTTCATGCTGATTTGAACTCGGCTCTCACCAAGATAAGCACCAACTAAGACGTAGCTTTACAGTAAACTAACGTTATCCATCTGTGTCTCCATCCATTTGCGTTTCCTTCTATATGATGATGTAGATATCCTTCTGCCTGGTGTTGATGGCTGAAGTGTAATGCTGGCTCCAGGGATCAGCTTATTTTGCCTCCCCAGCGCATCAGCATGACAACCGTCTGGATTGAGCTAAGTAGGGTACATCTCTGGGATCTTCAAGTGGGCACCTTCCATCCTCGGTGTTTCGTCAACTAGCCCACAACACCTCAAGAGGGCTCGACGGTGATTCTGGCGTCCCAGCATCACACCCCTCCATCCCCCACTCAACTCAGCCCAGCTTACTTACCCGTACATCAGCGTTTCTTTCTTTCTATTGTGCTTGAGAACCCCAACCAGAATCTTTCCGTCAGTTGCTGCTCCTTTCTGCTGCTTCAGATAAGTTCTTCACTGTGCGATGCAACTCTTGGCCACTGAATCCGACGTCTCTGAGAAACCGGGTTGTAGAGTGGGCCACAAATCCTTGACAACCCACCTCCACTGGGTAAACCCAGACTCTCCATCCTCGCTGTTCCTCTTCAGCGGCTAGTTGAGCATACTGCAGTTTCTTCCTCTCATACGCCTCATCCACAGCATCCTCCCAAGGCACTGTTAACTCTACCAGATGAACAAGGCGTTCTGATCCAGACCACAAGACAATATCTGGTTAAAGGTTAGCTTATATTAATATTATTACATTTGTATCCCTTGTAAGCACAGCTGAAAAAGTAAGAAAGTTTAAAATAACCACATTGACAATTTAATTTTTAAGTACCTGGTAAGATAAGATAAAAGAAGCTTTCATGAAAGTGCTAAACAAAGGTACAGGGTTCAAGTATATTCTGTGCTATTAATGCTACAGTGGTTAGAGTAAAGTGCAGTAAACATGGAGAGTTCAGACTGAAATGCAACTGACAAGGCTGTATTACTCATATAGCATTGGAAAGCTTTATTTCTTGCTGTGTATTAAACGGTTCCTCCTCCAACTCCTCTTACCCACAGTTTTTCTGCCCACACCTCCTGCTCCACTTTAATAGCATTTTGGTCTTGGCAAAGAGAAACAAATCATAAAGCGGAACTGTCTAGCTGCTACTGACTCATATTGTATGTGCAGCAAGACATAGGTGAGCGAGGAGTCAGAAACAGCTTACTTCACGCCTACCTAATAAGCTTGTAAGCGTAACCTGTGGAAACACTATTTTGTACTTTTAAAGTGTGTTTCAGAATTTACAGTGCTCAGGTATTCTGTTTGTTATTCCCGCAGTTTAAAATCTTTTTTTTAAACTCCTGCTCTGAGAAAAGTGCTGACAACGAGCACTCTTGTCCTTGGAGTTCTCTGCTTTTTTTTTCATCATTTGATTAGACAGGATGCCTCCATGGAAACAAGGTTAGAATGAAGGGAATAGCCAAAGTGAATAGAATTATATTTGGGTAAGTGTTTTAGTGTGTATCTATTTTTGTGTGTAACGAGAGAGGAGCTCATCGAAAATCAGATTATCTCCTGTTATCATAGGAGGCTGTGTGGTCCAGTGGTTAAAGAAAAGGGCTTGTAACCAGAAGGTCCCCCGGTTCAAATCCCACCTCAGCCACTGACTCATTGTGTGACCCTGAACAAGTCACTTAACCTCCTTGTGCTCCGTCTTTCGGGTGAGACGTAATTGTAAGTGACTCTGCAGCTGATGCATAGTTCACACACCCTAGTCTCTGTAAGTCGCCTTGGATAAAGGCGTCTGCTAAATACACAAATAATAATTTTCAAGCAAGGCCTTATACTGTAATTCACGTCTCAGTTCCATATGGTTAAGTTAGACTATAAAAAATAGACTTTTTCTATTTTGTATGGCAACATTCAATCAAATAAATATTCAAGTGTGGCGGTATGTAGAGTGCCATGTGGTGTCTCTGTATTTTTGATATGTATGATAACCTTTATACATCTTATTATTATTATTATTATTATTTATTTCTTAGCAGACGCCCTTATCCAGGGCGACTTACAATTGTTACAAGATTATTTTTACATACAATTACATTATTATTTTTTATTTATTTTTTACACATTATTATCAGAAAGTTACATCTTAACAGAAAGTTACTATTTAAGATGAAGTGTTGATTACGTTTGTTTATTCCAAAAATAAATGGGTAACACTTTCAAATAATGGCCACAAATTCATAATGAATTCCAACTGAATATCACAGGAATAACACCTGAATATCTTATGCACTTCCCCTCAGTTCTGAAGCAGTTCATTTTGAGTTCAGCCCTGTTAATTCCCGTGGCTTGAATTACCCGCATTCATTCCATCTTCCTTTGTAGCAAATGATGCTGATCACATTATAAGGGCCATATTTTGAAAACGTTTACTCCTGTCTAATTAACTTTTTTTTTAACAGACAAATAAATCATATTAATGTTACCAAGTGAGAAACAACTCATGGTTGCTTAGGAGACTTGGTATTACATTATTTAGTTGTTTGTTTCTAGCTTTGTCATATTAACAGGTGTTTTTCTCCATGCAAAAAATTGGAGTTAATTAAAGACTGGAGTAAATACTTTGAAAATATAGCCCATTGTTTCTTATAGTTTTACCTTATACTTTATGATTGAGTGTTTGATGTCATGGGCAGTTTCATATTCCAAATTATGGACTATGACAATTCAACCCCTCACAAGCAGCAAAGTGAAATCTGTATAAAACAAGGGACATTTATCAAGCATGAGCAGCCCTGCTTTCCATTGATATTAAATCAACACAGGCAGAATAACAGATAGATGCAATCAGCAGATTTAATTCATTACACCTGAGGTTATTATGCTCCACTTCTTTGTTGCTAGCAGCAAAGCATACCCAGTAGCACAATCTGTGCCATATTAGACTGAATGGCTTGTTAACATGAAATAAAATGTAAATGTGAAAAGACGTAGAGAATCATAGAATACACCTGTGTACTGAGTATGAAGGCAATCTTGAAGAGTTTTTCAAACAGGATATATACTTGTTGGTAAACAATCAAAGTTTGACAGTGCTGTTTCTAAGCTTGAAAAACACAGACACAAGATATAAAATAAGTATATTTTTAGCAGAAACTGTGGCATCCAAAACCATTTTTTTCACAGCGCAAGTGTCAGAGGTCAACAATGTGAAGGGTACCCTAATAATTTTTTTGTTTTTTTTACGGTTGCACTCATAATACATTTAAAACATTGAAAATATATTCCTGTTTATATTGGGTTAATTTTTTTTTTTTTAAGTTTGTTATTTTACAATGTTGGATTGTTTATTCTTATGGACATATTCATATGAATTGTTTTAACAACTTTGTTGTTTATGCTTTCTGTGTAGAGTTGATGTTGATGGTTTTTTAGTGGAATATAATGCTGATTAAACTTCTCATAGTCTCATAATCCCCCTGAGGATGAGGTATCTTCTGCAGGGATTCAGGGTAGAATTCTGAATGGAGGTCTGGTTCTTGAGTTAGGTTCTGAGAAGAAATGCTCTACAAGGGTATTTCTTTTTAATGTATATAGTTAATAGTTTCAATTACAATGCCTACTCCAGTACCAGGGTCCATCGTTATGGGACCCACTGTATTTTCTACAAAAATTCCAGCTATGTGTGTGATTGTTGCATACTGTTTTTCCTATCACATGGGTAATTTGTAGGTAGTTTTGCAGTATAAACGAACATGTGTCTCTATTAAAAAAATGCACACTGTTCAGGAACAAGAATCTAAAACACTCAAATATCAATAAAAAGGGAAGCTGCTGTTGCTGGAGAAATGTGTACAGTAAACCTAAAATAAACCAGGCCACTACATAAATATGATGCCTTCATCTGTATTACTGTTTAACACTAGCGAAGGTTATGAATAATTGTCTACTTGTCTTCTTAGTTTTACTTCAGTCCAAACTGAGTTTCTTTGGCTTGGAGTGCCATGTTTTATACTGTTTTGACACCATATGTGACCTCTGCTATCAGGTATATTAATGTTAATATAAAGGTCAGGTCCTTGTGAAAACCATGAAGACCTCTAAGGAATGGCGTACCAGTAGCCTTGCTGTTATCTGGGTTGTTTGATTTGTTGTCAAGGTCAATAGAAACTAGTCTATCCTGAAGAGCAGATTCAAGTTTTTTTTCCCTCAAGTGAACTCAGGATTTTGATCTGTTTGGTACACCAAGTTGAAAGGGTTAGTAATCATGTTTAAAAACAATCTGGGTGTGGAGGAAACAATTAAAGCTTAATCATCAGCCTATGTGGTTCTCATTGTTTACAACTAAAACAGAGGTAGCCGCTATGATAGCTGCGCTATTATTCCTAAAAATAAAATCCACTTGGCCCAGTCCTTTTTTTTTTTTTTTTACCATGACACAGGTTTAAGATTTCAGTGTCGTGCCGGAGGAAGTTATTGTTGGATGGCTATGCTAATATTTTGGATGTCACTCATGACGTACTATTAAACGTGCACTATTTTATAAATGGTGGTACAATGACATTGTACGAGTTTAGAATGATAGAACAGAAGCGTTCCAATTTCACTTACATCAATCGTGGTCCTCTGGGGTTATTACAACTGAACCGTTCCACATGTCATCCCGTTTTTTTTTTCTTCTATTTCTGATAATGAATATATTCTAAATAAAATACAGTCTACAATTTATATTTGGTGTATAGGAGAGGTAAATAAAAATGCATACCAACTAAAAACTAAACAATAACATACATGTTCAGTATGTAAACCCCCCGTCAAGGGTTGTCGTTTCTTCTTATTACAGAAAATGTGAGCAGATTTAGGTGCTGGTAAAAACATCACTCGCACAGGAGTCTGGGGTTCTTTTTCAGGGTGTTGTGGAGAGGTATACAAGGGAAAGGGGCGCAGGGGAATAAAGCAGGTAAAAGATAGAAATACTGTATTTAGATGGGTGAATAATCTTATACAGAGCAAGAGGGTGGTGGTGGCAAAATCCTGGCTCACTCACTGACTCACTGTGTGAACTTGAGCAAGTCACTTAACCTCCTTGTGCTTCGTCTTTCAGGTGAGACGTTGTTGTAAGTGACTCTGCAGCTGATGCATAGTTCACACACCCTAGCCTCTGTAAGTCGCCTTGGATAAAGGCGTCTGCTAAATAAACAAATAATAACAATAATCAGGAAGTGTTTTCACCACGTCCTGAAGTGTCACTGTCCCTGCATTTCTCTCTCACGTACTGCTAAGAAAGTCATTTGAGGCTTCTCGCTCACCATTCTTTTTAAGGCTTTTCTCAGGGGCATATCTCTACTCCACTCCACAAACTGGTCAGGTAAAACATTTTATTCAAACAGCTCTTCTGTCGAGCATCTCTGTACACTACCAAACAGCTGTGACTTTTTAAATCGCTTGACAGCCCTAATATAAACTAAATATTTTAATAAGCAATCCATCAGTGGTTCACCAAATAGTATTCTCTTAGTACAATAGTACATTCACAAGACATTGTAGACAAGAGATTTGATTCTGTAGATATACTGCAGCAACACTACATTTCATGGTTGAACTTGTTGAGATTCAAAACACCTAAGCTTTTAGTACATTGTTTTCCTAAGATGTAATGGTGGTTTTTCTGGGGGTTTTTTATAGGACATCCTCATTGGTTAATTCAGGGCTGGGAGGGGTTTGTTTTTTGTCTACAATGTCATCTTGTCCTGTAATCTAAAGTGAAACATAAATCCTCCTTGGGGGTACTCATAACAAATGGAGTATTGAAACTTCAGTTCAGTAAAACAGCCCCCTACACACATTACATTATCTATTTTTATTTTTTAAACAAACAAAAAAGCAAGTAACGTGTCTTCTTGCATTTGATTAATTTACCCATTCTATTACAAGGCTCTACAGCTTTATCTAGTGGGCTAGGGTGTAGACCTTTCATGTTATAATCATCAATTAATGTGTTTTGCTGGGTTGTACTGAACTACTGAAGCTAGAAATAAACTGTTTAATGGCAGAGGCTGTGCACGGAAAGCCTATTACCCCTCTAGCTGGAGGAGTAGATAACTCTCCTCATACAGCCAAACGTGTTGCTGTCCTCATTAAAGCAATGCACAACTACTCTGTATCTGTGTATGTCTGCAAAAAGACAAACAACTCAAGGGAGCAAGTCCAGGTTGTTTGTGTGTGGAAGGCGCTAAGAAGAACGCAGAGGGCTAATTAACAAGACTTTCATGCTTTTCAACATATTCAGACCCCAGGGGACACAAAACCACCACACAATTTATCAACAGTCTCTATCTGAGAGGTCTAAATGGTAGCAGTTTTTTAGAATTGATTTGAGTGCATGTAACTTTAATGGAATTTGTTCTTTGCATTAGTGATTATCAACTGATAAGTCAGAGGGAGTGTAGTTTTGGTTTGTTTTAATCATGGGAACTAGCACGATGCCAAAAGCAAACAGGTACTGTGCTCTCCCTCAGATAGCCAATCAAAGTGATACATTCAGTTAAATCAGTTCTGCAGTGTAGAAACACTCATAGTCTGGAACCAGTTTAAAATCAAAGAAAGTATTGCGCCTGGAAATGAACAAAAAAAAAGTGCTTTAGGGATTTAAGTGTCTGTAAAGTATTCTGACATGCAAGGCAGTTCCGAGAGGTGTTTCACAAAAGCAACTTTAACATAACCAAAATTCATGAGAGAGAATTTGTGAAAACAATGTCTGTCAGTGTTTGTCTACTTGCCTACAAACAATTCTTAAGATTTCCATGGAGGTTTAAAATGCTATGGGTATCCCTAAGAGAGCATTATCAATGGCCTGGGTTGGGGAGAAGAAATTAGTAGTGACTGTTTCACCTCAACATGATACTGTAGCATCTACTGGCTAGGCACACTGAGCTTGAGCGAACACCTACAGGGCTGTCCTTCATCCTCCTGGGGCTTGTACGTCATCCGGATGGGGTCTGAGATGATGTCTGAGAAGTCATATTCATGGCAAGACCCCCAACATGATATATGAAAAAAACTGCTCAAAACAGATTTAGGACTGAGGACATGTAAAACAATTTTTTTTTTTTTTTAAATGGGGGCAATGTTAAAAAAAGTAAAGTTGTAAACCTCACAGTAAGTTCAATAACACTTTAAAGGTACATATCACACTTTCTTATATGAAAGACACATACATGGTCAACATATTTTTTTCAATGGCAATTCATTAGGCAACATTTTTTAATGCTCTTGCCAGGGGATCAGGGTTGCTTTGCACCAGCTATGCGTAAGTTCAACGTAAAGTATCTACTAAGTCTACATAAAATAGCTCATTAAACACACAGTATGTCCTGAGGGCTTGGTTTGTCAAATCACTTGATTCATACTCTTCAAGTCTAATGACAACCCGAATAATTAACAACCAAAGGCTACAATCTTTGTAGTACAAATCCCTAAATGAGATGTACGAGTTGCTTATCTTTGGTTTGGTAGCTTTAGTGGGTGCATCCAATTGACAATTTGGAGTAAAAAGCTTTAAGGTCATTTATTCCAGTGGAATTGCTTCTGCAGAGTGGGTAGCTTGGCTGTATGCACAATTATTATTATTTATTTATTAGCAGACACCCTTATCCAGGGCAACTTACAATTGTTACAAGATATCACATTATTTTTATATACAATTAACCATTTATCAGTTGGGTTTTGACTGGAGCAATCTTGGTAAAGTACCTTGCTCAAGGGTACAGCAGCAGTGTCCCCCACCTGGGATTGAACCCACATCCCTCCAGTCAAGAGTCCAGAGCCCTAACCACTACTCCACGCTGCTGCCCAGCCCAACCCTGGGAATACGTTTAAATAATAATAATAATAATATAAAAAATAAATAAAATAAAAAAAACATACATCTCCAATGCATTTGCATTAGCCTGCAATAAATTATAGGAATACTTCATCTGGAATACTTAATCATGTAGTATATGAAAAGAAAACCTATATCTTAAGTTATATGCTTGTACTTTTTTACTGTTTCCCCTTTATCCAGTAAGTTTTTTCCTAATATGAATTATCATCACTTAAATTGTGTACTTTTTCCTATAAGATAGATGGGAAACATTATGGTAAAATTATATTTTTTGTAGCAATTACTGGAAGTAGTGATAAAAAAAAATTATTAAACCACATATTCATTTTTTTAAGTACTGTAATTTCCTGACAAAGTGACATGAACCGTTATAAAAGTTTACCACAATAGGTTTGCATGGTCATTTAGCAGTTTTCCCATCCATTGCCATAGTTTGCCATGCTTTTTAAAATGCTTAAACATACCTCTCTGTGATTTTCAATGCTTAACTTATGCATTAACATGCTTTAGTACACTGCTGTGCTTTTACTATGCTTTATGACGCTTTGCAATGCTTTTACTATGATAAACTTTTATAAGGCCAGGGACACACACACGCGAAAGCTATGGACATCATTATTCATAAGAAAAGTAAATCAAATACTTAACATGTGGCAGCAGTGTGGAGTAGTGGTTAGGGCTCTGGACTCTTGACTGGAGGGTTGTGTGTTCAATCCCAGGTGGGGTGTACTGTGGCTGTACTCTTAAGCAAGGTACTTTACCAAGATTGCTCCAGTAAAAACCCACCTGTATAAATGGGTAATTGTATGTAAATGTAATTGTATGTAAAAAAAATAATGTGATATATTGTAAGTTGCCCTGGATAAGGGTGTCTGCTAAGAAATAAATAATAACTTAAGAAGCATGTTCCTAGTTTAATATTATTTATTTACAAAACCTCTGCCCCTTGACAAAACAACTTTTATTACAATATGTAGATAACAATATTTTTAAACTACTTCTTAAACTCCTTTTTGTGGTTAGAAGTACTGCAGTCTTTTAACAGTTTGACAAAAGCATCAACACTTATTTTGTTGTAAATGTAGCCTGCATAGTTTTTACCTTGTCTAGAGTATTTCTGCCACTTTAGCATTGAGGGCTGGTTTCAGACCTAGGTTATCACTAATCTTGGTCTATGCTTAATTCAACATTAGTGCTAATCTGGGTCTGTGAAATCAGACTTTTTGGGGTTTATGGCTTTTACTCTTGTTGTTGCTCAATTGTGAATTCAAGCATGGTAGATGCTGTGCGGTCAACAGCACATGCAAATTAACTAAGTTATTTTGTCATATGTGTTTACTGATAGGTTTTTCTATATCTTTTTTGGGGCCTTCTAGCATAACACATTGCTTTACTTTTAACAAAACAAAGTAAAACATTAACTTACAGCAATCCGGGTCGCCAAGCAATTTCACATTTGAAAGTGACGCGACAATCCTTCTGTCCAACCATTACCCCCTGGTTGCAGAAAAAAAAATCTAACCGGTAATAATCATAAAAAATAGAACAGAAAATAAAGATATATTATAAATACAGTCACAGACAAAAATATTGTGAACCTATGCTTATTGTACCACAATTCAAGGTAACAGATTAAGGACAAACATTTAGTAAGCTTTAACCACTTTTTAATATAACAAAAAGCAAAATACACAACTGCTAGTAATTTAACAAATAATCTTTATTAAAAACAAAAAACATTTTAAGGATTCATTCACGACAAAAGTACTGGCACCCGTATTAGTATTTTGTGTGTCCTCCTTTTGCTTTTATTACGTCTTTCAGACATTTATGATAATTCTTAACCAGTATGTTACATCTTGTTGGTGAAATCTGGGCCCATTCTGTCTTATGTATTTTCTTCAGCTCAGACAGATTGAATACACAATGCTTGGCTGCAGCTTTTTTCAGATGGATCCAAAGCATTTCTATTGGATTTAGATCTTCAGGAACTCCAGAGTTGACTTAGCCATATGCTTTGGGTTGTTGGCATGTTAGAAGCCTACTAGGAGCTGGTATCATTGTACTTTGTAGAATGTTTTGATACATGGCAGCATTCATTCAATCTTTAATCACATGAATGTCTCCAATCCCCGAACTGCTATAACAGATCTTGATCAAACCATATTTAACTGTAGGTATAAGGTTTTCTAGATTGAAGGCTTTCCTCTTTTCTTTCCAAACATACTGTGGTCCATTTTTGGAGGAAAGTTATATTTTAGTCTCATCTGACCAGAGAAGTTTGTTGAAGACTGCTTTACATTGAATGTTCATGTTTAAAAGTGTTTTTTCAGGGATGTCTATATGCATACAACTCTTCTGTGTTCAGGTCTTTGTACGGTTCTTTTGTGCAATATAGCCTGTTGCTTTGAAATGTTTCTTTAAATCCTTGGCTGTTAATCTTGGGAGTTTTTTTTAGCTGCTGGGATGATGCTCCTACCTGCTATGCCAGTAACTGGATGCCACATTTCAAGCATTTCAGTTGAATTTGTTCTGTGGTACTTCTTGATTATTGCTCTTATCATGGATTTTGGTATTCCAGGTTTCTTTGCTACTGCTCTGTAGCCACTTCCTTTGTTGTAGTCTGCTACAAGTGCTTTTTCCCCCCAAACATGAATCCAGTTAAATACAATTACAAATTAGATTCTGTTTGCAACCATGTATTTGTGAGTTTTATGGCTTTTGCACATAATTAAAATCACTAAACTTGAGTAAAAACAACACACAAACACCACTATATGTTAGTGAGTTTGGTATAAAACCGGTCTCCTTTCAGTTTCACTGTATCACTTCAAATGGCAGTACTGTATTATGCACAGATGGTTAGTCGTGTTGTCACATTATCACATACTGCTACGCAAGGTTTTTTATGGTAGAGGCAACTTTCTTTTTTTCAGACTTCATTAAAAGCGTATTTCTGTTTTGAGTGGAATATCTTGCATTTTCTGTTAATATCAGAAGTTGTACTTAATTATACTTCGTATATATACTGTACGTTTACGGGACCAAATTCTTTGGGCGACAGCTATGGTTAAATGTTTTGCATCACCTAGAATTTTATGATTGAGAATTAAAAAAAAAAAAAAACAACACACACACATACACCATGAACATAATTTAGTTATTTTATTTAACATTGTGTAATCAAAGAAACTACATAATGATAGCATAAAAGTCTACCAGAAGCCAGAATAGTAGTACAGTATTTCATGTTAGATTTTGACGTCACATTTTTCAATTTATCAGTTTTTTTGTTAAGTATATTGAAACCTACAAAGCGATATGCAATTCACTATGTTAACGTAACATTATTCAGCATGTTTCATTAGACTTTATGAAGCAAAATTAGTTAATTATATAGGGTGATGCAAAAGTGCTGGCCATAGCTGTAGTACTGATGCGGTGGAAACTAGGAAAACAAATTAGTTTACCAGATAAGAAAATAATACTTTTAAAAGGTTTTATGGTTTCACCCTGTAGAAAATACTGCCTATTGACAGATGGTGTGGGTTTAATCCTAGTATAAAACAGAAACATACCTAGAACACATATACCTAACTATAGCCTTGGGGAAGGTAGGCCTAATACTTGTGCAATGTGCTGGTTTGATTTTGTTTTGTGTTGTTGTGATGAACATTGTTAGTATGATCAATATGTCATTTCTTTATATAACTTTTTAAAAATGTTTTTACTACTGTACATTTTAGCTGTACACTATCACTTATACCTGTATCTCCCCCTCCCCCCCACACACAGACACTCACAAACCTGAACTCACTATAAAATGTTTACAAACAAAAACTACCAGCTTCAAATATGCTGCAGCACAAAGGAGTACACCTTCAAATTTGTATTACTCACCCACTGTTTATAACTGCTGTATGAAATTAAAATATTCAAAATGGACACATCAAAAAAATCAACAGCTGTTCTAAAGTAGTAAACAAAATCCAAACAAACACATTGCACCAAAAAAATAAATAAATAAAAAATAAGAATGACTTCAATAAAGCTTTAATTTTTTTCTGTAATCACAGTTTCCAGCTGTGGCTTATGCAGTCAGCTTCAGAATACAATATAGAACAGTCAAGAATTCATATCTACAAAACAATAATTTCATGAAAAAACACAATGAAGTTCGTCCAGCATTTTTTTTTCCCCGTTTATACACTGCTCTGCAAAAAAAACAATAAAAAAGCTGCCTACATAACAGCAAGTTAGGCTTCACTTGAGCAGTGATTACAATGGTATCAACCAAACTTCATGAATACACTGCAAATAAAGTATCAACAACTATACATATTTGACAAGACAATATATATTTTTTTCTTTTTTTAAAGAATGGTGGATCACAACTAGACTTTTTTTATTTTGTTGTTGTTTGCTTTTGTAACCCGTTCAATCCACTTCATCTTGATATTATAGGATTCGGTGAAAACAGCCAGAAGATTGAGAACACTGGAGCCTTTATTCACATTCATAGCAGCCCTTCAAACCAATTACATGTGTGTCATAAGGCTAATAAACAGTTAAGACTTGGTCCATAGATATACTAGCAACTATAGCCTAGCAACCTGCATGTGCATATTATACTGGAGTTCTGGTTACATATACAGTGTATTCATGTTCTAAGGATTAAAAATAACCTGCAAAAACGCACACATTTTTACACATGTATTCATAAATATATACCTTACATGAGAACCGCCTCCTGAACCAAGTGTTTTTTTGATTGGGTTGTTCATTTTGAAACTGAAGGCGGGTTGCTTTGTTTAAAAGCGGATTGCCCCAGATGAACTCAATGTGTGTAACACAAGCTCAACAGGTTCAGTAGTGTCTAAGTAGTCATTTCTACAATGTACATGTATTGAATGCTTGTACAGCTGCTTGACACTTAAGGTAACTGCATCCAGTCTGAAATTGTATCAAGTCTTTAAAAACATAATTAAGGCTCAACTGTGACATCCTATAGGACCAATATTTTCAGGATGCTGCAAAAGGCTCCAGTCTTATCCCCAACCTTGTTCACCCTAGTAAACACAATGAATACAAAAAAGTCCAGTTCCCCACTGTATAACATTACAATCTTTTCAGCCATCAATAAAATACACAGAAAACATGTGTCACAGGAGAAAACAGGGAGGTACAGTGTTCCTATTCTCCCCCCCCGCCCGCCCTTCCCTCTCCCACCGTCACAAGGTGGAATACAAAATTATACTCAGTACGAAGACTATTCACAAAGGTGGCAAATAACAGCAGACTTGATTTGATAGTCGATAATGCAAGAGTTCTGTAATGGCGAGAAAGTGTACTATTATGGAGTCTACTATGGCATGTATTTAAAATCTTACTTTAAATTAAACAGTTAGTCAATATTTACTCATTTACATGCAATATTACATTCATTTAAAAAGTCTTCCTGAACTATGGTATATTTTTGTACGAAAATATTGAAATGATTTCCTAAAATGAAATGCCACATATCAAAACAGTTTCATTCAGAGCCTCATTCTTGTTTATATATCTATATTTATTTAGCCAAAGCTATAATACAGCAAGTAACTAACTGTGGACAGCGAAGAGCCAATGATTGGCTATTCGCCATTTTCTTTACTTCTGTGTTTTTATCCCAGCCATCAACTCAGGGTTAATTATTTTGAATGACATTAAAAGCACCTTGCTAATATCCCCACAAAATACTTCAAAGAGACAACCAAGCACAGAAATAGATTGGTTTTCCTGAAGAGCTTGACTGCTTGCCAAAATCCCCAAATATACATATTAACCCATCAGAACCCCCGCCCCCAGGCCTAAAACTAATTTATTCAAAATAGGAACTTGGGGAAATGCATCAGTAGACATGCAGGTTTTGTGTGAAGTGCCTGGTTTACTATACGGCAACCTGCTTACACAATTAAGTTAGAAATATACAAGTTGTGGAAGCTTACCATCAAGCACTCTTCACAATTAACCAATTAAGACTGCCAGCCATCCACTCTTTTTAAATCACAATATTAGGGGCTTACCAACTGATACTTTTCTGATGTTGCTGCCAGAGCCAATTTTGTAACTAGGACGGCCCTACTACTTTACGTAGAATGAGATCCCTTTTATAGATTTCCATGTCAACATTTCTTCAAACTTCTCGAAATAAAACAGTCAATAAAACACCAGTTTGAACCCCTCTAGGTTATAAGGGGGGGGGTCACACAAGCTTCTCAGCTCACAGTAAAGGCCAAAATGTCTCAAACTGCAATTCATTTGGAATTTTAAAAATGTGCCCCTTTCGTTTAGATCCTGTCTGAGGCATAACCTAATTACAGCAACTTAACAGGATTCAAGAAGTTTGAAAGGAACAGAGATACATGGAAAAGAATCTGAAAGCCCCTGTAGGCCACAGGTATTGTAAGTGCCCCACTCCTTAATTTAGACTGGATTTTGCATTACATTAAATAGCTCATCAAAAAGGAGCCTCTGTAAAATGTATTATTTCAATGTACTTGACTCTTACAAAGCAAAGTATTTACCTGCAGATATATGCAAGTCTACTTTTTTCCCCAGTTTCTTTTTCCTTGGTTGTCCCATCCCCCCCACCTACCTTTTTAGGGGTGATGAAACTGCATTTACAGTCTTAAAAAAGCTAGCTGCAAGTGCCACACAAATAAATAATAAACACTTTTTACACACACAAGTAAAAACTCAAAGGCTGAATTCTTTAAAAGTTTCCAGGGTTCTTCTCCCCCCACCCCCCCATACAAACATAATGTATAATTTTTTGCATTTTTTTTTCTCCTTTTACATAGTCCCAGGTTTTTGTTGCAGTTATACATCAAGGATTTCCTCGGCTGTGCCTCCGCAGCGTAACCTGTAGCGCCCCGTCCTCCAGCTGATTGTAGGGTCCCACAAGGCTGATAAAAAGATGTGTATCGTCATGGATTCTCTGATGAACCACGCCACTGCATAGTCAAGTTTGGAAAAGCACGGAGATCCACCCTATAGAAGATGAAATAAAGACAACGGGTTAAATCAACAACAAAATAGGCTGATGCCAACTTAACAATACAACATTGATTTATTTCTTGTACAAGTTAAATCCTAATAAAATGCATTGTAAACTGAGATTCCATAAAAATACTGAAGACATAGCAATCCTTGTTCAATCAAAGTGTGATCATTTTGAATAATACTTTTTATTTCATCCCCAGGGGTGTGCAATTTGATAATAATAATAATAATAATAATGATAATAATAATAATAATAATAATAATAATAATAATAATAATAATAATAATAATAATAATATATTTGATTAACAGGGGCCAATCTAGCCTTTTAGCTTGATAGGCTCACTAAATTCTTCAAGATACACAAAAGGTTCCCTGTGACCCCACCTCACCTCAACAAATGTATAACATACTTTAAGGAAATGTTCATTTGAGTGCAGTTTGGAACACATTTGCTAGTAAATTTAAGTAACATTCTAAGGAGTACAACTATAAGCAATACTAAATAGTAAAAGGTAAGACATGGATTTTAAAACACACTTTTAAGATAAAAGGGGTTAAAATATCTACTGTACTAGTCTAGTTTCAGAGTCACAGAAGGAGGTCTTGAGCTCTGCTCGAGTTCGGAATACAATTAGAAGTGTTCCCTACAGAGTTACAGGGAAAAGCACCAAAGTCCAGTGTCAGCATTTATACATTTTGCTGAGGAGTGTCTTTCTTGTTCGCAGTTTTAAGCAGAAAGACTTGCAAGCTAACTGAAAGAAGCAGCCAGGCTCTGCCAAGCTTAAAGAAGAAGATGAAGCTGTTGTAATTACATAGGTTTCCTTACCTGGACTCCTCGGAGTTGTATGTAATCTGATATAAACCAGGCTAGGCAATGACACATGAAAAACACCATGATGTCCCATCTGAAAATATGATGAGCTGCCCAGCCGATTATTAGGCTAGCCACAAAACACTCTGAGATTGGCTCGCAGATAATCGTGGCTGGAAGCATGTTAATTCGTAGTTTGGCCCATCTGAAACCAAAATGAACACAGTCAGTTTGGAAAAGGTAACAAACACGGAACTCATTTTGTCATACTGATGTTTCCTTTAGACGACCACATTACAAAAACACATACCTTGTAATGGTGTCAGATAAACATGGAGATGTGTGGACAAAATGCTTACACAGCGGACAGGATTTATTTATGTAGCCTAGCCGTATATGGACTGTGCTTAAATATTCAGTTGCAGCAGATACAAGCTACCAAAAAATTAGAAAGTTTTTTTTTTTTTTTTTTTTTTTTTAACCACTTTATATAGATTTTTGGATTGTACATTCAATGTTTTATTTATTTATTTTTAATCCAGGAGGCTTTACAAAATGTGTACGTTTTTTTATTACGGTTACCTTTTATTAAATCCTGGCAGAAATAATATTGTTAAAATTGTTTTCAACGTAAAATTCATATTTATTCACATATAAAAATATTGCATAAAAACAAACGATAAATTACTATTATTATTTATTACTTATTTCTTAGTAGTCGCCCTTATCCAGGACGACATACAATTGTTACGATAATGTACGCTAGTAAACTAAAATAGTCAATCCAACACGCTCTTAATACTATAAAAAGAAAAAACATGTACCTGATCATTCGTGACTGGAACTGAGAAATTGAGTAGGAACCAGAGTTCTGCATTGCTACTTGTGTTGCCATGGAAAACTTCCAGCCCCTAGAAGTAAACAGAAAAAAAAAACATTCAATCATTCACTTTGGAATTAGACAGATGCATCTTTAATATATATTGTTTGGCTAATCAGGGACTAGGAAAATCCTTTTCAGCTATTCCAGAATAGCCTCTTAAGTGCCTAACAAGTGTTTTTACAGAACACTGATGCTAGATTGAATAGCTCAGGTACCATAACATAGCTCAAACTACCTCAAACTGTATAATGCACAGTATTTTTAGTCTATGTGTATTTATTATGTAAAATAGGACAAAGATATCCGTACTAAAAGTGTTTAGTAGCTTTAGTATTTTTTGCATCTTATGAATGGAATTGATCCATTAAATATGAACATTTAAAACAAATTATCAATGTTAATTGGTGCTTTCACTTGCATAAATACTATATGTTATGTGTCATTATTGTTCGTTGCAAATTAATTTACTCAATTAATTTGTAAAGGAATTTGAAAAATGCCCTGGCTGCAACCAGGAAATACATAGGGACAGGGTCTGCACTTCAGGGGTGTGGTTATGAATGACACCCCCTCCTCTGCATAAAGTACATGTATCATGTAAGCCTTTCTGTTAAACTGAAATTGACCAAACAAGTCAATTATTAAAAATCTTCACTTGTAATGAAACACAGCGTAAAACGTTTTATTTCAAATGGTGATAAAGAGGGAGTCTTAAGAACTTATGTTCTGGTTGTATCTATTTGTATGTTTTTTGTGGTTTTTTTTGCCATCATGAAAGCAAGTACATATACGTGCAAACTGTTTATATTTATGACCGCGCCGAAACTGCAACTTTAATACACAGTGGCTGCAACTTCTTGATAAAAAAAAAATTCACCATTTTCTTACAGCCTTACCTATCACTTATTTACAGAACACCAGAAAAACTAGATACATGTAAAAATGTGTGACATACAGACCGTGAAACAGACTGACAAGCAACCTCCATATAAAACCTCCATATAAAAAAAAATAAAAAAAATTGTGCTTCAGGTTCTAGGAAGTTTCATCATAATTAGATGCAAACACACAGCAGGGGATAAAAAGTTAGATAAAAAGTTAATGGGGCTCAATTAGCCACTCGTTCCTTGGGTGGAGTTGGGTGGCATGAGAAAGTCTTGTTTCTATGCATGGTTTTAGGTACTACTTGTATATGAAAAAAGACATTTGGGATGAAGATTATTTATTATTAGATTTGTATGAGAACCATTTATGGTTATGTGGCTTTATTGCAGCAGCCTTATCTCTCTTGGTGATTACACAAATACACATTTTAAAAGGCCAGAGTTCTCTTCTTTAATTCCAATCTGTACAAATGGTAAGCATGCATTATCTGGATTGTTCACACAATTTAAAGCTCCATTTGCAGTTTTTGCACATTGCTTCATAAGTGACCTCTCAAACATTAATCTTTGAATAATAGTAACACATCATTGTGAATAGCGGAGTGGAACCATAAGGAGTTCTACTAAAGGGATTGAAAATAATAACATTGCTGTTAAACTCTTCCTACCTGTCAGCAATGGCTTTGGCCATAAAGTAATCTTCTGCGATGTACTGTGCGAAAGCAATGAGACCCCCTGCTTGATCGAGCACATCCTTCCTCATCAAGCAGGACATTCCGGTTACACACTTAATGCCAGTAACATTAGCTGAGATATAGGAACGTGGGTGAGATGTGCCGAAATACACCTGGAACAAAGAACACAGCTTTAGTTTCTTCATTTAAACCACAGCTACCCATTTTAGTCACTTCAATACTCCAGCTGAATGTAAAGAAGATGCAATAGACATATTTATAAAGAACTGGCATGCCAGTGTTTTTTTTTTTTTTAAATGCAATTACTGCCACACCAAATTATATTAAAAATTTAGTCCAATGTGTGTATTGGGAACTGGCAGGTTTCGTGTTATTGTTGAAGGATTATAAAATACACTATGCAAACTTTGCAGATGAACTTTAGCTGGAAAAATAGAAAGCAGAAAGTAGTTCTATTTTGAATGATAAATTGTAAAGACTTGCCAAGCTTGCAGGAGCTAAGCAGTTCAACAAGGAACCGTGGAACGGATGTGCTTTGTTTAATAGAAACAGGAACGAGATATTTAAAAAAAAATTAATAATCTGGGATAAACATAGCAAAAAAGAATCTTATTGAAGGTCCCAGAGAGAGAGAGAGAGAAAGATTGATTCTGTTTTGGTATAATCAACAATAAAATCAAAATCATCAGAATTCTTGCTTTGCAAACCTCTTGGCAGGGACACTGGAAACTACATTAACTACATTAATAGAGATGGCTAGGTATTAATTGATCAACTCTCTATTATTATTATGAATCATTTAGCAGACACTTTTATCCAAAGCGACTTAAGAGACTACGGGGGTGAATTATGAATCAAACATCTGCTGCTGCAGTCACTTACAACAGGACCTTGGTTTCACGTCTCTATAAGCAATAATCTTCATTATTTATGTTTAATACATTAAACATTATATATGTTTAATACATTACAGCAATTGATTCAATTAATTTGTAAAGGAATTTGCAAAATGCCCTGGCTACAACCAGGAAACACTTAGGGACATGGTCTGCACTTCAGGGATGTGGTTATGAATGACACCTCCTCCTCTACATAAAGTACATGTATAACGTAAGCCTTTCTGTTAAACTGAAAGTGACCAAGTCAATTATTAAAAATCTTGGAACAGTCAGCTTGGACAAACCCTATGTGTGTGGTGTTGTGTAAACAGAGGTAGGTTTTTAATTTGTGAAAGACAGCATTTTATTGATTGTCACAGAATCAATGAGAAGAGTCAACTTCTGCATTGTCGCTTTGTGGCCTTATTTGTATTGTTCCTACTGTACACAGATTCAAAGTAACAGAGAAACACCTGCATATTGTCATTTCTAATGAATTTCAAAGGAATGCATGCATGACCTCACATAAACTTTTGAAATACAGGCATGCTAAATGCTTCTTGGTTGCCTTGTGGCTACCTGGAATGGCTCAACTCGATCTAAAACCGCCATTACCTGTTCTAAAGTGGCAGCAAAGCCTTGTCTGTCTGCTACATATGGGAGCCCATGGACAAGACCCACTTTTTCTGTCATCTGATTGGCCATGTCTGTCAAAGTGTCTGGTTTCACTGCAAAATAGTAAAAAACAACAATACTGCTTTTAAAAAGTCTGTTTGGAAGTACTGATTACAATACAATGGGAGTCATATTTCCAGCCCTGTTCATACACCCCCACCCCCTATTGCATTTGCAAAGGCAAGACTTATCAGAAATATACATTTTTTGTCCATTACTTGGAAGCCTCTAATTTTTTTATATTTAATTTGTTTACTAAAATGGATTTTCACCACAAAAACCAACATTTATTAAAGACATTATTATCAGTCTTACCTCGAATACCACTGTCACAGATCCAAACCAGGTCATACTTGGCTACTTCATATCCTGGCATTAAGTTGTTTATTTTTGGGTTAATGCCAACTTTTTTACCACCTGTAAAATAAAATCTGAGGTTACTACTGGCCATGGCAAAGATCAATACATTTATACGCTTATTGACAGCAGGAAATGGAATGCACAGGTCATGCAGAACATAACCACAACATGAGTATATGATGTACTGTAAAAAGACAACAAGGGTTTAATTATTTACTCATCAGAATGCAAATTGATTTTCAATACTTTGCAAACTGGATTAAAGAGAAATGCTTTTTACTTTCCTATAATGGAAGGTTGGGTGCTGTGTTTATAGACCTTCATGTTTAATTCAGCATTATATAGAGCTGTGCAATGCTTGGCCTTATGGAATAGCAACTGAATGTCAACCCTATGTTGTCTTTTCTTTCAACTGCAGATAAACAAGAGCACTTGTGGTGTTTACCATTAACTGCTTAATTAAATTAAATGTTAACATTCACTATGTTCAAACTACAGATTGGATGCGGTTTCAAATAATCTTGACAGCTCTGAAAATATATGATTTGTATAGTGGGAGGTAGTTTTTTGTTTGTTTAATTTACTATACTTTTTACAACAGAAGATGTTTTTAATTTTATATTTTACAAGCACATACTATAGCTTCTGTTCCTGATTACTGCCTGTGGTAAAGGCACATTTCCATTGACTGGCGAAGAGCTTAAACATTGAGTAGCAGGGTTCCGAAAAATACATCGTTTTATGTCCCCACTTGTTGCTAAACAACATACCTGTAAATTTCCTTTTCATTGTTAACATCCTGATAACTTTTTACAATTATAAATAAATCTGGTTTCAGAGCTCTTTGTTTATAGGTACGATATTTAAATAGTTGTAGCAACACGTGGAGACGTGTAATGCCATCTTTTTTAGAACCCTGCCACTTATTCTTTGTTCCATGGTTCCAGGTTAGAGAATGGATTTAAAAGTATTGGCTATCACTCTTAATACATTTCCTCCGAGCTTGAATCTGCTTCAGGAGTTACACTAAATAACACTGCTTTTCATTCCAGTTTGACAGATTACTGACAGGAAAGGAGGTATTTAGAGTATGTGGTTTTGTCTTTGCCTTAAACCATGTGTGCCATGTACTAATCCTAACCTGTCTAAATTGTCTTGTTACAGTGAACACTCCATAAACCATTTCTGATACAGGTAAATGCAGATCTGCCCTGTTATGCAGTCACGCACCAATTTAGAAATGAAAATCTTAACAGTAGTCCACTTTCTGGCATGTCAAATAAAATTGGGGTGTTCACTCTACCAAGTCTTCCAGCTAGTGTAACACTACACACTCGCTAACACCACATACATGTGCACTGTTTAGCACAGAAAGCAAGAAGGGCAAATGTCATCAAGTTGTTACCTATAAATAGCCTGGCATCCACATTTGGGTATTTGCCCAGCAGTTTTTTACAGACATCGATGGCTGGATCATCATGATCTTGGACACACAGGAGCACTTCATACTGGTAAAAACAGAACAAGGAAACAAATCTCAGAAAGAAACAATAGGCTAGCATAGTAGACAGAGTTTGACAGCCTGCAACTTGCAGATGAGAAAATACAAATCCGTTTTCTGCTGACCAAGCTTATTGACTGTGTCTTCTCTGGAAACTGAGCCCCTTCAAACTGGCTGATCAGTCAGAGAACTACAAATGAAAATGTAATCTTAAAAGATTTATCTTCCCATAGCATTCTGACCAAGTCCCTTCATTTTGGAAGTTTTCCAAACCATCACATTTAGCAAACATTACATACAGTAGTTCTGGTGGCACCATTTCAATCTTGTGTTTGTTTTTTTTGACTCTGCAAAGTGAATCAGGTGTTTTGTTTATGTTTCGGTACAGTGCGAGTGGCCCTACTGTAAGCTTTCACAGTGGTGTTACATCAAACTGTGACAGTCACTTTATCTACAAATCTTGCATTCTAATGTGAGAATTTGAGCTCATACTTGTGATGAATATAAAACATTGCTTTATAGTCACAATCCCCATATGAAAACCTCCATTCATGCCGTCGTCCAAAGGATAAGCTTCAGCAGCTTTCTCAGTATTAAAGTGTCGTGGAAAATTGCAGGGAGTGAAGACACTGGGGTGAGGATTACGTATGGACTAGAACATGCAATTAAAACTTGGTTTGATCTACAATACTGAATGCAGTTTTCAAAAGTTGCATGTACTACTGTACTGGTATGCAATTCAAAGGTTTTCCAGTGTTTCAGGATCACCTTAACATCTGTCATCATGGAGTCATATTCTTGGCAAGCAATGCTTCTGTACTGTAACCAGGAAGTTCAATGTTCAAATCTGTTGCTGAATAGGTGCGTTTGCTGTCAAGTCAAACCAGCGATGTGACAGAAATCTACCAGATCAGCTGCTGGGTAGTTTCACAGCTTTATTCCAGACAATGGATGAACTCTACTTCAAGGAATGACATTTTTCCAACAGTATGTTGGAAACGCAAACCATTGGTCTCCTTTGTCAGAGGTGCGAATCCAATATATAACAATAAAAGAATTTTATGGACCAATGTTATTTTCATGTTCTACTGCGCTATTCAAATCGTAAGCTGTGGGTGTCCTCCTATAGTCGGGAAGTTTGTTTGAACACACTACTGTAATAGCAAAAGCGTCAAACAATCAAGTACAGTATGAACCGCCTTCACAGTTGGAAGCCTGTGTTATGAGTCCGAACAGTGCCAAAAAATTCTTCAGAAAGATTTTCCAGAGTATGGACATCACATCAGTGCTTTGATGGAAACTTTGCTGATCAGACGCTGCCATGTTTAAAAACATTTATAACCTCCCTGTAAAACTACAGCACTGTAGATGTTGCATTACAGATGGCTTGTATACATGTTCTAAAATAACTCTTTTGTCAAGCACCAGATTGCTAGCCCTAGGAAATTAAATTACAGAACAGACAATAGGCAGGCCTTGAAATACTTAGTAATTCCTCTATGCTCACAGTAGCAGCTGCCACTTGTACAGAAACAGGAACTGAGACAAACATGGCCAGGCAAACCCGCTGTCTGTAGTGATCACAAGTCTTTGCTTAAGACACACCAGATAATATACACCATGCTTGCTTTTTTTATCAGCATTGATACAACTAACTAGCTACAAGTTTGTCAGGGTTGGATGCCAAAAACACCCTAGAGTCTAAAGTCCCACAAAGCTGCTCATGCTTTATATGCGCCTTTGTTTAATTTGGGATTGCTGACTCGCATGCATGTTGTAAGAGGAAGCAAACAAACAAACAAAGATGGGCCTTTCCTGAACTGAATTGCTTTGTGATTTTCCCCTAAAACAACATCAGTTCAGTTTTAACATAAAATAACCTACAGTACTATCATTAGTATAAGTTAATATCAAATACGCATAGGCGGCATCCACGTTTTAGTTTACAGTAAACTATTACTACATCATGACATAGAAAGTTTAAAGAAAATGTCACTTCATGTTTTTACAATTTCTTGCTCTTTGTAATCAACTGTACAAAGTGAATATACAGTATCTAAAATAATAAAAATGCAGCAATTTCAGCACACAGAAATCGTTTTATTGGATTCAGCCTGTTACAGAAAGCCATTATCAGCACAAGCAACAGAAGTTAAATTTATCAAGCATTTCTCAATGAAAACCATCATTCTTGTCAGATCCCAGTTATTAGGCTGGGACCTGCCCTGAACCTCTGAAGGGTAGAACAATGAGGAAACCTGTCATTTCAATTGTTTCAGTCTCACCTCTGCCAGTGAATGAGCACTGTGGGTTAGCAAGCAGAGAGGCTCGTCATGAAAACAATACACTTGGAAATGTAATACCCTCAACATAATAAAGCTTAAAACAGCTTCAAAACTGGTTAATCAAATTAGGGGCTATTAGTGTCACAAATGATAGAAGGCAGATGTAAGCTGCTCATATCTTTTTTTTTTTTTTTATAGAAACTGCAATGTACTGCATAAAGGGCTTTAAAAAAATAAATAAATAAATGAAAAAAAAAACACACCCCACACACAACAACTAGTGTACATTATGTGCTTATTTTATTGATGTAACCGGATAACCAGGATGTCTCCTTTATCCATACCAAGGGTCAGCAGGGTTCTCCCCAGGCCTTTTCAGCCTGGCGGGCTGCCTGGTGAAGTGGTTGTCGCTGCCCGGCTGAAAAAAACCAATCCGCCCGTCTTGCAGATGCTACTGTGCCTTTAACAATAAGGATTGATTGCGCTTCTAGCAGACTAGATCACTTGCACGTTGCTGGGTGAGAAAAAAAATTGGAATCACATGACAGCTGTGTTACGTCTTGACACAACATTTAACTAGTCAGAGAGTTGAAGGGGCAGTTTTTCTGTGTTAAGCACTTCGAGAGGCTAAAACGTAAGACTGCTTAAAAAAAATAAGATTATTTTCAAAGCAAAAATAGCGATAATGAATGCCGGGTTTTCAAAATAAGCCGGCGATCTGAGCAATCCACGCCCAATACTATATTTGTGCCGGCTACTTTATAAAATAATATTAAGATTTTCAGGTATTACCATTGTCCATTTTGTCATATTATTGTACTGTAAGGTGATATTTAGTACATAATAGCTATACATATTCACCAAACAGAAAAGAAAAAGCGTATTCCTTTTGTTGCGATATCGTAAAAAAATGTACCTAAGTGCTTGTGAGAGATATTGGGGGTTCATGTATAGAGGCTGTACGCCTTTAAGAAGAAAGGCGTGATGGGATATCAGAAGGAACACTTGTCAGCTGACATACAAATGCTTAAGTGCAGAGGTGCTGGATTATTACACTCCAGTTTCATGCAACAGTTATGATGGTGACCAAACATGTGAGTACTGTTGTGTAATAAATGGTTAAAATTAACAGCTGCTTTCAGAAAATGTGGAAAAGCAAAAAACAAAAATAGACATGCATTAACAAGTGAAAAGGTTACCGTTTTTGTTTTGTTTTTTTGTGTGAACTCCAATAACCCTACGTTATCTTTCCCCAGTCAAACCGTAGAGTGCCTAAATAAGCACGGTAATTTACCAGAATAAAAAACAGTCATGAAAAAGAAAATGTAGAACATAAAAAAGTGCAACCAGATATAGTCAACGAAAGACAACACATTATTCAAACTCTTTGTCCTATTATATATTTAAGGTAAGACAAATTTATTTTTCCGTTAAAAGTGTTTCCGGCTATAATGTTCTACCGCCTGGCTGTATAGAATTCCTAGAGAGAACCCTGGTCAGCTTTGTGCATGTTTAAAGTCATCTGTATTTATTGTTCCTTAATCTACTCAACCATTCCTACAAGACACTTGAAGGTCAGCAGAACTACTAACCTACTGTATTATTATAAATATCTCCAATTTTACTTTATACTCTCTCAGTATGTGCTCAACCATAACCTCTAGTTCTACTGAAAGCAAATATCCTGATGCAGCATTTTGATAATCTTGTTTCTCCATTTAGCCTAATTATTGTATAGAAACTGCCCATTAACAGACTGAAACTCACAACAGAACTTGGACAGATATCACATCTCACTGGCTTCATGTTTTAATTATTTTTTGTTTTATTAAAAAAAATAAATCACAAAACATTTGACTTTTGGACAGAATCCATTTGACAGCCACAACAGATCTTGACCTATAACCTTTTAAAGATGTCTTAAAAAAAAAAAAATCCTTGCATATAGTCTTGTATGAACAATTTATATGATATATGCAGCAATACAGTACCTGAACTGTTTTTAAAAGAGACAAGGTAGGGGTCCATGAGTGGTTCACCGTGTGGTGTGCAGGTTGAGTCACACACAGTCAGGGGATCCACATTGTGCAAAGCTGCCAACCTTTTCTGGGAATTCCCACAAAAAGTGCAGTCAGAAGGAGGTCTACTGTCCTGAAAGGCAGTGCACCAAATCACAGGCACCAGATTTAAGTTTAGCTACTCATGACTCAATACAAGAATAACTTCCCTGGTCTGCAGTGGCTGCAGACAGATTATGAAAGGAATTGACCCCAAAATCTAAATGGAGAACCTCTGGGAGTTGAAATACACAAATGCTAAAAGCAACCCCTTAGCTTTCCCAAAACCTCACACAACACTTCATATGCTAAAACCATGAACCATCTGCTGAAACTGCAGACGAGACTAGTGTGCCAAGCAACAGTGTAGCCTGTACAGAATAGATGTTATCAGACCAAAATACATTACTGATTTATAAACACAATTCTTATTCCATTTGTGTCCTTCAGGACTGCCGTTTATCAGATTCAGTCACTGCCAAGAGGTCTGAGTCTGTGCTTTATTCAGGGCAGTGTGGAAGAGGGTTATGAAGATCAAAATACAACTGTAGAATCTACTGACTGCCACACTGGTGGAACACTCCTGCTGTGCCATGGTGGAAATGGCAGTGGTACATTTATTAATTAAGTGCCACTTGCTTTTAAAATGTTTCAAAGATTTTAAAATCACTCGCGCCACATTGGTTTTGGCACTCCCGGGGATGGGGAGGTGTGATCCGGCTTAGACTGTTTCTCCTCACCACTCTGTGGCGACCCCTACAGGCCGAGTGAGTTTTGGGGTGGAGATTTGCTGGGCTGGTCTTTGTCCTCCAGAGGCCGGTAGCCTGTGGACATCTGCTATCCAGTTCCTGGGTGTAAAAAATATGCTGATTGGCTCGTGGGATTAGAGGATGCCCACTGAGCCTCGGGTCCCTGAACTGTGTGGAATCATTTTGACAAACTACAAATTTTTGGCTGGGGGTCTGGGGTTGTACATACTCTCAGATGCATTCTGAGCAATTTTGAACCACTTTCAGAAACAAATTTGAACTTGACTTTGTAGAAAAATAAATAAATAAAAATCAGAAATTACTTCACTTGCAACTGGTCATTTTACCAGATGGATCAACCTGGTAAATCACACAAGGCTAGTTAACAAAAACATAGATTTTGAAATGTTACTCAAACCTTTTACATGTATGCCCAATTCACATAATATTAATTATATAATACCTCAGCTGCAATAATCATTTACAATCTCTGCTTAACTGATGTTGTAAATACAGGGTTCATACAGTTTTTGTGATGCAAATTTCAAGGACTTTAAGGACCATTTTGATGATTTTCAAAGACCTAATTGAATGAGTTTGACAATGTTGATAAATAAAAAACAACTGTAAAAAATAAAGCTTTTCAATTAACAGTTTATTTAACTGTATAATAACAAAACTCTAAATGATACTCACATTGAGTATAGATAAGCTCTGGACCAGTACACTTTCTTATTCAGTAACACCGAGTCAGTGTTGGTACCTGTAGGCGAGTGTTTAATTCTAAAAGCAACACAACAATTTAGTGTTTTAATGTGAGAAGCAATAGTCCAAAATGTTGTGTCTCACTCATAGGCTTTGGTAGTTGTTAGTTTAGTTTGTTAAAGTTTAACTTTGTTAAAAAGTGGGGTGCAAACTGAAGGACTAACTGCCAAGTATAGAGGCAAATGTATTTTTTAAATGTTTTTTTGCAATTAAGAATCTCTAAGAAACCAGGCAAACCTTGCTGTTGTGAAGTTACGGTTTTAGTAATTGCAAGCCGACAACATTGGGCAGGTGTTTCAGCATAACACTTTCAATATGTACTTACTGAGCATGCATGAATTACAAATAGGCTACATGCAAGTAGCACCAAATGGATGAAAAAGAATGAAAGCATCCTCATACACATCCAAGAAAAGGATTGTGTTGCACTTGAACTGCTTCAAAAGATTATACAAGGTTTTTGATTAGATCTGCGAGAGAAGCTGGTGATGTTTCAGCAGAGGTGTAAGTTTTGTCTAACTGGCATAAAGATAGGTGAAAAAAAATTAATCTTTACAATGTATCCATATTCTGACAGTGTTTACTGCATTTGTCTTTACAGGGCCCATGATAGTCATCAGGAGACATATACAATGTTCTGTGTAAACTTAATTGAAAATAATTTGCTTGTAGAACAGAAAGTGTTACGCATTGTGGAGATTTTCATAAAAATGGTGAAAGATAATGAAGGTGTTGATGCATCAAATTTCAGGTGAGACTTTTTTTGTGTGCGATCAATTTATTTGGGGAGAAACAGCACAACAGCAACAGCATTACAACAACAAAAACAGGAGAATGCAAGCATATTTATGAATGTCAGTTTCAAGATTTAAATCAGTCTTTACAGTAATCACTATTCCATGCAATTTTCTCTTGACATGCAGCAACTACCGCCTAAAGTATCGACTTCAACGGGATTATCCTCAACTTACTTTCCACACACCACATTGCCGGAATGTTAGTGAGCTCGTCTTCAGCGAAACAGTGTCTAGCAGTGCTCTACTCAGCAGCAGATTCTGTACGAAATCAGAGGAGCACAGAAACAGAAACAACATCCAGTGAGGAGGATGCTGATGTTGATACACCTGTCTTCCAGCCTAGACAGGGAGCTCCAGCATCAACAGCTCTACTCCTGATGCTGATGTAACCAGGACTCTTTTCAATGCTGCCCTAATGGTGAGAAATGCCCTGGAGAATACTCCTGGCATGACTGCTCCATTGCCACCTTCACCTAATGATTTTACTGAGAATTCTGCAAAGGCAGCTATTCCCATCGAACTGTACAACATTCTTGCTTGGATGGTAGGAGCAACAAATGAACCCACGCTGGCAAATTATGTCGACGTACCCGATGATTTGACTGTGAAGCTGGTGTCTCTCGGCCAAGATATTGTGTACCTCACTTATAAAGGTCGAAAGCAGACACCAAAGTCCCTATGTCTTGGGCTGACAATTCGTGATCTCACTGGATACTCCCAGTTGTTATCTTTAGTCAGCAAATTAGGGCATTGTGCATCGTGTGACATGGTTGTCAGGTATGATACAAGCCTTGCTAAAATGCAGCTTTCGGAGGGTGCAGAGAAAATACCTCCAGGATTCACAAAGAGTACTCAGACCATACTAGTTTGGGACAATATTGACTGATGAGGAAACCATCAGGTTGTGGCACGACGCACCACACCAATGGAATCATGCTGCAAAATAACACCCAGGGGTCTGCACAGACAATGGATAGACAACCTCTGCACAAGGGAATTCACTCCCTCAAACTTCCACTTGCTGTTCCCATGGAACCATACCTTCAGCAGAAGAAAGGATCTGGAAACCTGCGCCTAGATCCGTACATTCCATTAACAAATGACTACTACAAATCAAAGGTTTCGTCAATGCTTCAAATAGAGATGGTGTATGTTGTTATGAAGTTTGTGGCTGGTGATTTGTGCACATTACCAGAGTGGACAGGATTCCATAGTTTAGTTCAGCAGAAGACTATTGTCTCAAAGTCAGCTATTTATTACCTCCCTGTCACCGAATCTTCTCCTACAGAGATGGCTACTGTAAATACCATTCTAAATCAAAGTTTACAGATTGCTTATTGACTTGATTTGGATCACCTTGTCCTGGTTTTCGACCAAACAATATACTTCAAGGCACAGCAGATCCGTTGGAATGGTGAAATTTTAACAAGACGTTTGGTGGTACGTCTTGCAGAATTTCACACCTGTATGACATTCCTCAGTGTACTTGGTAAAGGATTGGGTGATGGAGGGCTTCGACATATATCGATTGAGTCTGAGGTGGTTGCTCTGGGATCAATCAATGCTCTATTGAGTGGCCATCGCTATAAATCTCAGCATGAGAGCACACAAACTTGTATGAAAGTTTGCAGCGTCTGCGTCTTAAGGCATTCTTTGGTTCGTTATTACCAGTGGAGGAACATGCATATATCCAGATGTTTAACAGCATGATACCACCATTTACATCTTCAGCCTTTAACAAACAATCTGCCTTAGATTAATTCACCAGTTTTGTGACAAAGTATCAGACTTGTGCAGAAGAAAATGCTACATTTGCCTTTTGGATCTCCTATATTGATATGGTACAACTCCTCCTCATGTTCATCAGCGGCACTCGTGAGTAACTGGGAGATTCACCTGGCTACTATCAGAATGATGATGCCATGATTTTTTGCTTATGATCGGACTAAATTATGCCAGGTATGTCCCATCGTATTGGCTGGAAATACTCAGCCTACCGACCACACATCCATTCTCGTCAATTGCCTGTGATCAAGCAATTGAACAAACCCTCAAATCGAGATTCAAAAGACTAAGGGTGGCCTCACCGGGATGACGCTAAACTGTGGTGAAGTTCATCAATGGATACTGTCTCAGCATGAAAGAGCTGCTACTGCAAGGCAATGCGAGGTGATGGCAGGAAAGACTCCTGAACTGCGTGATCCAAAATGTCAAGATAAAACCAGATCAAGGACCGGATGAGAATGATATAATGAACATTATCTCCATCATCGAGTCGATCAATCCGTTTGATTCTGACCAGGATTCACTGGTCTGCACAACGCCTGGTGTAGTCGCAAATGCAGAGGTTACGAACGATATCTTAATAGCTGAAGACAAAGGAGAACATGCTGTGATGGAATTCATGGAAAAACGCCTTGTTTCGTCTTTTCAGAATATATTCTCGCCTATCAAAATGCACAACCTGAGAATATTTACAAACCAGATAAAAAGGAAAGACCATCAAATAAGCTTTTTGCAAGGCTGCTTATTATTGGCCAGAACAGAAATATAGACCTGCGAGACATTCTATCGTTTCCACTGGGACCTGTGTCATTCCCACTGGCAAGTGCAGATGGTGCTCTGGCAAAGACCAATAAGGCTGCTCTCCTTGAAATCATGGAGAGTAAAGGTGGTGACTGTCTCAGCAGCACAGCCCCAGATGGTAATGTCATCATCATTGATGGTATGGCTATCAGGTTGACTTCATTACTGATCGGTATGCCGACGTTAACATCAAAGATATTGAATGGTTACCGCGAGCAGTGGATGGCACAGAACTCATTCAAATTCACAAAAAACAACATAAAACACTGTATCAATGGAAGAAGTTATTGGCAGATGTCTGAAACAAAGAGGCTGTGGTTAAGTTTCTGTTCTCTGTTTGGAACCTTCCGACCACTGACACAAGACATTACTTTATATGTAACTTATGGAGAGGAGTGTCACCGGCTCTGTGTGGTGGAATCAGTGTTGACAGTCAGTGCTACTGAGGAATTGAAGTGTGGCCACGAGTAAGCCGACACGCAAATTTTCCTCCATGCCAGTGCTAACTAAAAGGCCATTATTATTCACAGTCCAGATACTGACGTTGCTGTTACTGCTGCCTCGCTCAAAAGAAAAGTTCATGCAAATATATATTTTGCAACTGGAGTAAAGAACCAAGCACAAATTATTGATCTTCAGAAAGTGACTTAAGCCCTCGGACCTGAAATTTGAGAGTCATTGATTGGACTTCACACATTCACAGGTTGTGATACAAGTTCTTTCTATGGTAAAGGAAAGAAGAAAGCATTTGAACTTGCAATGAAACATCCAGTATTCATTACTGCCTTCAGGCAGCTTGGACCTGAATTCATTAAGAGTCAAACGATGCCCTATTAGAGAAGTTTGTCTGTCATCTCTATGGCCAGCCATCTTCATCAGATGTGAACGATATAAAGTCTTCGATCTGGTCTCCTCATCACCTGCAGAGTAGAGTATGCCACCGATCTCAGATGCCCTTCAACACGCCCGTACAGCTAATTACCAAGCGGCCATTCTGAGACGCTCTGAGCCAAAAAATATTGGCACCCTCACCTGTTGGGTACAGATGGAAGATGGCGGGAAATTAACTAACTATCTGTTGTGTGGATGACACAAGACCCAGCTCCGAACAGTATTTTGCAGATTGTGAACTACGGCTGGAAGTAGTGTGAGGGTGGCAGGTGTTCGTGTCGTACCGGAAATCTATCCTACACCGATCTTTGTAGAGGAAGAAATTGCAACAATGTTGATAAAACGGAAGCCAAAATTGAACTTGACAAGTGTGATTCCGATGAAGGAGATCTTGATTTATAAATGTGAATCCTCAGTTGACAGATTTTTCCTTCCTTTATTTTTTTATTGTATTTACCTAGACCAATATCAGTTATCTCTGTGTACCGGTATTGTGAGAGTTGCAGTAATAATATTGATGATTTTATGTTCCTTTCAATCTTGTGTTTGGACCTTAGTACTAAACCTACAACCAGTATAATTGGAAATAAGTATAGCAACAGTAAGTAATTGGAAAAAATGCTAATTTTAGACACCTGCTGTGTAATAGCCAAATTGCCTAGATATACCAAACCTTTTCAATCCACTAAAAGTAATTTTTCTAGCTGTGTGGCCATTTTTAGTGCTCTGTGATCATCAAATGCAGAGTTATTGTAACACAAAGATGGTCTGAGATTGTTTTTATAAACATATCACGATCCATGCAGCTAGAGTAGTAAATGTCTAGAACATCATGAAGTTTCAGAAGGTAGGCTTCTTTAGATTGAGCTACCAAAATAAACTGTAAATACTGTAGCAGTGTACAACAAGAGGTGGGCACAACTGCCTTTTGAGTTTCCTTAATTAAAATAAACACAGATGCTATCAGCAGCATTACAGTAAGCATGAGACTGGGGGAAGGAAGCTAGATGAAGTAAATCTGTGAAATTGTGTTTGTGTGTTGAGCATTTCAGGGAAATACTGTTCAGTCAATTCAATTTAAAACATCCCAAAGATGATGGAAAAAGAAGGTTATACTTGCACATGTAAAAATGCAAGATAGGAGGCATTGATCCTTTTTTCTAAGTTAAATCTCTATTATAATAGCTTCTCTGGACATGTCTAAAAGACACCTGTACATTCAGACCCCATATCCTGACACTATCATTAACTTAACAAGTTCCCTCACAAGTGGAAAAGCTGCAGCTCTAAAGTGTGACATACAGCATATACAGCACTCCGCTATATCCCTGTCACCAGGGAGAAGCATTCCCAGAGGAGACAGCAACTATTGTACTTGATCCCGGAAGTAAAAGAATGCATTTAAAATAAATACATAAATAATTTGGCATCATTTATTAATTTCCGCCAAAATTATGTTCAAATTTGTAAAGGGCATCTCACGTATTGGACTTCAAATACTGTACTATGTACGTACTGTTTACTACATTTCAAACATTCATTCCTCCACAGGTCAGCAGTGCCGAGAGGGAGCTCAGGAAATGCTTTAACTTAACATCCTCTGTCACTGGAGTACTACAGCACATGTGATTACAGCTGGGAGAACTAGGCAGGGACTCGCAGCAAGTCCTAGTGCACTGAACTGTGCCGTTGGGTACAGAGTACCTATCCAAAAGGATCATCATCATCATCATCATCATCATCATCAACTTCCAAGAACAGCTGCTTAATCAGGAAAATGGAGCAGAACGTCTCAGTGCTACTAGAATTGCTACACTACACAGTAGAACCTGCATCTCAGGAACCACTAGGGATGAGATCCCCTGCAAAGGAGATAATGTTGATTGTTGTACTTATGCAGGGTGTCTGTCTGTACATCCCTCCAGCTGTGTGTCACACTTACATTTGTGTATTTCTCTTAAACACTTATCCAGTTTTCATGAACCTTGGTATTAACATTGTTTAACTTGAGTTATTGAGACTATCAGATTCTGGTGATGCAGAGGCTTGTCTGTGTCTGTCTGTTCCATTCTTCAATATGTCACACTTTCGCATAGGCCCCCTATAT
Organism: Acipenser oxyrinchus oxyrinchus; assembly: GCA_030684275.1. NCBI lineage: Eukaryota > Metazoa > Chordata > Actinopteri > Acipenseriformes > Acipenseridae > Acipenser > Acipenser oxyrinchus. The sequence goes on from CM060247.1 coordinate 85,662,942, forward strand.
CTGGAGAATCTCTTATCAAACTGTGATTAAACTTTCATTGACAAATCTTATTCTATATCTACCATTTATATATGGCATGGTTATAAATTTCATCATACTACTAAATCTAATTTTGATTACAGCTGTGGCAGGGATGTATGTTACACTACCGTCCTAGTAAGTACTGGGACAGATAAATAAATGTCCAGTTAATAACTGTCACATACTTTCCTAAATTGCATTTAAATAAAAATAGCAAACCTTGTAATATTTCATGCACCAACTGGTGAAGGCCAATACAGTTTACAGAATACAGCACCTTTAAATAAGATATTCCATTAAGACATTAAAATAAGATACATACTTTAACTACAACTACAAATATAAATCCCAATAAAGACATAGCCTTAACTTGCAAATTATTTTCAAGAGCAAATCTGAAGTGGCAGGGATTCCATAGATAAGCATAGTTTGCAAGGTACCATTCATACTCTAAGTTGCCTGTCCTCTCCTTGACTGGGTGAACCAGTTGGATACGTGGAGGTTGAACTCTCAACTCTCAGTCCAAGTTAGTTCCCTCAGACACAAAGGGTCGGATTTATCAAGGTCATTACAACAAAGTGCAATTTGCACATTCTTTGTGAAACATGTAATGTTACAACATCAAATGGTTAATTTAGGGACCTAGATGTGAACCAGTTTCACCCAAAATTGTGATGCACATTGTACAGCTATGGCATTTTGCTTCCATGTGTCAATTGATTTTGACAAAACTACTGTAGAAATTATTGTGAATAGTTAACAAGCTGCATTACTGCATTTGAACCTCTAGCGTATTGCCTGATCTTCTGTAAAATGGCCAAATTGTCTATTGCATATTAGCAACTGCAGTGGAAAAGGATAAAAGTAGCATAGCTGACTACTACAGAGTATAATAAGGCCTAAACCGAGAACTTAATTCACCTCGAAACTAAAACCAGAATCAATCTCCTGGCTCCAAAAGTTAAAGAGTTGAAAAGCGCTGTGCTGGCCTGTGGTGGGTGGGTGGATGGAAAGAGCTTTTACTGCCACATTCTTGGATTTGATGCAAACACAAAGGAACAAGTCTCAGACTGAAGGTCTTATTTCAAGCTCTCTCCCTCTCTCAGGGAGCTGACCAGTTATCATGTTTCTGGACTGTAAGCTTGCTAATATAAGAGCATACAGTAACTGTAGCCAGAACCATTTTAATTGAATTCCAAATTTCTACCAACAGAAGAGAGAGAAGTGCCATTAATAACACATTTTGGAGAGCACCCCCTAACCTAACAAGCCACAGATTACAGCAATCGACAGAATATATTGTAGGATGAGGGGCATGGATTAGCATTACTTGATCTGTGCGAGGATTATATCCAACTCTCCTCAGAAACATGTACAGTATAGAACTCACATACTGCACAGTACATTAAAACAGTGGAACAGCATAAAGATACTATACAGATATATATCAGTTAAATATATTGTATTTTACCCTACTGCACTGTATACCGAGATCAGCCTGCAGTATTATTTGCAGTGAAATCCATAAAGAGAGTAGCAAATCAGTTTCCTTTGTGGTGCATATCCTGGTGTTTCAAATAAAGTGACTCCAAAAACAATGCTAAATTTCTAAGTAAAAACTATGTACATTAAAATGGTGTAACTTATTTGACCAAAACTGTACCGTAGACTATCTCACTAAAAGGATGTGTTTGTTGGATGTGAAGGCAAGGTGTTTAGTATATTGTACAGTATGCCCATTGAAAGCTTATTCAGCAATAGCAAGGAATAACAAAAAGGGTCACTGGTTATAGTGGTAATAAGCAGAGTTCCTGTGAGGCTGATAGACAGCTCTGTATTCAAGAACCAAAGTCAAGTGTCAAACATCTACAGTTCCATAGCAGGAGTACGTGCTGCATATTTTAAAACCTGTCCATAAAACATTTTCAGTGAAAATGCTCTCAGGTTATAGTAGAATACAATGATACAAAGAGTTTGAGAAATAAAAATCTTCTCATATTCACCAAGCCATTTAAAAAGTGGGCTTCATTTTAGTTTATTTGCTTGGTTTTGTGCAACACATTTGCCACTATATAAAGAATTAGACCACTTGCAAGATTTGTCAGGTACTGTACAGTAAATCAAAAAAGCTTTAAAAAAAGACAAATTGATTTGCTACTCTTATCGTCCTATCTCAATAAAAAATATTAATAGAAAATGTAGGAATAATAAAATAAAAAAAAGACAGATATACATACTCTGGGATAATCCAACTCAAAGAAGGTTTCTAGGTTGCTGATGAGGTTGGGGTCCACTCCTTTCAAGGGCTTCAGCAATGAGACACCTGCAAGCTTGCTGTAGGGCTGTTTGTCTGAGGCTTTCTTGTTGAGATGAAGACGTCTGCAAAGAGGTTGGTACACCACAGCTTTAACACACTGCACAACAGTAGATAGGCTCATAGGTCATAGGCTTGTCTGTAACACTTTTCAAATTACAAAGTGAAACTGAAAGAATCATTCCAACAAAACAAGCAATAAATGCTGCATGACAGTGAGAATGGGTCTGAAGCTTGTAATAATGCCTATTTTGATGACTAACATAACCTTAATATAATTTCAAAGCTTGTTGCAAGATTATAGTATTTACCTTCAGCGTTTCTCATTCATACCATTTTCTATAGTTTACAGTAATACCAACCCTACATACTGCAAACATTTATCTATTTTTAGTCTCCTAAAAGGAGTACAGTTGAACACCGATAAAGAAGTCAAGAACACTGCAGACAAGGAGTCAGTTTCACTCCAACAATGATCAATAATATTAAACACACTTCATCTAAAATCATTTTTAATTAGCTTAGGCAAACTTTCAATGAGAAAAATGGGTTTGTTTATTCTGTATAATACTTCTCATGGAAGCATGTCTAATTTTTCATCTCCAGTAAAAACTGATAATGGGGTTGTACAACGTTTCACACTTCTGTTCAACTATTTAATGTGGCATTAAAACAAATAGAAAAAAATGGAACTTACTAGAATACTACAAAAAAAGTTTTAAATATTAACCATTATACCCATATCCTCCGCTGTATGTAGAAAATGACTGGACACCAAAAACATCTAAATAAAGTTTTCAGTTACATTTTAAAACAATAGTTACAATGTGGTCAATTCAGAGCCGAGACACCATGGAAACAGGAAGGTTTAAAAAGAGTGCAGAGCATGGGGGCTGATTCATAGAACAGCTGAAAAGTACTGCACAGTATTCAGGGCTTTTTTTTAAGAAACTTGTTTGTCCAAGGGACAAAATGCTAGAAAAATCTACTGCCCTCTCCCCGTCATACAAAACACACACAAAAAGTAGACTACAACTTGTAGGATTTGGGTTTTATTTAACAGCAAACACAACCAATTAGTGATTAACAGGGCAGATTTAGCCTTGTAGCTTGACGGGTTCACTAAATTCTTCAAGAGACACAAATGGTTCCCTGTGACCTCACCTCACCTCAACAAATGTTTAACATACTTCAAGGAAATTAGGATGCTTTGTGGAATTCTGATTTTTCTTGACATTCTTTCAGTTTTGTAAGAGCCCCAGATTTTTAAAAAGGACTTGTGTATAACCTGTCAAGTTTCTCTGCATTTTGTACTGTTTTCCTACCAGAATGCATGCAATATTTACAGTAGGCTCCATCAAATTCTGCAAAGACAAAATTTTCCTTTTTTATATAGCGAAGGATGGGAGCTTAATTTTAAAAGCACTCTCGCAGACCTTTTGAAGGCAGTGGAAGATTGAATTCTTTCGTTACATGGTCCCTTTAAAACGTACTTATTAAGAGCTAGCAGCAAAATGACAGATTCCTCACGGCTATGCTGTATTGTACTGATAAGTTATTTTTGTTCTGGAACTTTGGTCAGTCTCTGATTATTCAAATTGATTTATGTTAAAAAACAGACACTGATGGTGCAGACAAGTTCTGGGTTTCAGAACTCCCCACAAACCATGGAGATTATAGGTGCATGAACAACTCTTAGTAAACCAGAATAAAATGACTTATTCTTGCTGGGATAAGTCTGATCAGTTCACAGTAGATTTAGGACTACTGAAATACCTAGAATCTGGTAATTTCAATAAATAAACACAATACATGTATAAAATAAAAATGTGGGTGCAAGTTTTTAATCCTGATACAGTACACCCTCGCTATAACAATCTTCTTATCAAACCTTCGGCTATAACAAACCTGGCCAAACTCCATGGCCGAACATGTATTTAAGAAGAAAAAAAAAACGTGCACAATTCTTCTCAGTGCTGTGAAAGAGCGGGCTGGAAATGTCCACTCTGCGCTCCGCTCCAGCAACTACCCCTCGCTCCGCTCCCACTCTCTGTCCCCAAAGCAGGGCCGGATTAACCAATATGCCAATAACACCATTCGCCATAATATGCATAGAGTCCCCAAAACATGGATTATCCGGCCCTGCTCAAGGTTTTAGCCAAGAGGTTTCGTCCTCTATGCCTGGGCGAGGCTATTCAAATTACAGCAGGATCATGTTGCTCAATGTCATAACAGTAATATTTCAGCCACTCACTGACATCACCAAATAAAAATCCACTCCCGAGACCCAGTGATGTATTCATTAGGAATGAGGAACGAGTGCATGTATGATGTAAAGTACACTCTGTATTATACATTGAGTGATCATTGTTATATTCTTGTAACTTCTCTGTTGCAGTGCATGTACTGTACAGGTATGTATCCTGCATTAGTTCACAAATTAACCAAAAATACATTTCACTTCAAAATAACATAGTACAATTTAAATTAGGTACCTTTGATTCTAAAAAGAATAGATTGCAGTGTTCATCAATAAATACAAGCAACCATTAACTATGAACACATTCAGACGCTTCTGAATAAGTAAGGCTTCTGAGTATTAGAATGGACAGACCACCATAAAAAAAAAAGAAAAAGGATCTTTACCATTTGTCTGGTGTTGATACACATTTCATTGCATGCCCCACAAGATTCCCACAGCAAAGTAGTTTAACCAATTTCATGGTTTTTAGGCTAAAACATTATTTAAAAAAAAAAAATGGACTAAAGTGATTTAACATTTAGTAATGAGTAAGAGCAGTTCACTGGCAAAAGTGAAATGCTGAATCTTTAGTTCCAGGTTGTCAGTTTGTGTTGTGGTCAGCAGTACTGTAACTTAAAGACATCCATTATTATTATTTGTTTATTTAGCAGACGTACAGAGACTAGGGTGTGTGAACAATGTATCAGCTGCAGAGTCACTTACAACTACGTCTCACCCGAAAGAGGGAGCACAAGGAGGTTAAGTGACTTGCTCAGGGTCACACGAGTCAGTGGCTGAGGTGGGATTTGAACCGGGGACCTCCTGGTTACAAGCCCTTTTCTTTAACCACTGGACCACACAGGCTCTGATGACTGTTAGTAGTACTGTACATAACCTACTTTAGTAAGCAGGCAAAAGAACCACCATCATAATCTGGACATGAATTACTGGTGTAATGAGAAAACATTTTGGACATGTAAAGTCCCACTTTCATATAACTGGTCCTGGAATCTCCTCAAATTCAAATGTAATGCAATTCAATTAGACAGCATGTTTAAAATGCAATCTTTAAATATTTTACATTCCTAAAACCATTTCATCCATCTCATTTATTGCCTAATAACGTTAAATACATTAGCAAACAATCAAGATTTCACAAGTTTGCATCTGAAACTGAAGCAACAAAACAGAAGTTCCTGTCAGAAGTTGATTTGCAGACTACACAAAGAAAATCAGCAATTGCTGTAAATGAACATTTTCATTGCCAAGGAAAAATAGACTTGATTTACTGTAGTACAGTATTTAGTTATCCACTAAATTACTTTGACATAGTAATTTCAATTGTGTACATTGACTTTGTATATACAGTATCCAATTACTGTACAATGGTTTACACATCAAGACATTGTAAAATGAACATGAATACAGTACAAAACAAATAAAAATACTGTGCCAATTAGGATTTTGTATTTCATTTAAAGCTTTACTTAAATTTGTGTTTGAAGGACCATGTGCAATTCAGCAAAATAATGTGTATGTAGCCAGAATTACTATAGGCAGATTGTGACTGTTTTGGTTTAGCAGTAATGTCTCTTCTTAAACCACACTGGGGAAAATACAGACTGCAATGCAACACATTTTAGCACTTTTGATTTTCATTTATTCATATTACTGACTGGCGGCCTATTGTAAATTGGCAATAACTTGTTTCTCTTGTAACCAAACACACCCCTCAGCTTAAAAAGACAATGGCTATTTTTCCAGCAGACCCGACATCCAAGGCAGAAACATCCTGCTTCATGGATTGAAAGAGCAGCACCTTCCCCCTCATCCCAGTAGGTTACTGGGAAAGGTAATATGGTACACCACAACATGCAGCCCTCAAATTACCTTAACATTCACAAAGTACAGAACCACAATACAAGCCCAGGGAACATGACATGTGTCCTTCAAAGCACTCACGGTAGATAGGAGAGGCATCATGCACATGCCCTAGATTGTCTATAGAACCTGGGTTACATCACACAGGGAAGTCCTTTCAATACAGCACAGGCAGTCGAAACCTAATCATGTGTGACACTCTGGAGAAAGTGACAGTCTGTAAATCTATAAAAGCATGTTCTGCTGCTACAACAAAGTTATAGAAAGTCTAGTAGCAGCTCGTCGGATTTCTATTTCCAAGGCAAATCACATAGCTACTCCCCTCCCCCCACTGTATCCTGCTTCGTACACCACTAATCAAGAACCACAACTAAAAGGAGAGCTGAAATGAGTGCTGAGGTTCCGAGTCGACTTCAACAAACACTGTATATTATTTAACTGATCAGTTTTGAGTATTCCAAGTTCTATGGTTATAAAAGGGGAAATTCTAACAATATTTCTCCTCACCCTTTTTGTACAACATGCCAAACAATTCTGGTGCATTGTTCAAATGCCACGGTAACAGGTGTGTCTTCAAGGTTTCTGTAATTTGGGCTACTGTGTCTGTGCTGTAGCTTGTGAGAACAAGTATGGGCTTGATCCATCATAATGCCAGCATTGCCATTCCAGAACACCCAGGAGAATGTCCCAAAGGATCCATTGATCAATCTATCATGCCTCTAAGTCTCAGAGAACCTTTCCAGTTTAAATGTAGGTCTAATGACTTGCATGACTCGTGAAATAACCACACTGTACATTTGCATGCAGTACACTGTAGAATAGGGTTATTTTTCTAATTTAGTGTAGCTCAGACCCTTAATCCGAACAACCCAATAAACATTCAAAGGGAAATACAAATACTGTTCAGCTTTAAGCTTGTTGGGTAGCCAATGTAATCTTAAATTGCATTTCATTATCAGTCCAGGGCAAGACAATATAAGCACATTCTCTCTCATTGGACACAGTCTGTGTAACTGAAGGGAATGTTTTGGATGTCGAGGTCCATAATCCCATCTAATTTAAAAGGCATTTAAAAAAAGCTTTCACTCTGGTAATAATTCTGCACTACCTCTCAATAGGAGTAATAAAATTAAATGCTGAAACAAATTTAAATGAAACCCCAATTGGCTTTTAAAGCAACACAACATTTACTGGATGTTTTACAAGTCTATCAAATTATCCAAACTTAATCCTTCTATTACTGTACTCCCTTGTACACCAATGCCTCCCTGAAATAAAAAAAATGTCCCGCTGAATTTTTCTTAACGCGCCCGTGTTCTTAAATCCTATGATACCCAATATCACAGTAAAATAAAAAATATCGAAATATTGCGGTTTTTCAATACCGTGTTTTTTGTTGTTTTTTTAAGCTTTTAAAACAAATCTCTGTAATTGTGTGTTTTAAAAACAATATGAACTAAGCTTACTCATTTCCGCCTGTGCATTCTGGGAAAATTAAATTACTGCAGCTGTAATGGCAAATGCGGGAGAAAGTTTGGTGTGGAACAATTTTGGATTTCAGCCAGATGACAATGGCAATCTGGTTGAAGGCAGACAGCCAAATGTTGTAAACATGGGAGGTAACACCACCAATTTATTGAAACATCGTATAGATTGCCACCCTGATCTCTTTGCTGAAGTTTAGTTTCTTTTACTGCAGTTCTTTTAGTTTAAGTGAATCCCAGAAAATGGCAGAGTTCTCTTTTTATATGTAAGAAATAAAGAAAATAGTGTATTTTACACTAAATGTTGCTCTTTCCTACCAGTTTTATGTCAATTTTATAGGTCGATGGCAATGACCTGTGAATACACTGGAACTTGTTTTCACCAGAAAAAAACTAAAATAAAATGTGTGTGTGTGTAATATATATATATATATACATATATATATATATATATATATATATATATATATATATATATATATATATATATATATATATATATATGATATAGTAAATGAGACGCCACACACAGGCTCGCTCAGGTTCTTTTCCCTTCCAAACACGACCCAACACACAAGATTGAAAGAAAAGCGCCGACGCGTACGTTTAATTATTACAAAATAAATCCAAAACAAAACTCCTAGCTCCTTCTGAGCGCTAACTAAACATTTGTCAGAAACCTATTCTACTAATGAACCGGACAGCTAAGCTGTTTACTGGCTGAAAAACACAGTTTTTAAAGACAAACACAAAAACACTTCACGCAGTACCTTTTAGTACAACTGAACACACCATCAAAATCGGGCTCTCCACACAGCAGCAGCCCTGAGAAGACTGGCTGCCCTCCTTAAATACCCTGCACCTAGCTAACTTACAACAGCCAGGTGCAGGGGATAATTAGCAATAAAATAATAATCAAATGCATGTTTTGGCAGGGGGGGATTTTAACCCCCTCCCTTGATGGGATTTGAGGATCACGTACTTCTTATACTAGAAAAAATGTGTGTATGTTTACGATAGTCTTAATGATTACTTGAACCTACAGTATGGATCACATGGGCTGTTGTAACACTTAGGAATGACAATCTAAAAATAGTTTGTAACAAAACTATTGCATCCTATCAACATTTTGGCAGAGGACAAGAGCAATTGAGAAACCCTGCCCAGAAGCTTCTGTACAGTATGTAATACAGCATGATTGGTTTCAAACCAGTTCAATGCAGATAGTTCAGGATATGGTTGAGACAATCCCATTCCAATGAGCTAAGGCACTCTCCTGTGGTGTCAATGGGTGTGGTTACCTCACAGTAGCCAACATCCTGTTGTGCCTTAATGCTAAATACTGCAAACTGATGGTAAAGTTGGCATGGTCCAACTCAATATGGTACAGAAAGTTTGAGGTGGCAGTACTGTAAAGGGTGTCTCTTCAACTATAGCTACAGTACACAACTGTCCACAATTGTTTTCTAAACCCATGTTGAAAAGCTCCTCTGAAATTACCCTACTTCAGACAAGAGCTGTGGTCCAAAGAAGCTGTTAAAAAACAAACTTGGAACATGGGTCAAATAAATATATACTGTACTGTGAGCAAAAATAACTTTAAAAAAACTATTACATTTGATGTTACAGTTTGAGACATGTATACATTTTAGATGACACTAGGCTATTCGGTAAATTGTAACAAGATACACACAATATTTACCAGGGTAATTGGTCAAAACACTGGGAAAGGGGATGCAGCAAGTCAGAATGTTAATACTAATGTAATGAAGAGCTCTCAAATTACTCCAACGTGTGTGTCATTTAAATCCAGACTGCAGAGGTTAAAAGTGAACAGGCTAATTAGGACAAACAAACATACAGTTCACACTGTAGGTTTACGAATAACCACAAACACCAGTATTATTTGTTTATTTAGCAGATGCCTTTATCCAAGGCAACTTACAGACACTAGGGTGTGTGAACAGTGCATCAGCTGCAGAGTCACTTACAGCAACATCTCACCCGAAAGATGGAGCACAAGGAGGTTAAGTGACTTCTTCAAGGTCACGCGGTGAGTGAGCCGGGATTTGAACCGGGGACCACCTGGTTAAAAGCCCTTTTCTTTAACCAGCAGACCACTCAGTCTCCCACAGTGTTAGAATTATTTTATAAAAACATTGCTCTGTCTTGCTCTGTATGTGTACGGTTGTATTCAAAAGAAAAATAAATGGCCATCATTAACTTAAGTAGAAAATAAAATGCATTTTCAGTATACTTAAACTTTAAAAATCCTTTAAAAAACAGTTTGCAGCCCTTCTATTTTTTTGTGCTTCCCTCCCTCTAAATTACCTAAACTACTTTTATTTTCTGCCTACACTTACAGTACTGTACAGTATGCACTGACTCCCGATATCTTCTGAGAAATGTTCAGTTACTGTACCACAGGAGAAAAAGGGAATTTCTAAATGCTCTGGGAATTACATAATCAGACCCACATACCCTCCCTCTCTCTGAAGCTGTGATGCAAGCACACTGCAGATTCTGTCATGCAGGGCAAACAACGCTGTAGTCATCATTTCTGGACTGCGGCAGTCCCACATTCCAGTAAATTTCTCAATGGAGGAAAACACAGCAGCACTGAATTTGGAAAGGATTCAAAAAGCCTACATCACTTTACTCAGAGGTCATAAAAGAAAAATACAAACCAAGCGTTCAGTGTGCTAGGGTTTTTCACCTGTACTGCAATACAAAAAAATGACATTTACAATAGGAAGCAAGCAACAGCTGCTTTAAATGCATAAATTTATCATAATAAAGTACACAAAGATGGAGTGTTATTACAGGTTGTAAGCACTGCTCAGTCAGACACATTCTAAAGGTACTTGGATACTTTTGGGACTGGCCTATATTCATCTTAAATTATTTTTATTTTTATTTTAAATGGATTATTATTCATGTTATAACATGGAAAAACAAATCCTCTAGCTCTTAAAGTAATATCCATTTGAACTGACTGACATTCCTTGAGCAGTCAGCTATCTCTCTAAAGAAACCCACAACTTAATTAAATAAGGATTAGATATTTATTAGATAATTACTATGTTCACTTACTTTGGGTGTAATTTAAAAATCCAACCACCTAGCAGTTTGATCCATTCCATTTTTTTTCCTCCTGTAATCCTTAAACTTCAATTTAAAATATGTATTCACACATTCATTTATAACTTTAGTGATTTACTTAGTTATTTATTTATTTTTAAAATTCTGGAATGAGTTACACACTTTAAATAATACAATTCCCTATTGATTAGCAACAGAATCTCAGGATTGCCCAGAGGAATTAACAGAGAGGGTAGTCTACAGTGGGTCTACAGTAACTGTAGAGAAACAGGAACAAGAAATTCCAGCTCAGAATTAACGGGATCATTAAGATTAAGCCACAATCTCCCTGAGTCTTAGACCCCATTCACACTTGCGATAGGCCGTCTTCTCATATGTGAACACTCCAAAAAAAAAAAAAAAAAAGAATAGGCAGCCCAGGGCCAACCTAGATTTAGGCCACCGTTTTGATGTGGTCTAGGGCCTGCAATCCAGGACCAGGGCCGGCCTTTACGTATATATGAATGCAAAGCAGACTTAGGGCCGCCTTTTCGTATCACATGACCAATTTGTTTACATCAATCAGTACTCCTGTGCATGCAAAAGGTAAATAGAAAGGTGAATGCTCTGCTAGCCAAGACGGCAGTGGATCAATATTGAAAGGTAATTGTTCCTACATCACACAACTTTAATTATAAAAATATGAAATACAAAAAAAAAAATCTAGCAGGTTAATGTTCAGGTTGTTTCTTTCACATAATATGAGCTGCAGTGCATTCATAATTAAGCTTAATTTGTCACAATGACCCTTTCTTCCTGTTACTTTGTAACTAAGCGATAAATATAAAAACTGCAGGATTGTGGATCTTAATAATGATCAATAATTTGACAACTTGGCATATTCAGCCACCATTGTTTATTTTGCATGCAACGATATACATAGCTACAGAAGTGTGTGTCTTTACATTAAAATGATGATCATTTCTTTAGCTGCTTTCTTTTACCTACACATAAAATACTGATCTCATCCACAAATATTAAGATCGTTGATGCACCATAACATTTGTCAAAATAGTATATATAGTTTTTTTTTTTGTTTTGTTTTTTAATATATACCATAAAATTGCTACTCTGCTGCATTGAAAAATATGAGTAAGAAACATCTGCTACAAATCAAGGATTATTGTATATCTCGGTAGCTCTTCCATTCTGAGTGCAGGCTATCGTTCCAAATATAAAAAATAAAACAAAGAAAGCAATTCGCTACAATTTAGGCCTGTTTTCAGTCAAGTATATGAATGTGCAAAGGCTCCTTAAACCAGAAATGTGAACGGGGTTGCAGACCTAATTATGCGGCAGCCCTGGGTCAGCACAGTAGTTCCACCAACATTAACAATAATAAAAAAAAAAAGTATAGGCCTATATTGTACAACATGGTACAAAACGAGGCAATATCAACCCAACAAAATGTCAGAACGGATGTCACAAGTGGCCTTTTGGCGTGAATCTTACAGGACACTTTCTATATAGGCCTAGTTAAATAAGAAAAATTAAACCGTATAGCTCATCTTAATTTCCATCTGGAAAAGTACAGAACATTTTGTAAGGCATTAAGTTGTATTTCCTGAACTTGTATTTATTTATTGTATTTCCCTGCACAGCTTAGATCAGGATCAAACACGGAGAAGGTGTCTCTCCCCACCACCCTCCCCAACAAATGCAAAACTAAAAACAAATTCTGCAGATTACTGTATGGTTTATGGACTACTGGAGTGTTTGATTTATTTGTTTCAACCAGACTCTTCACCGTATGTGAAAGCGTGTAGACTGTTTGATTAATATCTACATAGGTTAAAATAATGTGGTTGCTATTTTTTTTTTTTTTTTAAATGGGAAACACAGTTAACAAAAAATCTTAGAACAGCTGTGTACCAAATGTGAAGACAATAATTCATAGTGCAGTATACAGCAGAAACCTAAAGTGGCCACATTAGACAACAATATAACAGCTTCCCTCCTGGAGAAGCTGAATGACACAGCAATAAACACATCATATTTTCACAGGCACCAAACAAGTTAAAATAAATATGCAACAGAAAGTAACCCCTTCCCTGTATGACAGCAGTGGACCACAATGTTACATTTCTCATTATTGTTATTATTTAGCCTTCTGTGCAGGGCTCTACAGAAAGCAGAACAGCCTAGTTTGTTAACAATGTTGTTCTGTAAGGCACACAGCGTAATCAAGCATGGTACCGTAATTCTAAAAGGGGATTTGAAGAAAAGCCATGAGAAAAATGCTGCATAGTGTTTAGATCAGATTAAATGCAAATAGCCTATAGTATTATTTTTCTCTCATCTCACAGTATTTCCCCGCACTTCAGTGCCTATTATGCACCAGTCGATGCTTCATAACATAAAAGCACAAGATATATCTTGTTACATCAGAGCAGTATTCAAAATAACATTGTACTTGGTTCTTTTTCCCTTACTAAGATACAACACCTAAAAAAACAAACAGCCAGTTCATCTACTGTATTTATGTACTGCTGGCCAAAGCACTAAGTTAGAGGGCAGTCTCCAAGAGGGTTAGGTGGCTAAACTGTTGTCACAGTGGGTTTAAACTATATAAATCATGCTATTATTATTATTATTATTATTATTATTATTATTATTATTATTATTATTATTATTATTTTCTTAGCAGACGCCCTTAGCCAGAGAGACTTACAATTGTTACAAGATATCACATTATTTTTACATTACATGCTAAAAGAGAGTAACATGTTCCTAACTCCACCGTTTAGGATTTGTGCCAGAAAAAAAAAAAAAAAAAGAAGTCAGGTTAACCTATAACTCCTGTACTGTAAGTGACCAGTCCATCACCAGCACACAGAAAACAAACAAACAAAGATGGGTAATCTGAGAACAGGCACTGGGACACACCCATTTATATTAAGCAACTACAATATTGAGCAGCAACAGCAAAACGGCGAATACAGAAATAAAAAAATGAATCGTCTTAAAACATCCACTTGGGTCAAACATTGGATTCTATCCAGTACATTAAAATTGGTGGACCGTTATGGTCAAGTCGGTGGTGCCTGTGCTCCTAACTATTCATTGTTGCATTAATTAAAGCGCTGGCTTATTCAGTCACGATCTTGTCATGTGAGCCGATCCCTGATCATATACTATATTCTCTGGGCACTGCACAGAGAACCTCGAAGAGCAACGATGGTCCAGTTTCGTGAGGGACTTTACAGCAGCAGCAGCGACAATTTAGCTCGCTAGCAGTAGCACTGTATTGTTATCTGGAAACGACAATAATTGTCCCCACTACAAAAAATGACTAAAAACTAAATATGTTTTGACATTAAAAAAGTACACTCTATACACTGTCATACTGTTTTTACGAATGCACGCTTCGCTAATGCGCATTTGGTTACGTACTTTGAAACATATGATTTACATAAGGTTTACAGTTGATAATTCTGCAGCTAAATACCGACTATTAACACTGTCCTTTAAACGCCCACATTAAATTATAACGTAGCAATTGTCACGATTTATTTTCAAGCACTGGAGTAAATACACACTCGGAATAGCTGTATTTCATTATTATTATTATTATTATTATTATTATTATTATTAAGCATTCCTCGTTATTTTAGATTCTAACAGGACCGCTCAATTAGTACGGCAGCTCAATGGAGGTTCTTATTTAAATTACAGCAATATTTTAACAGGTCAAACATATACGACAGTGTATTGTCCTTGTTTCCTCGATGGAAAATTGGACTACGGTGTTTACTACTAGAAAAAAAAGACAGCACTCAATAGAAATGATTTTTAGCCCATTGTTCAATTTGTACGAGAAAACAAAACAAAACACAACACACTATAAGGCTTACTGTTAGAAACCACTTGCTGTTAATATTTAAAATATTTTAATCAAACTAACAATAAACAACAAAAAACTACCAGTACACAGTGTACTAAGATACACATTTTATTCTGGTTACTAAGCTGGTGATATAAATCAAATCGTACTAATGTACACGAATGGTGACATCTAGGCCTAACGTAAACGTACTCTATTTTCACTTGTCAACGCTTTACAATGGCAAACTCGAGTACACGGCTACACAACACAACTGAGGTGGAAAGCACAGGAAGCAGAAAATACAGTGTTAAAGAAAGGCTCTGACTTACACATAGATGATGGACATGAAGTGCATAAACCACAGGACGAGAAAAAGGATGAATCCGAAGATGGCGAGCCCCTGTAAGGCAAGTTCTAGCAGGGCCATGTCTGTCTGGTAAGCACTTCGATCAGTACTTTCTAAAGGAAAGCTGTGAGGCGACTGAAAAAATACACCATTCAGCAGAAACAGCGAGCAACAAAACGCAGAAAACGGGGCGGGGCCGCCTTTCAATAGGGGGCGGACCAAAGCGATTACGTTCGAGTTTTTACCAATCAAGCAAGTTCAATTCAAACCCCAGTCATCCAGAAAGAGAAATGCTGGAAGTACCGGAAGGCATGTCATAAATGCTCTGTGTAACCGTAACTAATCTTGGTTGACAATGTAAATGGCAAATATTAGCATTAATGTAAATGGCAAATATTAGCATTAATGAAAATGACGACGACGGCAAAGAACATATGACACGAGTTTCTGTTATTGTTGTAAATAGCTGGTACTTTAACATGCCATAGTTACAGTGCTGATGCTTTCACGTGCTGGATCATTTTTACTTAATTCTACACCTGTCTGTGCGGCGTCACTGCGTTCTGGCAAAATAACTGGAAACTACAGTCATATGTCCGCATTGAGTCTGCAGCAACAGCATATTGCAGACCCTGACTGCAGAATTACGCAAAAGAAAAAGTCAAATTATGAAACCCAGCTGAAGTTAGACACTTATTCGATATTCGGATGTGACTGAAACCTGAAGTTTATTGTTTATGTTAGCAATGGTATTAAAATGCCTTTCTTATGTGAACGAGCTGCTGTGTCACTTATTTTCAAAAACGTTGGGTAAATGAAACGCATGAAACATTGTGCAAATTAGGGTCCTGTTTGTTTGCTTAGCAATACAGAGACTATTTTTTGATCGTAAATATTAATGTTTGAGTTAGGTTATGCCTTCACTGTTTAGTTGCAGAATATCCTAAAGTATGACTCCATGACTGCTGTCCTAGTCTTCTTTTACTGCTTCTCATCCAATGTTATCAGCATTCCAAAAAGGATTTTATTATTACAGTAGATATCTAATTATTATACAAAATGGATATACATTTTAATTTGGAACAACATCTGAAACTCAGAGCACAGTATATGTGGTAATTAATATTTATTTTGACAATAGAAAAGCATTGATACAATACCACTACATACAGAACCCAAATGCAATACACTTTACCACTAACTGGTTTCCTCAATATATTATTGGCGGACTAGAGGAAATGTATTACTAACGGCCAGTGGAGGTGGGTTGTCGAGGATTTGTGGCACACTCTACAACCCGGTTTCTCAGAGTTGTCGGATTCAGAGTTGCATCACACAGTGAAGAACTTATCAGAAGCAGCAGAGAGGAGCAGCAACTGGCTTTGGTTGAGATGGAAAGATTCTGGTTCATGTAACCCTAAAGCAGGATCATGATTATGTTTGTACAGTATGTTATCCTTTTAATGCTATAGATAACAAAGCTGAGGACACTGTAATGTAGTGAGGAACAACTTTTCACCAACAGGGTTTCCTCAGTGTAAAGGAATTTACACAAATCTCTGGCAAAATATGTCTGGTCATCCAGCATATAGCAGTCACATTTAAGATGAAGCAGTCACAGGAAGCAGCAACACTATTGCAATTTGCGGCCAGATAGTGATTCCGACTCACAATTGATTTATATTGTAAACTGTGGTCAGAAAATGTATGAAGCTCTCCTGAAGCCAAACAAAGGGTTGGGATTACCTGAGACAACAAGATTTGATCCATATTGGGGGAAATTATAGTGTGGCAGTAGACAAGCTCATTTCTCCAAATATGCCTGTGACGGGGTACTCACCTCCCCAGTGCATATTATATATATATACAGTATATATGACGGCAAAAAGCCGGTGTTACTACATATTATTATTCGGCAGGATGAGCGAAGTGCCGTCCGCCATTATCTGTTATCGTTTTGTAGTGTTTTAAATACCTCGTGAGAATGTGTGACTGTCAGCTACTGATTGTTTAACTGGCTGACAGTCACGCAAATTATGAAACTCGTGCAGACTATGGCCGAGGGATAATAAGATAATTAATAGCTAGTTAACCCCTCGGCCATAATATAAAAGACCAGCAGTTTGGCTGCACAGCTGGAGAGTCTTCGTGAGTGGAGAACGGGAGTAGAGGTAGAGGTAGAGGTAGAGGTAGAGGTAGAGGTAGAGGTAGAGGTAGAGGTAGAGGTAGAGGTAGAGAAAAAACAAAAAAAACAACACAGCAAATTCTATGAAATAACAATTACTACTCGTGCTGGAAGTACCAGCACAATACTTGCTGTTTCAGTATTGTTTGTTTTGGCCCACGTGGCCTTTTGTTTTGTGTCAGTGTTTTGTTTAAATTGTTTATTTGGTTATTTAATAAAAAGCTGAGCGCCCTAGCGTCTCAGTTTCACCCCGCAGTTGCCCAGTGTTGTTGCATTTATTTCCTGGCCTGATGTTACCTCTACAGTCATCCCTGTCACAATGTCCTATGCTAGTTCCACAATAGTACATATTTCATTTTTGGCCATCAATTGTAGGCAGAATTCCCATCCTAAAAACCCTTGTCCTTTGGTATATGTTGAGATGATCAAATTAATTTCACCTGAACAGATTTGACTTCAAGTGAAAAGCTTGTGTTAA
This sequence comes from Acipenser oxyrinchus oxyrinchus, assembly GCA_030684275.1. NCBI lineage: Eukaryota > Metazoa > Chordata > Actinopteri > Acipenseriformes > Acipenseridae > Acipenser > Acipenser oxyrinchus. The sequence goes on from CM060247.1 coordinate 85,680,860, forward strand.
GTTCATTGCACCACTTAGATTCCTTACTGTCTGATTGTTCCTGTACTGTACTAGCTGTTTTTGTTCAACAACATACATCACTGTCATCACGGGACCAGTGGAGGAGGAAGAGAAAGATGGGTCTTGGTGCATTTTGGACCCTGAAGCATGTGTTGTAATAGTAAATGAAAGAAATGTTTAATTAGAAGGCTTTCTGAGTGTCTTTGGAAGCACCTGCAGGTGGAGCCACTGATTTCTGCTCCTTATCAAAGTATGTGGGATTTTCTTTCCGGGTTACTACGTGTTTAAAATATGTGTGTCTACCATCTTTACGTCCAGGACCTGGAAATTGCAATTAAGAAGTGAGGCCCCTGTACTTTTGGGTTAAAATTATTTATAATTGTACTGCACCTTCAAAATTGAAACAAGAAAATGAGAAAGGGAGTAGGGCTAGCTCAGTAACTATAGCACCAAATGATAAAGTGAGGCCCACTGCACAACCAAGAGTGATTCCTTAAGATTCCTAGATGCGGTGTCTGAATTCAATCTAACTATTGTAAGTAATTTCAAGGTCAGGAAATTATGAATGATTCAATAAACTTGGAAGGAAACTCAAATATTGTTTAAATGACTATAAAGGAGCTCCATTAACTGGATTGCCATTTGAAGAAACAAGAAATTAAATAAAAATTAACTGGGCTGACTGGGAAAGGATAGTTCTACAGGAAAAGGGGTCTCCAGCAAAGGGAATTCTTCTCATAGAATAAGCCTTTACAATGGACATGCCCTTGCCCTGCTACTGCATTAACTCTGCGAAATACATGGAATATTCCCAATTAAACTAAACAATAGAAAGATTTACAGAAACTGTACATGGGAAATTAAATACATGTATATTTGCAAGAAAGTTGATAGTTGTAAAATGTAAGGGGTGTGGACAAGATTGCTTTTCTAACAAAAGGGGCTAGTTTAACATTTGATGAGAGCAATTTAATAAATAAACAGAAAGAGAATAACATAGTGAGCTATTGAATGTTACAGATTTAAACATATAAAATGTTTTTCCCAAGGAGTGCTAATAGTGGGCCGCAGTGCCTAATGCAGCTGAACAGGTGGACCTCGGGTAAAAAAGCTTGGGAACCCTTGATGTACCAAATAATAGGCCAAATCCTCAAAACTTTACAAAAACAATTGATAAAAGCAGTGCTTTAAAAAATGAGAAAAAAAACAAACCACAAACTTGATTTAATTAATTTAATAAGATTTTTTTTTTTAAAACAGCCCTAAGTAAAATATCTGTTTGTGAATGGTCTTTCAGATAAAATAGGCCTTATTATTATTATGCACTACCTAGTGCCAATGGTCTCTAATGCCAATCATTTCAGGACTATTATCAATCTTTCAGCCGCTGTTTTCAAAGCCAGGAAAATCCTCTACTGGTAGGTCCTCTACTGTAAAAGCCAACTGAACTGGTCTATGCAAGTGGTCCTCTCTAAAAATGTGTGGAGGGTCACATTTAGGAATTGCAAAATCATTGGTCATACCATAATCACAGTTATTGTCCAAAGATTTTAAAATACAACGGTTTTACCTTTTCCTTTTGCAAAAGTCACTGAAACAAACCTTAATCCTGTTATATCCTAACCTGTGGATATTAGTCCATGTGACAAAACAAGGACAACGCAAGTTGAGACAATTCACTACAGTTGTCAGTCTCTGGTACATTGTAATTAACATGACACGCTTGACTCTCCATTAGTGTCTCATGACCAGGTAAAACTATTCTTTAAACAGCTTAAAACCACCACTCATTGCATCAATCGGTGGCTTAATTTTAACACATTGAAAGATTCTGGAATCAAGACTCACAAACAATGGCTAAACAGCAAGGGTTTTCTAAGCAAGTTTAAAATAATGTATGCCGTGCATATGCTTTTGCAGTCATTTAACTTTGTTCCACCTACTACATACCCTAATTGAACCAATTTAAGCTCCTTCCAGGTCTTAATCAGTTAAGTATTTATAAAACCTGGAGGACCTTGAGGATCTGATTTGTACAACTCTGCAATTAATTTACAGCTTGATCACTTGGTTTCAGACAACCTTAAGTAATAAACAGTTGCACTTTGAAGTACTGAAATACACCCAAAATTGTGCTGAACTAAGTCAAATCTGGGTTAATGCAAAGTAGCATCATTACATGGTTTGTATTCTGCAGAGGTATTTGTTACATGGGTAGCACATCGTTGTCCATGGTTACAACTGCAACTGGAACTTCAAGGACTATTGCGTCTCAAGTCTTCAAGGTTTGGCAAACCACCTAAATAAGCAATCGCTCTATGCAAGGTCTGAACACAGTCGGAAGAGGCTCTTAACTTTGAGGAAATGAGACCTGCAGTGAAGTCCGATATGTCAAGTCCGATATGTGTCAGAAAAGATCAAACTAGAGTGCATGTACATGACCTGAAAAGTGTTATTTTTCGGAAAACTAAATCAGATTATTAGTTTTCTCAAAACTTCACCTAATCCAATGTAGTTACAGAATTACATTCCAGAAAACAAATTTTTATCAAAAACTACTGTAACTATTATGTACTTCCATGAATGACTGATCCTATCGATGAATGTATGTATGTTTCTTAGCAGACGCCCTTACCCAGGGCGACTTACAGGCGTATACAAAAAGTACATATCAAGAATTACAGTACAATTAAGAGCAAGATACAAAATACAATGACTTGAGTCCTAATAAGAGCAAATTCAGTACGATTTGATATCGGGGCAGTTCAAGAGCAGATAACAGTGTTGATAGTTACATCAGGGTTAGATACAAGTGCAAATGAAATACAAAATACTACAGATTGGGTTATGTGCAGGGTTAAATACAGTAAAATAGGGAGCAGATAAGTGCAAGCTAAAGTGCATTAAAGGCAGAGTGTAATATAGTCCAGAAGGGAAGAGTTGAGTTTTACAGGTGTTGTCTGTAGAGGTGTGTCTTGAGGTAGGCGTCGGAAGGTGGTCAGGTACTGTGCAGTCCTGACATCCGTAGGAAGGTCGTTCTACCACTGCAGGGCGAGGGTGGAGAAAGAGCGGGCTCTGGAGGCAGAGGAGCGTAGAGGAGGTACAGCCAGTCTTCTAATGCAGGCGGAGCGGAGAGATCGGGTGGGGGTGCAGGTAGAGATGAGGGTTTGGAGGTAGCTGGGTGCAGTCTGGTCAAGGCATCGGTAGGCGAGAGTCTTGAACTGGATGCGAGCAGTGATCGGGAGCCAGTGGAGTGAGCGGAGCAGTGGAGTAGCGTGGGAGAAGTGAGGCAGAGAGAACAGCAGGCAAGCAGCGTTCTGGATGAACTGCAGCGGACGGGTGGCGGACACAGGGTGGCCGGCCAGGAGGGAGTTGCAGTAGTCTAGGCGGGAGAGTACCAGGGCCTGGACGAGGAGTTGCGTGGAGTAGTTGGTGAGGAAGGGTTGGATTCTTCGTATGTTGCTCAGGAAGAAACGGCAGGTGCATGCTAGAGTGGAGATGTGCTGGGAGTAGGAGAGACAGGAGTCCAGGGTTACTCTGAGGTTCTTGGCTGAAGAGGAGGGAGAGAGCATGGTAGACTTCAGAGGAATGGAGATAGAGAGATCAGAGGACGGGGAAGATGAGGAGGGGTAGAAAAGGAGGTCAGATTTAGAGAGGTTGAGTTTGAGGTGATGCAGACAGACAGGTAGAGATACGGGAGGGGATGGTGGGGTTGGGGGAGATGAAGATCTGAGCATCATCAGCATAGAAATGGTATGAGAAACCATGATGACGGGGCCCAGGTAGCGGGTGTAGAGAGAGAACAGGAGAGGACCCAAGACTGATCCTTGGGGGACTCCTGTTGAGAGAGGGTGAGGTGTGGAGGTTGAGCCGCGCCAGGTTACCTAGTAGGTGCGGTCGGAGAGGTAGGAGGAGAACCAATCCAGAGCAGTGCCAGAGATTCCCAGGTCAGCGAGAAAGGATAGGAGAATAAAGTGATCGACATTGTCAAAGGCAGCAGAGAGATCGAGGAGAATTAGGACAGCGGAGAGAGAGGCAGCATGGGCAGAGTTTAGTGAATTAGTGACAGACAGGAGAGCAGTTTCAGTGGAGTGAGCAGAGCGGAAACCAGGCTGGAGATGGTCGAGCAGAGAGTGGTTAGACAGGAAAGTAGAGAGCTGGAGGTGTACTGCCCACTCAAGGGTTTTAGAGAGGAAGGGTAAGGGGGAGACAGGACGGTAGTTTTGGAGGGAGGTGGGGTCGGGGGGATAGAGACTTGTTTGAAGGCAGAGGGAAAGAGGCCAGAGAGGAGAGAGGTGCTGAGAAGGGAGGAGATGAAGGGGAGTAGAGCAGGAGCAGCAGCTTGAAAGAGGTGAGTGGGGAGGGGGTCCAGGGCGCACGTGGTGGGTTTGTGGTCCTGGATAATCATATACCACTTTGTTGAATACTCCATTACAGAATTAAACAGTTATACATAATTCTATAAATGTTTTAAATTTTCTGCATTACTCCATACGCTCAATATAAACTCCAGCTCACCAATTAGACCACTGTCTGTTAGTTCATTTCAATGTGAAGAGAATTTGAAGAACTTTAGTTAAGAGATTTACGATCTCTTGGTCTTCTTAATGCAGTTATTGAACCACAAATACTGTGCTCACAGAAGTGTGGGAGTAAGCTTTGACAATAACATGTTGACATTGGCAGTATGCTATGTTGCCAAATATCTGTCAAGTATTTTTATTTATTTTTTTACAGCAAAATTGAAAGCAGGCACTTAACAACCACTTCGATAGCTGCCGATTATTGAGGTGAACAATTAAAGAGCATTTCATTTTGGGGTGTCATTATGAAAAACACATTACACAGCTTAAATTCTGCTGAAAAGGGCTGGTGCTCCATGTGGTTTCATTATTATTATTTTTATTAGCATGTTATACATTTTGCTCTGAAACACTGAAGCGTGTAGGATAAATCATAGTAAAGCATATTTAAAACACATACTGTACAAGTGTGGTAAATATCAGAGAAATATGGTAAAGATATGTAAAAACTTCTTTAAGCGTAATACATTGCATAGTATAGGCATGGGTAAAGGAAATTCCTTTGTAAATATAGTGTTGTCAACGTTTACACTGTAGCTTTAAACATCTTCTCTAGATTTCAAAGCATTCAATCCCAAGCACCTCACTCAAGTTCACAGGTGACCTGTTTGTTTCACTCAACAGAGGTGATGGTTCGGAGTGGTGTTCACTGATTTGACTTAGTGAAGCATGACTAAATCCTTTGATTCGTCAAACATGACTTGCTGACATCTAAGCTGGCTGTTCTTGGTTTCTAAAACAATGAATTCCTACCAACCCTAAAGATCTAAAAACACAGGGTGCTTCCGTATCCAATATACACAAATTCTGATTCATGATGAACAGTCACACCTCAGTTACTAACAACTTTTCTACCTGGAGAAATGCAAATTGAATTATTGAACACAGTACATGAAGGATAGAATGTATAGGAGTGTTACTTTATTGACATGCATTATGAATGTGAGCAAGGGTGGCTCAGGGCTTGCTTGAAAAATGAAATAGAAAACTGCACATGTTTATGTCAATTGGTAGATAATTTGACAGTGTATGTGCTTTCTATTTTTTGTCCAGCCACTGTACATCAGATAACACTACAGAAACAAATGATTTGAAGCAAAATACTGCACTATACAGTAAGAGTAAGATTAACTGATACTGCCTTTCTTAGACAGCCTTGCTTAGAGTTGTTGATCCTAATTATTTCAAGCTGTACCTGTCCCTGTTAGGAAATAAATGTTGCTATGGTCACATCATTCTGTGAGCACCAATTAAAGCTAATACACCTGTATGTTGGATTAAGGTCAATAGCCTCCAATGTATTTGTTTCTTATAAGACAACCCATGAGAACGTGAGCCTGACCTGTTTGTTAAAAACAGACTCATTATGCATGATAGCCACATATGTTTCATTAAAACTCTTGGGAACATGACAGTTTCTGACCTTTTGCTGTACAGTTTGAAAACAAAAACTGGAGATTTGAGACCAACGGCTATTAGTATAGGGTTACATTGTACATTTCATGCTTACCATATATTCCTTAGTTACTGTATTTCTTACTGATGTACTGTATGTCTTACATAGACTAGGGGCAGAGTGTTGCAGGGAGACTAATGGTTAAAATCTGGTGTACTAGTTGAACTTAGAGAGAACCTAGAGAGAAGAGAGCACTTTTCAGGCTCTGTTTAATAAGATGTAACAGAGACAAAATGATTATTGGTGATACATCTCCCTCCTGACCTGTGAGGGCACTGTGTAAAGGGAACAGAGTGCCCTGACTGGATGGCCAGACAATTAATTCCCAGGGTTAGGCAGAAGTTGGTCATCCAGAAAGGGGGCAGAGCTCCGGTATACTAAATCATTGACCTGGAAAGGAAACGATGTGGCAGCTGTGGATTAGAGGAGCTGTTGCACTCATTAACCAACGGGTCATGATAGATGGTACAAAAGGGGACGGAGCGAGGTGATCTCTTCCTTTTTGTAATGGTTAATGTGAACCGGAAAGAGAAACCTGTGTTGTTATTGTGAGTGTTTTATTTGTTTCTTGTCCTGTCTGAAAATACTGTTTGTTATTATTTAGACGGCTGAAATACGATCCGGATCTGTCGCCAAAGGCTAGCACTAAAACCTGGACAACACGTGTTTGCACAATAAACTGTATTTGCATTACGAGCACTAGAGCACGCACTGTAGACTTGTGTTTGTGTTACGTGTGGGTGTAAAAGATCGGGACTATTATTATTTCGGGACCAACCCGAAGATTACAGTAAAGCAATAGACTCCGCTGTATAGCTTATATTGTTATTATTTACTGTGTGTTTTGTGTCATCTGACACTTGGGTTTAAAATAAAACACCATTACACCTGGATTATTGTTGTCTGTCTGTTTATTGATCACCGCTGCACACCTGCACCTGCACACTGGTAATCGCTTTGCCACATAAGAAAATCAGATTTTGTTGCCCTTTTAGTGTATATTACAGATGGTTCTCCAAAATTGCAGTTGCACCACTACAGAGGGTTCTCCAAAAAAAAAACCTAATAGCACCAATTGACTACACAACATACCAGACCTTATAATATAATGTATAGCTTTTTAGTTAATCATTTTTAAACATATTCTTGATAATAGTCTTATCTACAGTCTCGTGTGGTACGATATTAATGTCACAAGATAATTGTGGCATTTGATTGGAAGAGACTAAGTACACTCCTTGTTTCATAACCATAGAGTACATACTGTAAAAAGCAAACAGTTTAAAGTATGACTTGCAAAAGAAAATGTTAGTTTATGTGCCCTTGATTACAAGATTATAAGCATAATAGACATAAGGCTAATAGTTAAAAGTGCTCATTTCTATATCCAAAAAATAGTTATGTGTTTTATGTGTAATTATTTTACACTTAGTTTTCTTAAAATGTCTGCTTATTTTAGACAAAATAACATAAATAAGATAAATGGGTATCGTAAATGCTTGTTTGAATGGGTCCCGACCCAATCTGAAGGGAATGACAATCCATTGGAAGAATGAATTGATTGCTAATTTAACCTAGACGCATGGATGTGCGAAAGAGCATCAGGGGGATCAGATTGCGATAAAGCCTACGTATGTGGCCTCACGGTGGTCTACAAAGCTGTGACTGTGGGCAAATGTGTTCCCGTGATGACATCTAAGAGATGGAATTCTGCAATACTCAGTATTGCTGGGAGAACTATAGGCATTACAATCTACTATTTCATGTTCTAACATTGCTTTTATGCCATTTGATTAATCTGTATTTTAATGTGATTTTATTTTACATTTTGGAATAAGTAGTTAGTTCTAAATGCACAAAATGAAAGAAATAATCATGCCCACCCTTATGTGAAATATACAAATGTGTATGTAGCCACAACAGGTCATACTTGATATTTATTGAACATTAGTAGGGTCAATGTACCACAGAATGACCTGTTAAGGGAAAAAAATGTGAAATTTCTCTAAGAAAAGCAATATTAAGTGGAAACTTAACCCAATTTAAATCTGTCATTTATGTATTATTATGGGCAATTGTTGTTTATTTATTGTCCGCAATATATAAAGAAAGTGACTCAACCAAAACATGTATTCATTTTTATTTTTTATTTTTAATATGAATGAAAATTAACTGATAATGCACTGCAAATCACTATAAACCGAGTTTTCCTTTTAATTCATTTTTTGAGAGTACAACAATATGCTTCTTAAAACTGAATATAGGCCTAGATAGAAAAATTCTGACAGAGCAGGGATAACAAATTAAAAAAACAATTAGGCCTAAATGCTTAACTGTAAACTAGGCCAAAACAAAAATACTAAACTTGTTTTAGAACATATTTGACAGGTATACCCTAAACAACACTTTTAGTTTGACAGCTGTGCTATAAACTTGTAGGTCTATTAAAGCCAAATCAATTTTAACTAATAATGAACTTCAAATTAGTGTACACAGTCATGGCCGTAACTAGCTATGAGGACACCGAGGCCGTGACCTTGGATGTTTTTTCGAATCATCAATGCTGATGATCATGTATAAATTCTGGTAAAGTGCAACAGACTCCTTAATTTTCTCTGTTGGTTTGCTGTGTAACATAGATTAGGAGGTTGAATTAGTAAATACCAAGCAGTCATATAAATACTACCAGCTATAGCTTGAAACCTAAGTTTGACCTTGGTAGAATGTCAGCTCTGGTTACAACGCTGTACACAGTTCCGTTGTTTTTCCTTTTCAAGAAACCACACATAGTTGTTGCACCACTGATATGGGGTGCATTCATAACTTATTTAATGTCACAATGCTTATACCAAATTTGGTCCACCTTTTCAAGCCACTTTCAAGTATTAATGCCATTAATGTCAGTTTTTAAGCCACTTTCAAGTATAATTCGTTCTTCAGACTCACCCCCACCCCCAATGGACAATTCCAGGGAAGGACTCCCCCCCCCCCTTGAATTCTACAATTACATAGTCAGTTACTTTGTGTGATGAAGGACTTTCCTTTTTCTTTGTTGGAACGTTCTAGAGTTTTTCTTCAAAATCCAATCCTGATGTTTCTCTATACAAGGAAAGTGCTTTCTGTTTACGTTCTTTGATGCATTTCTTTGTGCTGTTCTTGCTCTGTTTCCCTTTTCTTGAGCTTTCTTTTCATGAAATTCTTTCAGGACCTTTTGTAGTTTTCTTTTTTATACTGCTTTACCTTCTTTATTTTTAGGCCAACACAAATGGTCGGCCAACACACTGTGGGAGATTTTGCATATTTTCTGTAGTGTTCTGTGGCAGGATAGCATCACGGCCCAAGCTGTTACTGGCAGGAAGCAGACTCAGAGTTAAGAAGCTGCAGTTTAGCACTGTTGCACACATCTATTAAACATAAAAACAGGAACAAACAAAACAGGCACAAGGGCCAATATAAAACGTTAAACAAAACAATACAAACATTAAGAGTTTATTTTACAATATATTGGGATTAAGGGGTTCCATTGACACTTTGGGTGCTTGTGTTTGCATCTTGTGGCTAAGTGGATTGCGTATCAAGTTCAGTTTGGCCAGATGCGGGACAGCATTAGTTTCTTCTAAAATATAGAGTTTAGGACCCTCGTTGTTATTGCTTGTGCTTGATTCTCATTGTTCAATGGCTTGCATTTCAGTGTCAGCTAGGTTTATTTGTTGATTTTGAACTATGTCTGTGCATTTTCCTCAAATGTAAACCCATTTAAACCAAGTTTTTATTGTTTCCTCTTTCAAAGCCCTTTGAAAAGCAAAGTTAACTTTGGCAGTAGAAAGGGATGATATTTGCTTGTGTTCTCTAACCACCTTCTTCCATTCAACTTTGAGTGGACAAAATATGGCAATGTCACAGGGTTGAAGTATATGTGTGGCATTTCTTCATTGACGTGGGACTTGTGTCCATCAAGGAATTTGGACATTTCGCCTGGGCAGCAACAAGTCATGGGTAGACCACATTAGGTAGGCAATGTATTTGTAGAAAGTGACTGATCCGATCAATCCTCAGTCACTTCTGAAAATTGTGATGCCATCTGGAAAAGACAGCCACATACTGTATCTGGGGACACTTAGATAAGGCAGAATGACCATATGGTCAGCTGCTTTACCATTTGCTAAGAAATTGCAAAGAACTGTGACACAGTACTTTTCAGGACCAAGAAGAGTTTTGGGACATCATTGCATCCCAGTTGTTATATAATAGCATTTTATAGCATTCTATATATATATATATATATATATATATATATATATATATATATATATATATATATATATATATATATATATATATATATATATATATATATATACACACACACACACACACACATATATATATATATATATATATATATATATATATATATATATATATATATATATATATATATATATATATACAGTACTGTGCAAAAGTTTTAGGCAGGTGTGAAAAAATGCTGTAAAGTAAGAATGCTTTCAAAATAGACATGTTAATAGATTATATTTATCAATTAACTAAATGCAAAGTGAGTGAACAGAAGAAAATCTAAATCAAATCCATATTTGGTGTGACCACCCTTTGCCTTCAAAACAGCATCAATTCTTCTAGGTACACTTACACAAAGTCAGGGATTTTGTAGGCATATAGTCAGGTGTATGATTAAACAATTATACCAAACAGGTGCTAATGATCATCAATTCAATATGTAGGTTGAAACACAATCATTAACTGAAGCAGAAACAGCTGTGTAGGAGGAATAAAACTGGGTGAGGAACAGCCAGACTCAGCTAACAAGGTGAGGTTGCTGAAGACAGTTTACTGTCAAAAGTCATACACCATGGCAAGACTGAGCACAGCAACAAGACACAAGGTAGTTATACTGCATCAGCAAGGTCTCTCCCAGGCAGAAATTTCAAGGCAGACAGGGTTTTCAGATGTGCTGTCCAAGCTATTTTGAAGAAGCACAAAGAAACAGGCAATGTTGAGGACCGTTGGCGAGTGGTCGACCAAGGAAACTTACTGCAGCAGATGAAAGACACATCATGCTTACTTCCCTTCGCAATTGGAAGATGTCCAGCAGTGCCATCAGCTCAGAACTGGCAGAAAACAGTGGGACCCTGGTACACCCATCTACTGTCCGGAGAAGTCTGGTCAGAAGTGGCCTTCATGGAAGACTTATGGCCAAAAAGCCATATCTCCGACATGGAAACAAGGCCAAGCGACTCAACTATGCACGAAAACACAGGAACTGGGGTGCAGAAAAATGGCAGCAGGTGCTCTGGACTGATGAGTCAAAATTTGAAATATTTGGCTGTAGCAGAAGGCAGTTTGTTCGCCGAAGGGCTGGAGAGCGTACACAAATGAGTGTCTGCAGGCAACAGTGAAGCATGGTGGAGGTTCCTTGCAAGTTTGGGGCTGCATTTCTGCAAATGGAGTTGGGGATTTGGTCAGAATTAATGGTCTCCTCAATGCTGAGAAGTACAGGCAGATACTTATCCATCATGCAATACCATCAGGGAGGCATCTGATTGGCCCCAAATTTATTCTGCAACATGACAACGACCCCAAACATACAGCGAAAGTCATTAAGAACTATCTTCAGCGTAAAGAAGAACAAGGAGTCCTGGAAGTGATGGTATGGCCCCACAGAGCCCTGATCTCAACATCATTGAGTCTGTCTGGGATTACATGAAGAGAGAGAAGCAACTGAGGCTGCCTAAATCCACAGAAGAACTGTGGTTAGATCTCCAAGATGTTTGGGCCAACCTACCTGCCGAGTTCCTTCAAAACTGTGTGCAAGTGTACCTAGAAGAATTGATGCTTGATGCTGTTTTGAAGGCAAAGGGTGGTCACACCAAATATGGACTTGATTTAGATTTTTCTTCTGTTCACTCACTTTGCATTTAGTTAATTGATAAATATAATCTATTAACATGTCTATTTTTGAAAGCATTCTTACTTTACAGCATTTTTTCACACCTGCCTAAAACTTTTGCACAGTACTGTATATATATATATATATATATATATATATATATATATATATATATATATATATATATATATATATATATATATTTCATTTTCAGCCAAACTTACAGTTTAGATGGCTTACCAAAAGACTTTCTGTAGAGAAATTCATGGGCACACTCTTGTCATCTTGCTTCAAAGGGATTAATTATATAACTCCTGTAATTATATAACACACTGTATATATTGTAGTGATCCTGGTTCCCGCAGGCAGGCGCATAACATAGGGCGAGGCAATCCACACTCAGGCGGAGGGCGGGCGCAAACCTGGGTCCTCTCGCACTAAAGCATAGTGCCGATACCACTGTACAAACGAGCCGGCTCCTTTGCAAGGAGCGTATATTGGGTTTATGTCTTTGTGTGTGATTACCAGTCACCTACCAGCCCTACTGCTGCCTTCCCCAGTGTATATATATATATATATAATGCTGCACACATAAGTGATTTTGAACAAAAATAGCCTAGATCAATAGACAACAGTCATATGCTACAATCAACGTGGAGATCGACATATGACGTCAGGAAATTACCAGTTTTTGTTACGCGCGAGAAGACAACGGGCAGCAACAAGGAACATATTAAGCGGTTTAATGGATTTAGGTAAAGTGCTTTACATATAACTTACATTAAACAAATAATAAGTATTCATATTGTTGTATAAAATATGACGGGGAGTTTTTTTGTAATAAAAGTGGGCAGTTCGCTAACCGTTTTCTCGTAGACAGTACTCTCGGTATGGCCGTCCACGAAGCAGTTTACTGAATCGGTAATCACCAGTCTGTAAAGCAATCAAATTTAAAGAGGAAACTGAATACGAATTTGAAGGACTCCGTTTCTTTCCTTTGTGTACCCTACTTTGACACATCGTTAAACTTAGGCACTTTATTTATATAGCACCTTACTGTAGCCAACAAACGGATGCTGCAAAAACCACAAAGACAAATACTAAATTAACACAGTGGTAAATTAAAACTGTAGTAAATTTAAATTTAGCAACCCTTAATGCGCACCGCCTTGTGTCAAATAAACGCTGACATCTTCGATTTCAAGGTTTTGCTATCGGTTTGTTCTGCTCTTTGTCCATATGTTCGGCCTACACATGCTTTGAGCTTGGAATAATTTGAGATTCGGCAATAAATTCCAGAGCGCCACATATAATTGTGATGAATCTTGGGATGAAGACGTTATTGAGACCATCATAATCTGCAGAACATTGTATATGAGGAAATGCCCATCCTTCAATATTACATTTACATTTTCTTATTTTTATTGAAAATGAAAATGCGTGTGTGGACGGCGTCTGCCCATTCTACCACCCATGTCTAAATTTACTTGACATTACGCTTCTCCCATGCAAAATAATATTTAACTTTTAACAATGTAACTACTAGTTGTTTATTTCACGCTTAATATAAAAAACATATGTGCCCCTTTTTGATTGTTGCTCCTCAACAAGCTATCTGCTAGTGAACATTCACAATAGACAGTACGTTTGCATGAAACAAACATGGATATACGACTTCAATTTCAGGCAATTTTATTTATTATTATTTTACCAGGAATGAATGCTTAATTTTTGGCGGGATATGCTATGATGTATATATATATATATATATATATATATATATATATATATATATATATATATATATATATATATATATATATATATATATATATATATATATATATATATATATATATATATCTCATAGCATACATATCCCCGTCAAAAATTAAGCATTGATTCCTGGTAAAATAAAAATATATTTGTTCTTTTTGCAGGTCATTTCTGTTTATAGGATTCTTAGTGATGAGAGGAAAAGAATGTTTTCAGCATTGAAATACCATGCAGTAGACTATGTATATGAGGTAGGTAAAATATCAAGTACCTTTACATATGAACTATATGGGTGTTATACCTATAGTATTGCAGCTGGTTATCAATGTTTTACAGTGGTAGAAAGGAGAAAGAAATTTACACGCATTTCTACCAAACGTAATGGTATTTCCACCTTAAAAATACCAATACAATCTGTTTTTCATGTTTACAGACAGCGTTCCCAAAGGCTAAAATGCGCGTATTTTTCGCAATAACTGGCAACAACCTTCTCACTCAGTTTACTAACTTTCGCAGGTTATTATCATACATAATAACCTTAACCTATCATTTTGAGAGCATTTTTGCAAAGCATTAACATAAGCATATTTGTGTCTGTCTTGCAGCTGATTCTCTAATTTCCCTCTGTAAAAATGTACTTCACATTCGTGCAGAGCACGCTTAGGCGCCAGCAAATCTATTAGTTAGTAAGGGTGGGCGAAGCAGGCGTCCTGGCGATTCTGCTTCAATGGAGAGTGCTGCTCGGTGCTGCTCAAGAACTGCAGTTTTTAACTCGTCGTATAATTGATTACTAATCAGTGAAGCACAATCTGTCTGCATTATTTAGAAGATAAATACTCTGGTAAACATAAATAAAAATCAAATTACTACACTACACACCTTTGTTTAATAAAGACATTCTGTCCGGGAGGCACACCTCCTTGTTAAATTTAGCAAATAACAAGGCAGAATCAGCAAAGAAACAATTGGGAGGATTAATTATGTGTTTACATTAAAAGGGGCGCTATTTAAATTACAATCGGGTGATACACAGTAGTGAACCTGTGTAGAGCAACGACTCAGTCAACAGTGCACCTTTCATATTTTATCCTGGTATTGTAATTTCAGCAATAAACTTAATTTGTGGAGTACAGTACATAGGATTAGTCTTAGATGACATTGCTGGACTGTTACTAAACTGTTTCATATTTGTTTTATTGTTATTGTAATGCCAGCAGTAAGCTAAACAGGTCTTTTCAAAACACCTTCATTTGTTCACTGAACTACATTGTTAGTGGAAGACTGTAAATATGAATCTCACAACAGTGCTGGACATTTGTGTTCTGAACTGTTGTAATATATTTATTAGGTTTTCCTGTTTATTTTAATGCCAGCAATGAGCCAAGTGATGTCTATAAACATTATAACATGTCTGAAGTGTCTTCAGATGCTTTACTTACTATTCCAGCAACAAGAGTCTGATTGAAAAAAAATGAACTGTGGTAATATTTATTAAATTTACTTATTTTAACTACCAACATTATATTTATATTCAAATGCCATGTTTAATTAATACATTGATAAAAAGTGGGGGAACTAGCCATTTTTGAAAAACTGAATTTGCTATTCCCAAAAATGGAAAATCAGTAGCCCTAAAGATGATTGCAATTGAAGGCAGTGCAGAGGCCAGTATTTTATACAGCTATATAAAGCAATTATATGCAGACTAGCAGTTAAGCATGCAGTCTATATCGATGACAACCACTGACAGGGCTGCATTTATAAGATATCAGACAGGCTTCATAAAGGTAAATATATGCTTCATAAAAACTCTATATATAATCAGAGGGTGATTCAGAATCAGAGGCAGAGCCACAATAAATGCCTTGTTTAAATTTAAAGCAAATTGTAAAATTCTAGAGATACTTGTGTTGGAATATTGTTTCAAAATGGTATAATGCAATAAAAATAAAATATAAATAGGGTTAATGCATGGCCGATGGTTTCTCACTGATAATTTACCCTTTCTCAGTCAAAACGGCAAGTTTCTCAGTATCTAAAAAGCTTAGAGGGAACGCTGTTTGCAGCATTTGAGTACAGTTTTGTAGAGAAAAGACCTGAAATAGAAATGAATGTGACTCTACATTAGAATGACTTACCATTTATTGGTGGCTCAAGCAAGAGTATGTGTTACCTTTGTAATAGGTTCTATGCTGTGTAGTGATTGCGCAAGGGACACTCGTTACTCATAGAATTATTAAATATTGTGAGTAGTTTACAACCAAATTACGTTAGATTTAAGAAAAACAGCTTTCAAAAAGCATGCATTGATCATTAATTAGTATTTATGCTTGTAGGCCTTGGCCAGGCAGAAACTGACAATCAATTGGTTATTGGTACCAGTGCCTCATCATCTGGACCAATCAGAACGATATTGTTACAAAGGTAGCATTTCTGATGATACCTACAGGAAACCATGGACCAGAGGTACTGTACAGTGACATAAATGCATTCGATTTCAATTTTAAATAACTATATAACACTAATTTAAATCCCTGGGTTGTACAATACTTAATAACCTTTAAGTTCCTATCTAGACTGAAATATCCACTGCACATTTAAATGTATTGTGCCAGTGTCCACATTTCAGTGCAAAGCATCCATTAGTTTGTTTTACACAGAAATCTGTCAGACTCCTTGTCCACATACATTCTTTTAAATGATGTATTAACTCACTGTCAGCTTGTTTAGGAATTCAGGAGCTGGCCTGGGACCGGTAAACAGTTCTACCACAGCTGATACATTCCCAGGGACTGGAAACTGCTCTAAATTGCAAAAAGATGATATAACTTATATTTTTCATTCATTTGCTGCTGTGTAACACACTGCACCCCTCTCCTGTGTAAAGCTGTGTAAAAATGGCCCTTGATTTAAAGGATTTAAATACTTCATTGACTTTATTGTTAACCTTTTTTTTTTCACCAGATGCTTTTACATTTGTTTTAGTTTAGTCAGTCAGATAGTTCTCTAGATTTCACTCGCCATTAATCTTTGCACATTATCATAGTTGGAACCATAGATCCTACCTGACAAATATTAATATAACCAGGCAGACCTTTTTTTAACTCTTGTAAACAACTTGTGTTTGGAAATCTTGGTAAGCTGAAGATAAGTTATGTGCCAGAAGACTTTGACCCGTTACACATAATAACTAATTTTTTGTGTGTGTTTAGGTTGTGTGGTCTCCACTTGCAAATTAGTTATCAGTGGCTCAATTCTGAACGACTGGAAGACGTACGGCTGCCCAGATGACTTTCAGGAAAAGTAAAGTATATGATGGCAGAGCAAGATCAGAGATACCTTAAGGCCCTGTACATATCACAAAACTAAAACACAATTATTATAAACTAATGCTGATAATACATAGAGAACTTAAAGGGTACATAAGGACATTTTATTTTATTGTGTTTCATGTTCCCATGTGTTGCTACAACTGTTTACGTAAGGTGTGTGTAGTGTTTTTTTTGTTGTTTTTTTTAACATTTTGACCACTTTTTTAAACTTTTAAATTGCATTCCCTGCCTCAAGATGGCTTCCCATGTTCCCTGCATGTACCTCTCAGAACTACATTTCCCATCATCCTCTTGCCCACTGGTAAATTCATCTCAGTTACATATGAGCAGGAGGATTATGGGGAAATGTAGTTCTGAGAGGTCCATGTGGGTACATAGGAAGCCATCTTGAGGCAGGGAATGCAATGTAAAAGTTTAAAAATGTGGTCAAAATGTAAAAAAAAAAATAAAACAATACACACTCCTTACGTAAACAGTTGTAGCAAGACATGGGAACATGTAACACAATTAAATAAAAAGGTCCTTATGTACCCTTTAAGAGGTCTACAGTAAAATACAAATAAACTAACACTAATAAAATCTGAATTCACACATGCCTAAACAGTTACAAAGGCCAAGTCTTCAGGTTATTTATAAGGATTGAACTAAGAGAGAACCCCTAATATGTTGCACAATACATCCACATCCACGCTCAAATCGAAGTGCAATTTATTAGAATGTAAAGCACTGTACTGTAGGATCACATACTGTACATCTACAGTGTACAACACAGAAAAAACACAAAACTCATTTATTGGTAATGCTGTGGTCTTAGTTGTTCTATTAAGGGTTCGTCAGAGTAATGCACTAATAATGGTATCCCAATGGTATTTTTCAAACTGCCAAATTAATATGCTTCAGAGCAGTTTGGGAATACAAGGGAGGCATCTTTTTATCATTGAACTACACAGTGTATGCGATAGATCAACAGTCACTGTACAACTATGGCCAAAAGTTTTGCATCACCCTATAGAATTAACTAACTTTGCTTAATAAAGTCGAATGAAACCTGCTGAATAATGTTATGTTAACATATTGAATTACATAAGGCTTTGTAATTTTCTATATACGTACTTACGAAAAACTGACAAAAACACAGAAATGTGACACATCAAACACTAAGTTACTATTATGGCTTCCCGTAGACTTTTGGCCATAGATGTACATTATGATTACAGTGAAGTCTGTATAATAATTCGGACCATGTTTGTTCATATTGTTAATCAAACATTACAAATCAAGAAACCTGCACAAATTATTAAAATTCAACCGCCATGGGGTTCCAGAATGGCTCATCCAGTTAAAGCACTGCCGCTGGGAGCGTAGGATGAGTCACACAGCTTGGACGACGCCAGCTCGCGTCCGGGCTGTGCAAAGAGACCGAACTTTGCTGGGGACTCTGAAGGGGGCATCACATTGGCTCTGATGCTCCCGGTGTGGGGGATGGGAAACCGGCAGGGATTCCTTCTTATCATCGCGCAACAGCGAGCCCTACTGGCCAGACACGGAGCACATTCAGAGTGGATAAAAAGCAGGGCTGATCTCTGTTCTCCGGGATCGGTAGCCCGCCCACCTCTGCTCTTGTATTCAGGGAAGATGGGAGGAAAAGTAGGTTGCTCATCATAGGTTATCATTTATTATTTCTAATCATTTTAGGATCAGCGTATCCTGTACCTCAGTGCAGGTTAAGAGTGACACAGTGGAGGTTGTGCCCAGCTCAAACCCCTACTCTCAAGTTGATGTGGAGGAAGTCGCGTTGCTTCAGATGAGAAAAGAACTGGACAAAACGGAAGAACTCTTGCTGCAGGATGAAGGTACGTATGCAATCATGTAGCCCCAATGATGACACTATATTGAGTTAGAAGGAATGTGTATTCACAAACAATAGTTGAGATAAGGAGGGTTATTTTTTGATTATTTTCCTAAGCATTCCTTTAGTATTAAACACATCCAAATGTATAAACTTTAAGATTTTGGGAATGTTTTTAACCAATCAGAAAAGCCATCATAAGAAGCCCTCCATATTTGTTTTATGAAGAAATATTGATGAAATAAGTTGGTCTACATTCTACACTAATATAACCCCCTAAATTTGGCCTGCATATTTTTGACAATGTTTAAATGTTTAGGTAAAATTCTATACGTTTAACACTTGGCTAATATTTAAACCTTTAAACTATTTACACCTCTAGTCGGGATAGCACACAGCGGAAGTCCTTTCATTTGTAATTGAAAAAAATATTTTCTTCATTGTGATTTTCTCATTAATTAGTTTCCCTGAGAAAAACAAAACATTTGTTTAGATCAGCATGGCAGAGCAAACATTTTCATTTCGAATTATTATTTGGGGGAGATTTAATTAAGAATTAGAGCAACTGCGTTATTTTCCATGTTCTCTAATAACTTTTAGTCAAATATTCCAAAGGCACAGTTTATGCACTGGTGGTCAAAATGATGTGCCATCAGTCTTGAAACAGAATGACTGGAAGAGGGACGTTTATTTCTCCTTGTTTCCCATTTAGACCCCTTACTAAAATATCGTCTTTAGCACAAGTAACTGTTTTCTGAAATTGCAAATCGAAAATCTAATTAGAAACAACTTAATGCTACTTATAAGCACCTAAATTAAAAGTCAGAGTTGTTTAATTCTGATTTGATAACTTTACTCAATGTAGTTTATTGTTGTTAATTTATTGAACTGGATTTGCCTTTCTGAAGAAATTGCCATGATTATTTGGAGTAAAGCCAATGTAACATGAGGCAACTGTTGCATCAGAAGAGTTGCTGGCAGCCAAGTTGCGTCAACTTCTATGTAACACCAGGCAACTTCCAATTGCAACTTTTTCAGGAAACTTAAGAGATGAACCAATAATATTTAAGGTAAGTTTGGAGTTACTAAATCTGTTTTACAGTTACAGTTGTCATGACAACTTTTAAAAACTTAAATATAAATAGAAAAAAAGAAAAGGTTTGCAGCTGCCTGAATTGTTGCAGTGTGTTTGAAAAAAAGATAAAAAGACAAAAAAGACAAAAGTCTTTCTAAAGGAGCTGGCCACAGAAGACACAGATGGAATACTTGTTCCGTGTCAGCCGGAATACAGTCATCAAGGCTGATTGGAAACATGTACAGTGGGCTTAGGGAAGAATACCTCAGAACTCCACAAACTCAACAAGAGTGGGTGTCTGTATCCTCAAAATTTAAGGACACGTGGAACTTTCCACAATGCATTGGGGCCTTGGATGGCAAACATGTAATTATTGAGCCCCCCCCCACATTCAGGCTCTCACTGCTTCAATTACAAGGGCTAACATTCAGTTGTTCTCATGGCCCTCGTGGATGCTGAGCTAAAATTTTCATACATTGATGTTGGGGCAAATGGGAGAATGAGCGATGGTGGGGTTTGGGCCAAATGTGGTCTCAGTTCAGCTCTTGAGAGCAATCAGTTAAACCTTCTGCCTCCAGAATGCCTGCCAGGGCAGAATAGTAAAGTGTCATACGTGGTGGTGGCAGATGAGGCCTTTACACTTAAACCTTACCTGATGAAGCCCTACTCACAAGCAAACCTGGACGAACAGACGAGGATCTTTAAACTACCGTCGCTCTAGGGCAAGGCGCTGCGTGGAGAATGCCTTTGGAATACTGGCAAGCCGCTGGCGGATTTTCTGGACACCAATTGGACTTGCTCCAGAAAAAGTAGAAATATTAACTCTGGCTGCATGTGCTTTGCACAATTACTTGAGGAGCAACTCCACCAGAAGTGTGCTTTACACTCCACCTGGAAGCACTGACCAAGAAGATGTAGGGACAGGTCAAATAATTTCATTTATAATCAAATACAATACATTCATAAACCAAATTGAAACATTAAGTGAAATACAATATATTAATTTAAAGACTAAATGGATTAATTTGATTAAATACAACATATGAATCAATAGAATACATGCATTACACAGTTTAATTAACTATAATTAGGGCTTCTGGTTTTCTGTATTTTCATGGTGTTTCCTTACTCACCTTCTAGGTTTCTTCATTAAAATTGAGAAATGTGTTAAATGTGTTAATTTTGAATTGATTTAAATTAGTAACTGGTGTGATTCTTATTGTGGATTGGGCTTTTAAATGTGATTTGAATGTGATTGGAGTTAGACTGCAGTTGTTTGATTAGGAACTGGGGGAGTGGCGATAAATGTTTGCCAACACTTATTTATTTTAAACTAGATAAGTCAGTTATGGAAAAGAAGACGCGCTACACTGTTTTCACAGGTAATAAACAGACAAAAGTGGGAGAGTTTGAATGATTATTTAGCAATGTTAAATGACGATAAACAAAATATAACCATGTTTTTATTATAATTAACAATAATCACTAATGCCTGAATTTGTAAAGGGGAGGAGAAAATTCGGACGAAAACACAGAAAACCAGAAACCCAGACTATAAGCTATGTCATGTTAATCAAGTCGTCATTTTTAAATCATCGTGTAAGGCAACTTTAAAAACCTGTCTTATTATTTAGTAGTTATTTAGTAATTTAGCAGACAGCTTTAACCCTTTGAGTAGTATGAACGTACGTTTGCTGCTCTCTGGTCCCCAGGGAGTACGAACGTACCAGTACGTTCTGCAACTTTAAACTTCAATTACTGAGCCTACAAAACTCCTGATTGCATAATATTGTAACACTAGGTTTCTGTAACACCTTTTATTGGTCTCATGCGCCCTCTGCCAGATATTGACTGAGTTACATATAATAAACCCAGTCACAAAAATATCAACAGTGTTTGTAAACCGGCGAAAATCGCTCAGTGAGATAGAAGTATTAGTAATAATACTGAATTCAGATTCCAATTTAAATTCAAATACATACAATTCTTCCACAGAATCGGATGTTAGCGAATGTGTCAGTGAAGACATAAGCTAAGAATATGTACCATCAACATCAAGTGACAGCGAAGAGGTGGCGTCAAGCTCTCTGCGTTGCTCCATGCTTCAAGGAGTATCATACGCTGAAGCATTAGACCCTCTCGCTCCCTCCGCCCCCACAACCTGTTTACCCGGATATGATTTATTCATGTCTCTCTCTCGCCCCTTTTTTTCGTTAGGGCGTGTTGTTGTTGTTGTTCCACCCCGTTGTTTATTGTTTATTGCCTACATGTTATTTTTTAGTCAAAACCTTTCCCTATGACTAAATTTTAAAAAAAGATTTATTTGTTTTATTTATTTACAGTAAAAATGATTTGTCTGTATTTCATCAGTATTCATTACATACATACAAACATATATATCTTTCAGCTTGTTTGTACGCTGTACTCGTAATAATCAAGCGCATGCATAAGACTCCCGTAGGACCGGCAGTGCATTTTAGAACTCACTACTGAAACACAGCGATTTACATGGTTTGTCGAACCTAAGAATACATTGTACATTGTGGCTGTGTGGTCCAGTGGTTAAAGAAAAGGGCTTGTAACCACAAGGTCCCCGGTTCAAATCCCACCTCAGCTACTGACTCATTGTGTGACCCTGAGCAAGTCACTTAACTTCCTTGTGCTCCGTCTTTCAGGTGAGACGCAATTGTAAGTAACTCTGCAGCTGATGCATAGTTCACACACCCTAGTCTCTGTAAGTGGCCTTGGATAAAGGCGTCTGCTAAATAAACAAATAATAATAATAATTGTACACATTCAACTAGGTGGCACTAGGTGACAAAAGTTGCCCCTCAATTGTACCCGCTTCACTCTCTGCTAATACGGGGCTCCACACATACTCTACCCCCAGGCTGCACCTTATGGACTAGGCCTTACCATTTTTTTTAACTTTGAAATAATTTAACTAAGCTATAACATAAATAATATGATTTAACATTACAAATATACCAAAAATGTATGTAACTTACGTTCAAACCTTTCGATCAATGCAATCTCTTCGTTTGTTCCCCACTGTGGTCTCTTTTCGGTAGCCATGTTTTTGTTTTGTTTTTTCAGTCGGCGTCTAGATGTCACATGACGTAAATCTGGATCATGATTGGTTGTTTCACCGAAGTTGCCAGGAACGTTGCAACAAAATCAAAATGATCTAGTTTTGAGCAACTTGGAGGAAAGTGCTTGACAATGTCGCAGGCAACTAGTCGCTGCAACCGTTGCCTGAAACAGTTGCTTGAAAGTTGCCTCGTGTTACATCGGCTTAACTATTAGCCTGGGTACCTACTCCTATAGTAAAAAGTCCATCCTTGTATTATCCTTGTAGGTTAAAGTCCATCCTTGTATTATCCTTGTAGGTGACCTCTTTATGTGACTAAAGATTTAAAACATTCCATTCGCTTGTGTGCTTGTACCTTGTACTTAATCACTTCTTGTTCTATATTTAGGTCACTTGGTTGTCGGATTTAGCGTCATGTTGAAATTATAACCATGTAACCAACATTACATGATGTGGTTAGGTACCAGGGAGCAACTGCAACCTTTGCATGATAACAAAGCCTTCAAAGCTGCATTTAAAGTAAATGGACAAAGCCAATAACCCACACAGCACATGGAAAGTAACAACCTTGCTAGCACTAATAAGAGTTGGACCTTTGAGACCTTTTTATTGGTTTTCCATTTTAGTACTTGATAGTTTATCTTACTATGCTGTGGCCTGTTACCAGGAAGACACTGAGTTGTGAGTGATTTGTGTGCCTGTTCCATAGCTCTCCGTTACACAGGCATTAATAATAACCTTCAATTTCCAAGCAACTGAGAAAAGTGTCTTGTTTACCCAGCCAACAAGATTATAGATACAAATAGAACCAGCTTGTTTTCACTCATCAAACATGTAGATCATTTTAACTGAGCTGATGACTCTATGGACTTCATTAACCAGCGAGGAAGGATCAGATTTAATCAATTACTTTAAAGCATTCCCACCACTTTTTCAACAGACCATAATATTTTAATGAAACTTTGCAGACATTAAGCATACACAACAGTGAAGACCATACAAACCCATAAACCTTATTTATACATCTCCGTAACTTAAATGAAACACATAAGTACCACGAAAAGAGGGATTTACGAACAAAACTTTTATACAACAGCCCAGTGTCACTATTTTGAGCAAAAGAATTTGTGAGTGTCATGTTGTTGCACTTCTTGCTATGATTTATTTTTATTTGTATTTTGTCTACAGTAATGCTACATTCTAAGTACCCTCCAGGTGGGATTTAGTTAGCTGTAGTTCAAAAACGAATACAGGGATCCTCATAAAGTATAGTGACACTTTACTTGTTTTGGAGAGTACTAATGCCTATTATATTATCTTAGGCTATGTTCACACTGGGTCCGTTTAGAGGGTTTGGTCCGCACTCCGTATGGTTTGGTAACGTTTGGTGTGAAGTGTGAACAACACTTGGGAAACGAACTGTACTGAGTCTACCTAAAGAGCTGTTTCGGTCCGTTGGGCAAACGCTTGAACAACAGCTGGATTCTGTCCTTTCGCACATAGGAAGCTAACTATACAGTTGTAGTCAAAGAAAAAAAAGTCCTCGTTTTTCACTGTGCAAATCTGGTAATCCTAAACTATATGGACAGTGCGAGAAACTGAAGCTCTGATAGAAAATTTGGTCAAACACCAAAATCCAAGCCGAACTTGACAAAACTCGCAAAAATAGTAAAATATATTGTCTTATCTCAAATTAATTTGTTTATTATAGAACCATGCAGAAGTGTGTAAACTGCATTCTCCTGCTGTAGGCATTCAAGAAATGTGTTCATTAAATTAGCGAAGTGCTCCCCCAGTGCTTTCTTCCACAGCAATATGTAAGAACCTAAAACATGCTATATTAAAAACCGGAGCAATACATCTGCCATCTTTCAATATGCCTTCCATCCGGTTCACACACCATATAAAACGAGCCGAGAGCACTTGCAAACTGCATTGTGAACAGAAATTAACTCGGTCCTGAAAAAAATGTTAAAGGACCAAAAAAAACTAACTTTAGCTCGCATCCTAATGAACTCTGTCCCTCTGCATGCAGATAAGTGTGAACAGCAAGCACACTGATACATTGTTTCACTTACTCGTTCACTTTGATTTCATGAGATGTGGGCTAGCCATAGGCATATATTAAAGTATCTCCTGTTAAAATGCTATGATGTCACCTCGAGAACATTTTAGGTGTAACCTTTTACAGAGTCACATTTATTTATTTTGTTTTATTTTAACTATTGGAATCTAAAGGCAAATTAACCAACAACTGTCATTGTTCAGTGAGCAATCTATGGCTGCTTTTTTTTTTTAAGTGTTCTTCTCTTAGCAAGCTTGTCAATACTGTTCAATATTGCTTCTGTAGACTGTTTCAGCTGACTTACAATAAGATTCACACTTTTTTACATTTAGTTTGTAATGCTATATTAAGCAAGAACACAGGAGTTCATCTGCCTGACCGGCTAGTGATTAGCAGTAGGGAGACCATATGGCTCTATTTTATTTTATAAGATGTAGGATTACAAGTATGAAAATATATTGTGATGTCAATTTAAAAAAAAATACTGGTGTCCCATACTGTCCTGATGAACCTGGAGAAAGATAATGTGGGTACAACATACTTCTGGAAACTTTGCTACCAATTCAGGTGGTAACTTACTCTATAATTAAAATACGCATTTGTCTTGAGGTTTTCATATGTGAAAATGCTAGACTGAGTCCACACTATTAATTGCTTTTGAGGTAGGAAATAATGCATATTTTGATGATCTAAACCAAGGTGGATATTAATACTGATGTTCTTTAACTCTATAATCATGCTGTGCTTTTCTACCAGGGGAGATTTATTGAAACCCCAATTAACGTCACTAAATGCAATAAAAATACAGTGAAAAAAGGTCAATGAAAACGCAGGTTTAAAAACATTATTGAGATCAAATAGATACATATGTTAATGGAATAATTACTGTACAAAATTCCTGAATTCTGTCAAATTTGAATAAAAGGAAGGGAAGTTAACTAGAAATGCATCTTTTTATAAATATTCTACTAAAATATTTTCTTTGAACCATGGAAAATGACGCAATCTTTGTGTCCTATAATAATACAGACACTTTAATCTACTGAAAGAGAGATTGTGCAATGAGTGGGAGTTGTGGATTGTCTCTTTGGCTAATTCATATGCAGTTGCAAACTGTCAATAGTAGTAACTGTATGTTGTGGAAAGGTGTGATTGTTGTTAAGGAAGTATTACCTTATCCTAACTTGTTCAATCACCACACGCAAGCTGTTTTTGGCTGACACTGTTGGGTTCTTTGTTGTAAATGGTCCTAATTTACTTACTCCCTAGTCTTAAAAACTATTTGAATGGAGTTGCCCAAATGTATTGTTTGTTTGTCTTTTATAAAAGGATCGGCAGATGTGCTGGTAAAAATGGTTCAGAGGTTGTGAAACACTACTCAGACTCCCATGGTTTATTTACAAAAATCACAGATATTTTATTGCCTAATGTAAGCTTTCGAGAAACAAAAGAGCTTAAGTGCCTGTGCTACCACCAGTGGTAAACATGGCACACTTGTGCTTCATACACAAAAACAGACAAAAGAAAAATACTTTTTAATAATCCTACCAAAACACAGGTTGCTTTCCAACCATGGAGTCCAGCTTTCAGGAACACTACACTCACCATTTGCAATAGTAAGGGTCATAAACCCAGTTTTTTCATCTTATATTTTTACCTCAGGTGAGATTCACTTACCTACTCATCCTGGTATGAACCTTATTTGGATGATCAAGGATTGAAACTGTTTTTTATTTTCATTCATCTACCCACTTACTTTTAAAAGGCAATTGCCACTGCTGCGCTCACTAGCTGGTTGAGAATGCGCTGCACAGTCCACAGCCTCCATTCTTTACATTCTCATGCAGGTAGTGGCTCGGCACAAGCAAAGTGTCTGATTCTATCCAACAGTGGACTGAAAAGCAAGTCAATGCCGGCTTCTCCCCTGTTAAAGTCCTGGTCGCAGAACTGTTCAAAGATGACTTGTGACACCAGCTTAACTAATCTTGGAGCATCCATTCATGTCAGATCCCAATTGGAGAATCTTAAACTTTTCTTGAGCAACATTTGTGTATTCAAAAAAATAAATTACAAAAATGATCAAATGCCTCACTCTGTCGATACCAACATTCCCTAAATCCCCACCTTTCTCCACCCTCTTTCTTCATCTGCAGCAGATGGGTTGGTGCATCAAATTCAGGTGATGGCATTGTAAAATTTTAATTGGAATTATTTGTCGGGCGTGAAGACATCAAGTATTTGGCTCCACATCTTGTTTTTGAGAATAAGGGGTTGGTTTGAACAACTTATACCCTGATAAGGATAAGCTTCATCTGGTTTTCGATTTCAGCAATCACCTGAGCAGTGGGTCTTAAAATGACAAAAGATTTCTGTCCAAAATGTTGAAGCTGAGCTTCATTGTGTTGTAACTTTATTTAAGCCTGAGCTGTAAAAACTGATAACAAAATATGTAAAAGTGTACAAACATTCACGCATCTCTGAACTTCTGATTTATAGAAGCTTTAGTTTCCTTATAACCCCTTTTCGGGTGAAATTGCTTATAATTTGTTACCACCGAAAAATCTAATTGTATTAACCTTGCATTTATATATGATAAAAAACCAAACAAATCACAGTTTTTGATTTAAAAGTTTTTTAAATCCCATTTTGAAAACTGAGAAAAAGGCAACTTGAAAACAAGAAAGATACATTGTACTGCAATGAATGTAGATATTTAAGTTTAATATTGTCTGTATTATGAGGCTTGTCTGTCAAAACAATGACCAAAGACCACTTTTTGTACAAGAGTGTGGCAGGGTGTCCCGCCCCTTTTGCTTCTTCCCATCTCCATATATATATATTATTTCTTAATTTTTTTCTCCCTCCAAAAGTGTACCCATAGTACTGTCTGAAACTATGACAAAGTCTGTCTCTCACCATATATATATATATATATATATATATATATATATATATATATATATATATATATATATATATATATATATATATAGTGAATAAACACTGACAATACTTGAAGTGAACTGACATTTTAAACAGTACATTGTAACTGAGCAGATTTCTTTCACATGCATAACAGTTTTTAAGTTATATGGAATGTACTCATTTAAAGGTGTGTTGTAATCTTATCAATACCTAATCTCTTAGCAAGACAGGGATAGTCTGATAGAAATCACATTTTGGTAATGTAAGGGAGCAATATGTTCCTGTGCTGTTACGTAACAGTGCTTGTGATCAAATCATACTGCTGCCATGGAGTTATGTAATCCCTCTCATCTGAGAAGGATATAATATGAGTCACCCTTTGTATGAATGCCCAACCCCATTCAAGTTTACAGCATCATTGAGAATGGATGATACCATGCCTCCTTGTGTGGGTGTTGTTATTATTAGCAACCTGCAGACTGGGTTAAGTACAGCAATGAAGAAATGCAATACATCACCATAACGTGTCCTAGAGATCTCTGTGATCTTGTTTCTTGTTGCAATATACTCATTAATGTTTCTGATGTCATTTTAAATATATATTTTTTTACCTTTTCCAGAAAAGGTTTAAATGTTTATGTTTGCAAGTATTCCTTTTGATTCTATTCCTTTGTTCTACGCATAAGCATAAAAAAACAACAGTTTGAGTTTAAATGAATAAATGCTTATAAAATCTACATATATCAGTACACAAAATTTAAAAAAAAAAATCCTAATCAATTTACCAGAATTCTTTGAAATCATCCTTACTTTCTAGACCCTGGGTACTCACCTACAACAGGCCCTGGCCATGCCACGTTTGATTAGAACAGCATCCAAATCTTCTCCATCTGGGGGTCGTATTCTGGGTGCCTTGTTGTTTTTACTTTGTCTTCAGCTGAATGTTTGCCTTTTGCTATACAAGATTGGACATACGAATCCGGGCTAAACTTCTCAAGAGGGGGGCTGACAAGTTTTAGGAACTACAAAGCTGAGGTTCTTTCAGTACGTATGGGTGTCACAATGAGATTTAGCTGACTGAAGCCTCTTTCACATTCCATTTCATCAGGAAAGTACCCTGGGAACAAGACTTTAAGTTCCTCTATTATTTCCTTGGAATCATCTTCCCCTGTCTGGGCACTATTCTTTGACTTCTGATTGGAAGTGCACACTGTAAATAACCTGCTTTTTAAGTTAGAAGCCAGGCTGTGAAATAATGGACCCTGTCTGATGGCTACATCACATTTTCTGCCTTTGTGCAGTGCAGCAGTTTTAAATTCTCCTTTTTTTACTGCCTCTGATGCTAACACACCATGGGAGCCAAGTCTATCAGTCATACACTCAAAAACACAAATCTGGATGGCCATCTAGTGTCAAGTACTTTCCCAATTTTTAAAGTTTCTGCCTCTAGTCTTTCTGCACATTCACTGCGTTCTCTCTGATTTTTGGGAGAAGCATGATAAAGTGTATACAGTTTGTCCATGAATATTTTAAAGTGGTTTACGTCAGCTACTTCTTTGATTGTGTCATTAACACTGAGCTCCAAGCGATGTGCTGCACAATGCCAAATGACAACCCGTGGAAAAACATCAAGGCTGCAGTCCTGACATGACTGCAGCCCCATCACAGCACAAAGCTACAAGACACTCACTGAGAATTTCCTGAGATATTCCAAATGTGTTAAGGCTGTTTAGTAGAGATGTGAACATGCCTTTAGCTGAAGTATCAGAAAGCGAAATCAAACAGAGGAATACATTAGTTGGACCACTCATGTCACTGAGCTGCAATCTCAAATAAACAATTAGTGTTGCTTTCTTGCTTAAGGATGTGGACTCGTCAAGAATAAGTGCTAGCTTAGGTTTGGATAAAACTATTGCAGACACCAGCCTTTTGTGCATTTCTCCAGAAATATGGTCCAGAATATTTGCACAGTAAATTCTGGAGTGCAGAGAACACCCTAGGTCAGAACCATTCTGTATTTGCAGTTGAATAGCTGTTTCAAAATCAGTAGATGGCCTGTTGAGTTTAGCAATTTTGTAAGCTGTACGAAACACTTGAGCTGTACTTGCAAATTGCTCCCTTGTCACTCTAGCAATCATGTTTTCAAGATTGGATTTTTTTTAGCATTTTCTATAAGCAGCCTTGTGTGCCTCAGAATTTTTATGTTCTCCAATCTTCTTCCTAAGTGGCATTTCTTGTTTTTCTTTAGTTTCTCCATAATGTTATACTGGAATTTCAGGTGTTTTCGAGGCACCTAGACTTCCAACCTCCCTGCAACCCTTTTTTTTTTTTTTACAACCCTTCAGCCAAGGGTTCTTTTCCATTAATTGTACCTTCTGAGTCACTGTCCAGCACTCTGGAAGGCAGTCATCTTTGGTTTCATCAATACCTGTTGATTCTGGCTCAATCTCTTGTTCTGTTTGTATGTTGTCACACTCACAATCAGCTAACATGGCACTGCTTCTGGTACGCTTTACAGTGTCACTTTCACCGTCCTCACCACTGTCACTAGCAGCTCACTTTTTAAAAAAATTAGTGAGTTTTATTTGAGATGCCATTATTCTTCTATTCTGCTTGTTTTTCTTGTTTTCCTCACATCTTATTAAATTAACTTTGCTCTTTTAAGATATCTCCTGTCCTGTCCTCACCTATCAGGGCCAAAAATATATAATAAAAATTTATTCTAGGGGGCTCCCTATGTCTGCTTCAGGTACTGTATTTAACTTTAAAAATAAAATGTAAAATACACATAAAGTAGGATGTATTTCGTTGGCTTTGTGGATTAAGTGCTATATTTTAACATACGGTACTAAATAGTATACATATGCGTCTGCTAAGAAATAAATAACGATATGATTCTGAAAATGCTACTTACCAAAATGATGACTTCTTCAAGAGTTCAACATGGTTTACGCAATTTACGCAAGTCACAGCGTAATCATATACTCACTGCACTGTGCTACGCATCATTTGAAAATACTGTATCCTAATTAAACAAAGTGACGTCCCAATTAAACAACATAAATAGATTTGGGAAGAACCGTGATGGTGCTATATAACAGGAACAGTGTGAGACTGGATGGGTTGGCAATTAATTCCAGGGATAGTCTGAAGTTGGCCATCCAGAAGGGGATGGAGTCACAGTACCAGAAGTCATCGCCTTAATGCGGTCGGCGATGTGGCAATCGCGGATTGGAGGAAAAGCGATTGCACTAGCTACCGAAGGGGGTGTGTCTGAGGGTAATTGGGATGTGGCGAAGCGATCTGTTCCTGTTTTATGGTTATGAAAGGACTGCTGGAGGAGTAAAAAGTAACTGTGAGTGTTTTGTCAGTCTAGTAATTGTTGTATTGATCATTATAGACGGCTAAAGAGCCGGAAGCTGTCACTACGAGCCAGCACCAACCCCGGACTACACTGCACTATTGTTCACCGTATTTCACCACTTGCACTAAGAGCACTCACTGGTGACTGTGTTGTGTATGGTGTTTAATTGGATTATTGTTATTATTATATCAGGACTAAAATCCCAGTTGGGTTTTGGCTGTGCAAATACACATTGGTGTGTATTGCCAGCCTTATTATTTAAAAAGCAAATAAAGCTTCTTTGACCATGGAATTGTGTTGGTCATTATTGCATCAGCATTACACCTGCACACTGCAAATCACTTGCCACACCTATTTAAGCAGAAATCTCTATTATCAGGATCCCGATTCGGCACCGCTGACTGTATAGGGGATAGCTTTTTACATTTTAAAGGACTACTTGAAATGTGGCTGAAATGACCTATGAATCCAACTGATTTGAAATGTCACAGGATCACAAGTGTAGGGAAAAATAAAACTGATAAACAATATTATTCAAGTAAAATATGTGTTTATTTGTATAGCTCAGAAAAGAATAACTTTAAATGGACAGAGCCATGTGCTCTGGGCTACAGCGAGATCAAAAACTGAGCACCTAGAAATACATTCAGTGCAGTTTTATAACTTTTAACACACACCCTTGTGACGTCATTTATGACCCATCATTCCTCTGTGTTCAACGTGGCACTATCTATTCTGTGTAGCAACACAGCTAAACCTGCACAAAGACATTCATTTGCTTCATAAAGAGGCCCTCATATTCCTGAGCTCAAGTACCCCACCCAGCTCCTGAGTTTTATCTGTTGCAGAAAATAACATTTAAAAAAATTATTCTAATATAAAAACTATTACAAAATTCCTTCACAAGTTAGATGGAAAATGGGGAATTAATATATTGCCTGAAGTTGAATCTGACTCAAACCCAAAGGAAAGAACATTAAAAGCTGTGGAAAAGGTAAAACATTAAAGTTGAAATATTCGTGTGTGTGTGAAATATGAAAGAGCATGCTGAATATATTTAACAAGGACTGCATACATATACGTCTTGTATGCACGTGTATTGAAAGCCTACTACGGTACAAGGTTAACTGACAGGGATATAGTCAATGAAAAAACAAGTGAGCTGAAATTAATTTCATGTTTGTATTCTTGTCTAAGATCTGCTTTTGCAGGAGGAGGTCGTTTTCGCTGACTGTCTGTCAGAGTTTCGCCGACAGATGCCAACGCTGTTTTCCCTGCTTGGCAGACTGAGGACTTTCTCTGTCAAAGATCCCCTGAATCCTCTGAATTCAAGAGGAGAACTGTTTACAGATGAGATCTTTTTCAGGTAGTCGATGAAGGTGACACCATAAAAATCTAAAGCAGGTTAACACTTATTTGTACAAATTTTCAAATATACACCTGCCAACAAATATTGGGAAAAATGAATAATGCTGACTGGGGTATTTGTTGTCTGTTTTACCTCACTCAGACTACTTACTTACGAAATATCTTGGTATCCCTAAACAGACAAGATTCTTTTCTTCAAATGTGTGCAAAATATATTGTGACTGTCGAGACTGGCACCACATTCAGTGTGCAATCGCAATTAATAGACCCATTTGTGGTAAAATAAATAACAAGTACGCCACCCAGCCCTCCCAATTTTTTTATATTTACAGGACCACCACATTGGACCATTATTTATTTAGGGAAACCAAGATATTTATTAAGAAAGGGATCTGACTGCTGTATAACTAAGGCCCTGTGAAAATCGCAGAAATTTTCTTTAAAATTCACGGCAGTGTCACTGGTAAAGTATCGTATTTCGCGGAATGTGCGCGGAACTATTTTATAAATTATGTATACATATTATTACATTTTTATAAAATCAAATATTGAGATAAATGCACTGACATCAAAATCAACGTCAAAGTTACTCAAGCACTTTACAATAGCTTGTGAAACGGTGTTGTAATTAACAGCCTGTAGGTAAAGTGTATCTGCAAGGACAGCTTTCAGTTCTAGTACATCAGATTCATGTTCACCATTTAGGTATTGCAAACAAATACAATGTGTAACCCATACTGATCTTGGGCATCAGTCGACTCATCAGTGACCACTGACAAGCAACCAGACTGTTTTACCAATTCCGTAATCTCCTGCTTGAAATTGTTCGGCAGCTTTTGGTAAGTATTCACGTCTCAGCTGGGCTGATGAAGGAATCGCTCCACCATTTGCTACACTCAGTCTGAAGAATTTATGTAACTTTTGGTTATTCAGTTTTTCAAGAGGGATATTTGTGCAAACAAAAGCTTCTGTCAGATCAAAATGTAATGTGTTTCGTGCTTCACGGTTTTCAGTGGACTTTTGGAACATGGAAGTCACAGTTTTTTGTTTCTTTGCATGTAAAGCAGTCTCAGTACTGCTCTGGATTTCCGCCTTTCTCTTTCGGTGAATACTTGAATCTAAATGCCTGTCAACAGCCGATTCTCGGTAGTGATCTACAGTAATGTTGCTGAAAGTACAGAAGAGCTTACCTCCATCACTGTGTAAAACTCCTGCTGGTTTTTTAGCCTTTTTAGAGGCATCCATTTTCTTGTTTACAGTGTGTAGTATTTTAATATCCTGCCTAAATTGGATATAGTCACATGACCTAATCACTGCACAGCACTATGTGCATGCTAAATACTACATGCAGACACACAGCAGAGCTGTACAGTTTCGTTAATGTGATTTTTTTTGTATGAAATACAAATAATAATTTATTTTTATTTCTTAAGAATATTGTAAAAATCGTGGTATTGGGCTAATTTCACGATTTCTGCGCAGCCTGTGAAATCGCGATTTACACAAGGCCTTATGTATAACACGTCTCACCTCCAGTAATTCTGCTTGACTTCATGATCATGTTTGTATTCATTCTTTTTACAAACTTTATCAATGTATCAGAAAGATATCATGCAAAAAAAAAAGCATAAATCACATCTGAAGAAAATAACATACATTCTACTGTATCAAGGTTCTGTCCAGGAGTGGCTTCTGGAATTTTTTTTTAAGGTTGAGGGTTGTCAGACCCTCGGAAACCAAATGTTTAAAACCTCTGAGAAGCCAGGGTGACCTTGTATTAGTTGTTCAATCTTTGGCTGTTTTTGTAATTAAAAAATTGTCCAATTCATACAAGCGTCTTCATTAATGGCAGGTCTTGATGTTGATTGTGGTGTTGCTCAGCTTAACAAGGTTCTGTCATCTACAGGCATTGTATGCCATTTGACAATGCAATGACTGGGGATACAGTGAAACACGGAGCAGACCCGAGGATTGAGAATTACAGTAAAATCTCAGCACTAAATGAAGAGGTACATCTAAAATAACCACAACAAAAACAGACTAATGGTGTATTTTAAAATGTAACCAGCATTATCCAACTAAAATAGTATGTAAAGATGTTTAAAGGTATTCAAAAGGTATTAAAAATAAAACTTTACTAAATTGATTTCAAATGGTTTACTTCAATGGCAGATAGAAACAAGGCAAAACAGTGTCTTTAAAAGAACAATATTAAATGTTGTTTGAATGATTAAACAAGTGGCCTCTATTTAGACCAATTGAATAGGTCACTGATGGTGGTAATAAGCCCAGCTTAAACTAGTGCACTTCAGCTTCCAAACACTAGGAGAAGGAGATCATCATTTAAACAGTGAAACTATAGGACTGGGCAATTAAAAAAAGCAGATTGATTTTACTGTATATTTATTTGCAGTCTTTGATGTTACCATTTTATTTGGAATCCCACTCTCCCAATCAAAAGAGTGGCACTCCCACTGCCTGGGAACTCCGAGATTTGTTGCGAATTGCATCCGAGCCGATGTTGGAAGGAGATACCACATGGAAAGAGGCATTTCAGAGAGGTAGCTATTTAATTTTCTGTAGGGGAAATGTTTGAATATTATATGTATATATGCATTCGGCTAGTAACTATATTTTTTAATACAAATTAGGCAGCCACTCATCTTTCAATTCATTAGGCAACTGAACATTTCCAGCAAGTGCTTTTTGATGATCTTTTGACTTCACTAGTCATTTGTTTTATTTGTAATCATTAATAACGCAAAACATTCAGAGACAGGTGCAAATGTTTTACATGCAGAGTTATGATATTGAAGTTGAGAAGTCAATGATTTTGTCAGTACCAAGATGTAATAAATATACAAATGCACTTTTCATTGAAATGTGCAGTCTCATCACTTAAGTTTCTTTTTAGTATTACCAGTACTGAAGTTTCTTTTTAGTATTACCAGTACTGATTCATTTGGAGGGTCCTGGGTTTTGAATTCACTAATGTTAATACAGTGCTACTGTATATTTTTCTTCTGATTTAGAAGTGTGTTACAGCACAACATAGTGTCTCGCCTTACTGAAGCAGGGCTGTTTGCTTGGTGAAATAGATTTTTTTTTCTGGTTGAAGCTCTACACACTGGTGAGCTGAAATCCATTGTGTCTTATCTTTAGCATGCTAATGGGAACTGCAAAGCAATTCACTGCCAGTGAATATGCAGGTTTGAATGCAATCAAGAAACCTGAATGTTAAGCTGTGTTCTCTTTCGGTAAAGAAATATGTAGAAATGTATTCAAATTTAACAGTTAGCTAACTGGAGCGGCAAATCCCTTTAGCATAAGTTAGAAGATTACCTATTACCGGTTTAAATGGACAGCCACCATACTTTTTTATATATTACATAATTTAATATTTTTGAATTGTGCTCAATTTATTACTTGATTTATTGATTTATTTATTTATTTATGTATGTATGTATGTATTTATTTTGTCAGTTGTGATTTCTGGTGTCACAAAAGCAGTGGAGCTTTCCGAATATTGTCCCTCTTGCAGTGAGATTTCAGATGAGATTTACAGAGAAAGGACAAAGAACATACTTGATCATACACATCCAGGTAATTTGGTGCCTAACATGTAGTGCCTATATAGTTTTTACAAAAACTGACTTCTAAAAAATGACAGTAATAGTATAAAAAGTAGATAAACACATTTGAGAGGATTCAGGTATATTGTGTCCAGTGCTAAAGGTGAATTAGTTGTTGCTTGTCACAATATGTTGCACACGTCTGCAGGCTCAGTCATAACTAGTTTACAAAACCGTAGTTGTACTTTCCAGTCGTGGTCTTCTGCAAACATTAGAGGCTGCCTTGATGGATGTGTTGGTCAATGCACCCACTATCACGATCGTTGCCGAATAGTTGCACATAGCTCACACACAACTAGGATAATCATATAAAATATCACATATTCACATACATTTAAATGCATTGAGGATTTTCCAATGTATATATTCCAATGTATATATATATATAGAGAGAGAGAGAGAGAGAGAGAGAGAGAGAGAGAGAGAGAGAGAGAGAGAGAGAGAGAGAGAGAGAGAGAGAGAGTTAATGTCTTAGTAGTACCATTTTAAGTACCAAAGACATTTTTAAATGATATTGAAGTTCAGTCACCATTGTAACACATAAAAGCCATAATAACGTTTATGATTACAGCCAATAGCAGGTCTTCTAATAAGCCAACATGTTAAAATGTATACATTTCATTGCTTCTTTGGTTTCCAAACTCTAACTAATGATTGCTTCTCTATAGCGATACATTATTTTAGTTTCTGCCCTGCTATACCATAGCTGTCATAAACTATTAAAGATTGCCATCTGCTGGCTGAAACTCAAAGATGCAACTTGAACTTTTTTTTCTTTCAATATTTAAAATAATGTTTTTTGATAGATTTATAGAGCATACATTTGAAAATAACATTTACAATAATCTAAAAAGTTAAACTGCATATAATACACCAAAACAGACTCATAAAAACATTCCTTCAATAAACATTTGTTGTGGATAGGACAGATTAATTTCAAATAATCACATTCCTGTATAGGCAATTATAGACAGTAGCCTTGTGAATTACATACTTGAATTGTTAATATTTTTAATTGTTGTAATTAGTGTTTGGTATTATAGTTTAATTGTTGCTTGTTTTGTAAAGT
The DNA here is from genome assembly GCA_030684275.1 of Acipenser oxyrinchus oxyrinchus. Taxonomy (NCBI): domain Eukaryota; kingdom Metazoa; phylum Chordata; class Actinopteri; order Acipenseriformes; family Acipenseridae; genus Acipenser; species Acipenser oxyrinchus. The sequence goes on from CM060247.1 coordinate 85,718,353, forward strand.
GCTTTGGGATGGCTTGGCATGAAAGGCACTTTATAAAAATAAATTGATTGCTTGATTATATTTAATCTGCCATTTATTTTTGGGTCTTGAATGCATTTGTCTTTAGATGATTCTAATAACTACTATAAATGAAGTTATAAAAAAAGTGCTATTTGTAGTAAAAAAAATGTTTGAGAGTCTGTCTCAACATGTGTAATATTATGCACTGCTAGAAATTAAACCTGTTAAGGTCATAGGAGCTACGTAAAGGTTATTTAACATGGGCTGTGCTGTGCCACAGTGTTTCATTGAGTTTAACCCGCGGGAGGTATGATATGCCACATTTTGAATCCCCCAACCTCTCTTATCAGTTAGTTCCAGGTTGTACACCCATATGGAAGCAGACCCTCCTTTCACACCTCCTCGTCAGCACCTGCAGACTAGAGCCCGTTTATCATGCAAGGAGTTCAGCCCTAAACAGATGTCCCCAATTTACATAAAGTAAGTTGAAGTACGCAGCAACAGTGGGATTTTATTTTCTTTAGTGTAAGGATATAATGATCCAAAAATGTTTTACATTAACTGAATGAAAAAGGTTGTTGACTGAATACAGCTTGGACACTTTTCTTTACAGTAACAGGTAATTATGCACATCTAGGGGTATAGAGGCTTTGCAGTCATGTGACCCAGGGAGTCATGTCCGCCATTTTGACGGTCTAACATTGCCGCGAAGCTGTCAAAACTACCATACAAGTTAAGTACGAGTACTAATTTAAAGAAAATAATCCAAATAAACAAGGCAAGTTTAGTACAAGTATGATGTCTCGGGATACAATTATACAAACCGAACACACCAGACACCTCACGACACTGGAATTCGACAGGTATACAAATAAAATAGCAGTTGTCGGCACGTGTGATCCTTATACAGTGCCTCAGATGTTGTTTACACCGCTGAAAAGTGCCGAAAAACTACCAAGTTGAAATGGGAGATAACCATTCAGACGCAATTAGAAGTTAAACAGTTCAAACCAGGTACACAGGTGTGTACCATTTGATTTTGATGTTGTGTTTCAGTCGAGTGGTTTCTGATGCTGGTAAAGAAATCATGGAGGGTGGAGTCTGGCATGCAGAGAAACACCAAGCTGCTCTCCTGGGTCTGCTGCTTGCAGGTAAAGCACTCCTGTAGGACATGATGTGTTATTGACTCTCATGGAATACAGGGAGGATTGTAGCCAAGCTGTAGTATTTCTTCAAGGCTAAATAGCTTCAAATGCCATTTATTTTGTCACCTTTCCTTTCCTTTTTATGATGCTTACAATCAGTCAGCATGGTTCTGTGTTCTGTCCAGTATTTACTTTTCTCTGTATCTGTGCATGAAAAATACTAGTTGCCTACTCCTTTTGAAGTGACCTTTCAACTGTTATTTATTGTAAACAAATGTACAGCTCAATATACTGGTGAAACTGGCAAATTAGTAGCTACCAGATTTGCACTACATAAATATGATTGGGACCACTGGGAGTCCAGACCCACTCCAGTCTCACTGCACAATTTTAAATTGCTTGATCCGATTACCTTTCAGTTTTATATGCAACCAACATGCTTAATGCAAGAAAGAACAAAAAAGAAATAAGCAATAGCACAACTAATAACTGATAGCCCTTTTGGAAATAACACCACTGTACTAGAAGATATTTGCCACTTAAGACCTCCTCCGCCATCTCAACTTTTTATTTTTATTTTATTCCCCTCTTCTGACAGTCTTTTTAGTACTCATGTCTTTGTTTTATGTTATTTATTTCTACTTATTTCTTTTCTTCTCTTTTCCATTCTTGTCTACGTGACTAATTAGCCACACACACCATTGCAGGCTTAATACCCCATTCATGGATAATTAGCACACACCCACTTCTTGACCATTAAGAGTTCAGAGAACATTAGAAAGTATTGAAAGAGTTTGGAAGGATGGTTGGCAGAGACTCAATATATGTCTCACCTATTGGCTGAGAAACATCACGCTTTCACTGCTAACACTAAAGTTGTGACTGCCAATGAAAAATGTACCTTAGGCTACACTGTTCAAACACTTTAATTGGCCATACAATTAACCTTTGGAATTTTTTTTTTTACCTTTTTCACTTCATACTGTGTTTAACCTTCACTGTTAATCCAGTCGCAATACATTCATATCAAATGAAGAATGTGTCTTTGTGCTCCTGTTACGCAGAACCTCTAGTCCAGAAGTCCAGTTTGCAGTGCCATTCTGCTACAGAAGTCTTCCGGATGGTGGGTGTTGAGCCAGACCCTTCAGTAAATGTAACAGTAGAAAGAGTTGACTATAAACAGTTAAACCCAGATCAGCCAAGCCCCTTGGAGACACTGAACACAGATGCACATAGTGCACCAGAACTGCCACCAGCGAAAGCAGAAACATTTTCTACTCTCACCTTGATCCAATTAGACAGTAAGTTTCTGGGTCATCTTCTTTGATAGCAAGGCTGGGCCTGTTGACTTTTTAATAATCACTAAAAAGAAGTATAGGATAAAGGCACTGTAAGCATTCTAAGCACTAGAACTAAAAGGGTAATATAATTTCAGATGTTTGTCTTTGTGTACTTTGGGTCTTGAAGCATTTGTGTTTTACTTGAAATGTAAAATTCTTCTTTTACATTGACTTTGTATCTACCTTTTCATGACAAGATTTAGTATGTTTTAATGATTTGAAATTTTAACGCAAGAGTAAAACACCTTTTAATTTAAGGGAACACTAGCGCCTTTTTCAATGCATTGTACATTTAGAAGACACTAGCTGAAATGTGTGTCTATTTCACTTAGTTTCTTGTAGCTTACAATTCTGGTTGAGCATGTTGAAGTTTTAGATGATTAAACTTTACATTTTTTACTGTTTGTTTCATTCTGCAGATATTTTGAGAAAGTCCAGCATGGACGCAGGTCAGCATCATGTTTCCCTCAGAAAAACTGCATATTTAAAATGTTCTATCTGTCCTGTGCTTTTTAACAAGGATTCATAAAACATAACCTTTTAATCTTTCTTAATTTCAGAATACCATAGACGGAGTGCCACACCTCCTGAAAACAAAGTCAAATCCATTCTTAAAGACTTAAAAAATAAAAATGAGACACCGACCAACGTTCAAAATAATATTCAGAAAGCACAACATACTGCTGCTGACGTCCCTGCAAGTAAGCCAGGTCAGAGGTCAGACACAGTGCCAGCAGTGAGATCTGCAAAAAGCAGACAAGTGCTGGAAGGAATAGAGGGTCTTCCAGTGCAGCCTAAAAATGGCTGTCTCATTATCAGCAGGTCTGAAAAAAACATAAAAGACCCCTGCAACAAGGGCACTGAATGGAGACCACAGCAGGAGGATTTGGATCCGCTCGCCAACTTCATAATGCTGAGATCCAAGCTGACAAATGCAGTTGCTGCTCCCCCCAAAGCCAAAAGCAAGAATGAGAGTCAAACGAAAGCTGGTGAGTAGAGAGGAAGCTTGTTTGTGTTCAGTTGACTTTTCTTGATCTTGAAGATTGGCTTGAAACACCTCAGCAGCTTAAGGTGTCTCAGAAACCTTTCCATGGTAAAAATGATTGAGGCAGTCTGGTAAAGAGTTAAGGTGCTTCTGTTTGTTGCACAAATCTGCCAGTTACTGTACAGTGCACCATTATCTTACCCCGTTTGTTTATTTAGAATGTCCTATTCTGTTCCCAAACCGCAGCAACTCCCCACTATAGCTCAGGATAACTAAAGGTCAATGGGCACTTCTGAACCCACGACAAAACCAATTACCTATTTACACCCAGGAGCTCTATAAAGGATGTAGAGGAGCTACTGGCCTCTGGAGGACAAATGCTAACCCTGCAGATGTCCGTATGACCTCATTGGGCACCTGGCCAGTAGGGGCCGCTGTAGCCTGTTGAGAAACAGTCCCTGATGATTTTGCCTCCCAAACCTGCAGCCAGTGTCAATGCCAATGCGCTGGTCCCTGTGGAATCCCAAGTGAAGATCAGCAACTTCACACAACCAAGAACACGTATTTGTGATCCCTTGACTGTATGACTCACCCTGCACACCACGCATGCTTTTACCGAGTGAGCCACTTAAGGACTGCACAATGCTATTTTTTATTAGCAAAATAAAACTCTTCTTATTCTGTTTTTATCAACACTTATGTCTTGGTACATCTTACACAGTGTATACTTTATAGTCCATTTTACCAGGATCCGTTATAAGTGGAGTTCACCAAGAGTATATCATGAACCAATTCTAAATTTGTCAGCTGTGAAAAAAGAAGCTGTAAAATATGATTTTTTACAGATACAAAGGTAGAAGATAAGTCTTCAGCAGCTTGTGCAACCCCCAAAGAAGTAGTCTCTGCTGCCAGGCCTGTGACACCAGAGAAAGCCAAGACGGAAACGAGGAACACTGCTGTGATTGAGGTCCAAGCATCAGGTCTCAGATTTAACACAATCGAATATATATTCATCAGACATCTTTACTGTGAATAATATACTTAACTCATGTTACCCCATTGATTGTTACTATTATATCCCCAACAAATCCACATACATTCAAAATGTAGTGTTTTATTTGTTTGTTTTTACTTTATTATCTTGGTCAAGACTTATTTAATCAAATTATTTAATATAATAAAAACATATCTATAGTTGCACACATTTTTTAGGTTAGTGTCAGTTAACAATTTTATTTTAATGAATAGGAAACCAACCATATGCCAAAATATTCCAAATGTACCCCCGTCAGATTGTGAAGGTCTTTCATAGTATTTCAATTGTGGTGACATTTTAGTGTGTTCAGTTTGCAGAGATTCATATGGTTTGATTAAAAATTTGTTTTTTGAAAAAGCTTTGTTTCTATGTTTGTGTTTTGACAGAGAGCCAGTGCAGAGCCTTCCGTGTACTTCATGATATTGCATCCCCTGTTCTCTTTAGTTCAAAAGAACTGGGCATATCTGCTGCTGCCTTGGGAGACTTTGCTACTCTGGCTTTTGACCAAACCCGGTTCTTTTTGAAACAGCAGGAAAAACTGGTCAGCAACAGCCTAAAACAAGGTTAGGGTTTTCATGATCCATTTGATGCTAAGAATGGAAACAAATAGATATGCTTTGTAACTTTGTAAAAATGTCTAATCAAATGTCTAAAAGTGTTGAATTCTATTATGTGTGTTCTATATGATTCTTCATTGTTTTAGCTTACTAACATTTCCAGCAATTTAAAAGTTTTGGACAGCAAAAAGTAAACATACCAGATTAGATGCCGGACATGTCAGAGGATCTGCTCTTCTAGTTTAATAATGGGCCAAAATGTTACCTTCTGGTCACCATGGATGTTAATGCGACAGAGTAGACAATAAAAATGCCATATTGTACTTCTGAGAACTCATTAACCAATGTAGTTATCACCTTCACTAGTTTCCCCAGGTTATCGAACAACAACAAAAACAATATATACAAATTCAGTGCTACAGGGTAATTGATTACTGAGTTACGAACCACAAAAGTGGATATCTGGCCAGAAATGGCATACCTTCAGCACCGTAGAACTCCAAAAGAGGTAGCAGGTACATATTTGTGCCTTCGATATGTCATAAAGCTACAGCTGGAAAAAATTTATAAAATGTGTCCTGCTACTTAAATAGAGCACACTTTTTCCTTAAAAATGTCACAATTTTTGTACACTCACAAATGATATTTTGTTATAGTTAGTTAATCAATTTAGCAAGGTTTACAATGTGTAAATTATCAGCTCAGCTATGTACAGTATCTTCAGTGTTGTCAACACTGTATTTTGTATCCATGTCTTGAGGAAACTGGCCCCATTGCAATACAGAAAGCTATTTCTAAGACAGTTTGAGTCAGCTATTTTAATTTTTTGAAAAAATATAATAAAATAATCATGTGCCAGCAATGTGAGCAGTCAGGCTCCTGCTGAATCTGCTCTTAACTGATCAGACTTTTACTTGGCTGTCCAGCTAGAAATCAATCTCATCTGACTGGGTTGATTTACCTGTCGAAAGAGATCTTGACATCCATTAAGGGAAAGCCGTTTACCTTGATGCTCACTTTGCTGGCACATGATTATTTTATTATACTATTCCAGGTACATCCATATGTGATATAAAACTAAATCTGAGACGGTGAGGTGGGGACCATTGGTCTATTTGATGCGGAATGACCCCTCTGTTTATGTATAACAATGATGATAATAAAAAAATTGTCTTGCAGGTAAACCAAGCGAAAAAGACGTAACGCTGTATAAGCATGCCGCTGTGGTGCATCTTTTGGTGACAGTTCGAGACCTGTTGCTTATGTGTGACCTTAACACAGCTGTAGGTCAGTGTTAAAAACAATATATTTCATACGGCAAAGCAAAGTGATCTGTCTGCATTGTTTCTTAACTTTTCAGTATATCTACAGTAAGCACAGTATAAATAATTGCAATGTAATGGCCTTCATTTAGGATTGTTTTGTATCTGTGTTTGTATGTGAGTTTTGTCCATGTGTCTTTTTTGTGACTGTGCTGGCTGGCTTTTTTTGTTCAGTGGGCATTGAGAGAGAATGCTATGAATTTTGAGGTAAGGCTATCAAAAAATAAGCCTAAATTTGTAACGCTTTAAAAAAACAATGGGGGTGATATTAATAAATTCAAGTTTGTAATTCTTTAGTTACAGATTTTCTCAAAATGCATGATTTGGTGGTTTGAAGTTACGGATTAATTCTGTTTTTTTACTGTGCTTTTAACACACTATGTTACAAATAACCATGCTGTCCTTTGGGTATTTGTCATCCTAGTTCAATCAAGCCACAAAATAAATAACAAACTTTGCTGTTTTCCACAGATTCCTGGCTCAATTTATTATCCATTTTACTGGCCTCTGTTTTTCGGTTTTTATTAATTGTATTTTTTTATGTAAATCGTTTTTTTTTTCGGGGCTTTCATTTTTAATATACTGTATGAAATGAGTGTTTTTGGTTACTTTCCAAAATGCTTGAGTGTTTTTTTTTTTCTGTCAAAATATGTATAGTAGTAACTCGACAGTACTTGCACACTTAAGTTGTACCTTCTTTCCTTTGCTGTCTTCCACAACGAAATCCCTATGGTCTCAGGCATATTCTTCTGCGTTTTTTGTGTGTAGGCATTTTTGTACATTTCTCTACAACTCTGTTTTAAATCCTCTGTATCTTAACTGTAATACAGCTTTAAATCCCACTAACAAGCCTCCATTCCTGTTTGTAATCTCGTTTTAAATCTCGCAAGCGGAGTCTCCAATAGAAATGTAGGAATGTGCTGTCAGGAAGGCGGGACATTGCCCAGCAGCACTGGGAAATGTATTTATTATTATTTTTGTAGTAGGTTTTATTTTTTCATGGGAAAAGGGTAAAGTCAACGTGAATTGATGCTTCTTTGTTTTAATAATGTTGACCAACAATAATAATCACATTAGCTCTTTCACAAGCCGGTGGTATTCCCTAAACTGTTTCCTTTTTTTAGTGTGTGGTGTTCCCATGCTCTTCTGTGTTTTATTTATTTTATTTCGTCTCCACAAAAGGGGCAAAAGGAGACAGTCTTTTCTTTTCATGACTAGCTACATGTTTTGTTCTTGTGCTGTATTCGTGTCATTCGCTTCGCTCCCGATGTGCATACTGTAGGCTGTTTTGTGAAAACCTAAGATTTAATTGCTGAACGTGGATTTATTTGTTAGAAATGTTAGCTAATTTTTGACTTGCCAAGTGTAAACAAAATATTTAAATTCACTGATTTATTTGTTAGAAACCCAGGTTTACATGTCAAAATGTTCACTCAAAGTGTAAAAAAAAAAGAAAGATTTCTAGACTGATTTTAAATGTTGAATTTGTGATACGCGTATGTATTTAGCTAAATCTGGACTTTTTTGTGATTAAGGAAGAAATACGCAATTTACATGAAATCGGGGAAAAAACCTGTAAAATAGTTATGGTCTAACATTTTAATATGGGGGGAGGGCGCGACAAAATGTATACTAAAAAAGGGGGGGCAGCTTTTAAAAACTTTGCCAGCAGTCAAAAGCAATAGTCTTTATATTATTGGTTTTGGTGTACTATTTAAAAGCTCTTGTGTATGTTGATGTAGCTAAATCTACATTATTAAGTGGCCTTTCCGTGACCTTTCTATGAATTCTTGTTTTTTTCCCGCAACTCACCCATGAAATATACTAAGAATCACTGTGCCAAAATTATATCCTTAATCATTATGTATACTGTATTTTTTTACTGTTACTCAAGCTGTTATTCAAACACGTTTGTGTAATCTATTCTAATCACATATGTCCAAAAAGACCACTTATTTTTTGGACCTTTTTTTTCCCTGAATCTGTTTATTAAAGACTATCTAGCAAGAGCCAAAGAAATGTATGTCAGCACACTGGGGTCTTGTTTGGATGACATCTGGAAAAGACTGAGGGTCGTGCAGTACATCAGCCAGAAGAATGAGGAAGCCAACCCCAAAATAGCCGAGCTTCAGCGGAAGATGTTGGCGTGGATACAAAGAAACCATTCTCAGGAGCAGAGTCACAAAGTAGGTCTCTAAACCCAGCTTCTATTCTCTGAAGGCTGGAAATCCTTTTAACATTAGGAATCATGAAGATAAACGCAGGTGAGCAGGGATGAGTTAAAATTGTAGATATAGTAGTCAAAGCCTATACTACCATTGTCTCTTTTTTTCCCCCAAACCGTTTCACCTTTACAACAGAAACTATAGTTTGGTACCAGACAGTACCAAAGTATAAAGGCAACCAGTTTATTACTGGAGCCATGTTCAGCACTAAAGTATGTGTCTGTGTCTGCTATAGTTTAGTCTTCCATGCACTGTAATTTGTTAAAGAACAGACCTTGTTGACAGACTATTGAACAGTTCTGCACTAAAGATGACATATTCTTTTGCATTCCTGTTCTGCCATTTTACACACTGACTCAACATTGCGGGTTTCCAGACTTGTAGTATAGGTATAGTACATTCACAACTTTGCATCAAGCTGTCTGCCGAGTAAACCTTCCAAGTGTTGGTATTTTTAAAGCATGACTAAAAACTTTTTTTTTTTTTTTACATTGGGGTTTTCGCCTATTTAAATGTTATTATTATTATTATTATTATTATTATTATTATTATTATTATTAATTATATTGTACCTTCCGATGTTAGTGAAGTCCAGCTCCCACTATAATCACTTTTTCAAACTTAAGGAAGCCCCTCACCTTTCTAACCTTTTTTTTTTTCACCTTTTACAGGAATGTGACTCTAGTATTGCTTTTGTATAGATCACGTGATTTAGTCATCATCTTTCACAATGGTGTCAGAAAATTCCCTGTGTGCATATTGGTGGAATTGTCCTTAATAACCCCCAGTGAGGGATGCATATTCCTATTGACGGTATATACAGTAGTGAAGGCACCATTTTTGCATATATCCCAATATCCAATTGTGATAAACTTGCTAAAGATGTTATTTAGCACAGGTTATCAAGTGTCCAAATCTGGGGATATGTGGTGGTACCTGTCCAACTGTCTGAATGTATGTATAAGTGTCTCACTTTTACATGTACATGCAGGACATTTCATAGTTGATTGCTTCTTTATGATTATTGCTATTCTTTATGATTATTCTTTATGATTCTTTATGATTATTATCTGCTTCTTTATGATTATTGCTCTAAAATTGGATTCATAGCCAGTACTATTGTTAATGATATGCTTTCCCACATCTGCAGGTGCTGGTAATAATAAGAATGGATTCAGACTGTGTCAGGGCTATTCTTATTAACAGTCTCAATCATGTGAAAGGTAATTTAGTGCATGTTAGCAGTTTGTTTATCATCATACACAGGTACATTTCTTGATGGGCCATTGTTAGAAATTCTAGTACAAAGACAGATACTTTGGACAATGTATAACCAGCTTGAATGAAAACTGAAATATAGATTCAAATTGCCTTTCAGTCAACAACACCCTGAAGAAATTAGTACATTTTTGCATGCAAAACATTTTCATATTATTTTACATAATCACGAATCCTAATTTGAATAGGAAGCTTGCCGAAGTTCATATAAAGCAGGACAACAATCATACCTCCCCTTTGTGTTTTTTGCAGGTATTAAATGAAACCCAAACAAGCCTTTTAAAAAAAAAGTGTTCATTTCGCAAACAAGGAAAAATGCAAGACAAAGTGCACAATCCATGCGTTCAGATGTGTTGTGTATGATCTGAAGATTTGAAATGCAGTAGAAACATGGCATATTTTTGATAACTGAGCACACAATGCCTGAGGACTGCCAAAACAAAAATGTAATAATTGCTTTTCATGCCTTTGTTAAAGGCACTAAATAATCAGATTTCATTGTTTTAACTTTCAGGTCTGAAAACCGCTGCAGTGTTTCCTGAAGAAAATACCAAACTGAATTCCAAAAATGTGCTAACATGGTCAGTACTCTTACTACATACCGTATTTGTTTCTGTTTCCTGTGTGGGCATTGCAGGAGTATAGGTAGTGTGCATTCCTTAAAAAGAACAGCTGCAGAGCTTTAACCTACCTGGCAGATGGAGACACTAAACTATAGGCAACGCAGTGTCAAGGCATTCAACATAACAAGTCATAATAGCCATTCTGTACAGTATGTGTATGTAAACAGGGATACAAATGAAAGGTATCCCTTCCCTCTGGAGTGATGGAAATGATCTGATACCCTGTTGTGTCAACAGAAATTCTCAATATCAGAATCTGGTCACAGTGACCAATTTGAACTACCCCAAGTTTGACAAAACATTTCATCAACCAGTAAATACAAATTTAGGTCATGGTGACTTCATTTTTCCTGAAATAAATACAATCATTTGTAACAGTTTAAAAATAGCAAAATAAAAATGAAAACTGTTAAATGATTGTAGTTTCTTGCTAGTTTTACCGTCCATCTGTCTGCATGTCAAACCTTTTTTCATTTTTACCTGTGCATGCAGTAGGTACAGGTCCTAATGATATACTTTTTCATGTACTGACAGTTCTAATTTTGAAATCATAGCTGTGGATGAATGTCACTGACATGCTTGTTTGGTATGCCAAACAGCTTATCTGAGCACCTATGTTGTTCTGGTTGTCTTTCAGTCTCCAGAGGTATTCGTGTGTGGTGGCCTGCAGTAAGCACATCCATGCAGATTTCCCCTGGCAGCACTTCTCATTGGTAGTGGAATATGACTACATGGAGCACTGTGGCTGGACTCAGCTCTGCACGGACAATAACATCAGTCACATGGCATTTAAAACTGCCATTCCTAAGACCGTCAGTTCAACCATAAGCCAGCAAGGTTAGGATGTATTACCTTCCCGTAAGCTTGCTAAAACAACCTTGTACAGTAAGTAAATGCACTATGAATAAGTGGACATGAGCAGGCAAGTATCACATGAAAACAAGCGATAGAGTCAAACACTTTTGCACACTTTCATTGTTAGCCAACCTAAAACAATCAGTTATTGTCTCTAGTAACATTACACCATACTTTAACAAATCTCTCTGTGAATTGCCTTCCTAGCCTATGCTTTACCATGCTTTTATAATTACTTTGCTATACTTCTCTGTGCTTTATATACATAGGAAATGATTCTAAGGGCTTTGCTGTAAGCAAGTCATTTATATCAAAAATCTGCCGTAGGCTATTACTAGTCCTATTTTTTACACTTATAGACTTTAGAATACCCTAGTCACACATGTTTGTTTGGGCCACCCAGTTCAAAAGGAATATCTTGGGAGACCACTGAGGCTGCCACGTTTACAAACGAAACCATTGGCAATAAACTGCAGTCTCAAAAAATAATGATTCCTTTAAAATATTGCAGACAGCAATTCATACATTCATTTGGCAGAAAGTGCCTGGAGCTCTGTGCCTTGTAGAGGCTGTAGTTATATGAATGCATAGATACACTGGTACTTCCATGGTAAGCATGTCAAGAAAAATACAAGGATTGTACATCTTTGTGCAAAACAAGGCTGGGTTGTTTATTAATGCTGCGTAAGTGATTCACTGTGTGATTGCAATGCAATTCAAGAACTAACCATTGATACAGATCGCTATTCAATGTTAGTTTATAGTTTATGCATTTCTAAATTATTAGTAGTAGTAAACTAAACAAAGGTATTTATTCCCAGCATGATAACATGGTCAGTACTCTTACTACTAAAAGCTGCTAGATGAAAGTATAAGCTGTGTGCACTTACTGAAATGAACAGTGTACCTATGAAGTAAAAGCTAATCCAGATCAGTAGGATTAAATATTTTCTTATGTGCTATTTTACCAGTGTACTGTTATTTATTTTCTGCTGCTCATTAAATCAGCACCAAAAGTATTGCCTTTTCTGTGTGTGTTCTCTGCAAGAAGCACCCTGTGAAAATGAATCAGCCCTGTTATTGGAGCTTCTGATTCCCTTTGTGTTTCTGACAACTGAAGGCCTGTTGAACAACCCGGAGCTTCTACAAACTCTTGAGTCTAGGTCAGTCTGTGTCACAAAACAAGCACAACACTTTCAAACAATAAAACACAAATTACTAATCCTTTCGGTTCTTCAATATACCTCTGCTATCCAAGCCTACACTAGCTTTAGTCCACTTGGGCAGTACTGGAACAGTTTTGTGCAGTGTTTTATTTTGGACCTTCATTGTATGAATTTGGAACAAACATGTGTTTTATTTGTACAGCTGGCATCGCTTTATCGGGACCCCTCGGAAGAAGTAAAAATATCCTGATTAAACGAGAGGCATTTGAGACTAACCTTAGTGAAAAGAAAAAGAATGAAATCACATCATTTAATGATTAAATGTTACATGCATAATTTAAAATACAAGTCAATTGTGTTTTTTATTCCTAAACAAAAAACAATCCTCTTTATTATTATTTGTTTATTTAGCAAACGCCTTTATCCAAAGCGACTTACAGAGACTAGGGTGTATGAATTATGTATCAGCTGCAGAGTCACTTACAACTACGTCTCACCCGAAAGACAGAGCACAAGGAGGTTAAGTGACTTGCTCAGGGTCACACAATGAGTCAGTGGCTGAGGTGGGATTTGAACCAGGGACATCCTGGTTACAAGCCCTTTTCTTTAACCACTGGAACAAAGAGCCTCCTATATATTTCATTTAATAACAAAAAAGACTGGGGTAATCATTTCTGGTTGTACAGTATTTATGTACACAAACACTTTTTTTTAACTATTTTCAGATGCAATATTACTGTTTTGGTGAGAAGCTACAGTGAATCCCTACAGATATTTGGAGGAACTCATCGCTATGCAGTGATTACAGTAGATGAATGCACTGCAATAATCATTCAGGTACCTGCAGAAGAGACACCTTGCTATTCTGTTAAAAATATACATTACCGTACCCAAGACATATTGGGGCAGATGAATAAATGCAGAACTTATGAGTTGGCTCATTGGTCATTTGTTCTTCTTTTCTACAGAGGTGTACCTTATTGAATCTTGAACCAGTCTTAGTCTCCATTTCAGAAAAATAAAGAATGTTCCAGCCAGTCGTTCAGCATTGGTAGTAAATGGATAAATGCGGGGTTGTATGTGCAATAAATTCCAGTCAAATTTATAAAAACGTAGTGCTACTGTAGTGCTATAATATACTGTAGAGACTACTTATTCATTAAAATATTTTACTTATATTTTAAGAGGGAACTATGAACTGTTCCAAGTGGATTAAAATGGCCAAGGAATGCCACACTACCCAGTCATTCTGCATTTACAGTATTCAGCTGCCTTATAGGAGGGTAGTGCCATAAAAGAATATTCTAAAGGAAAACCTGTGTTTGCTTTTTGAAGTGTTTAAATGTATATCAGACTAGGAATATACATTTAAATATACATTTAAATACATGATAGAAATAGATGAGTGGTCAAAGTTTTGGATGTAAGGCTGCTGCCTGCAATGTTAAAAGACATGATCTGGAATACTGCAGTACTGTTGTAGTACAGTGGTAGGGGAACTAAAATGTACAGCTATAAATCTGTTTTCCTCTGTGTATTTTTAAAGTTATGTCTTTTTTTATATTTTGTGTTACATTACATTAGTTACATGTCATTGGTGAAATGTTGCCATGCCCTCGACCTAATGAGGAACTAAGGACCACTGAAATAGATACTCAAATAGTTAAAATCCCATCTTGTGACAAAATACTGTTTTAAAGAGTTTTTAGTTGCTTAGCAACAGGATTACCACTACATATAAATTCAAAAGAAACATTTTAAGCCTGAAGCTGGGTGAGGAGACATGCAGATAATGTAGGAGTGTTTCAGGCACAGAGGGATTTTTTATATAAACAAAGCGTGTTGCCACTTCTTTTTATAAATAAACAACAGAAATGTACCAGTTATTTTTAAAACAATAAAAATCAGATGTTTCAAAGTATTTCTTACAGCACCACAGAAGTTTAAATTTAACAGATATTTAAAGACCTTGAAAGAGACATTTTCTGTTGAAGAAAAAAAGTTTCTGATTTAATAATTGGGTGTTTAAAGTTATGGATGATTTGACCTGTTGAAGTCTTAAAGGTATATGCTGTTGTCCTTTTCTTAGTGGTCACAAGAGATCTTCCCTGGCTTTTTCTGTAGGACTAGAACAAATACATATCCACCAAAAGTTTTTATTTGAAAACAAAAGTGAAAAAAAATAATAACCGTACAGTGAAACATAATTAAGAAGTCAATTTCTGAAAAAATAGTATTTTAATTTGTTTTGATGTTACGACTCAATAAATAGTTGTCTATCTTTTATCAAGCCATATCATTTTTGAATGATAAAATGGATTTACAACATACTTCACCTGAAATCTTGATGCATTTAAATGGGATTTTTTTTCCTTTGATTTACACAATCTACTCAACACTTTCAATGTGTGAAAAAATGTGTGTGTGGGAACAAATCAATTAAAAATAAAAACCTGAAAAGTCTTCATTAGATAAGTATTCACCCAATTGCCTTCAGAATTCACACAATAAGTTAAATGGAGTCCATCTGTGTGCAATAAAAGTAGTTCATATGATTTCAGATTAAATACACCTGTCTCTGTAAGGTCCCACAGTTGGGTAGTGCATTCAAAGCAAAGATACTACCATGAAGACCAAGGAGCTTTCAAAACAACTCCTGGATAAAGTTGTGGAAAGGCACAGATCAGGGGAGGGGTATAAAAGATTTCAGAGGCATTGAATATCCCTTGGAGCACAGTGAAGTCGATCATTAAGAAGTGGAAGGTATACGGCACCACCCAGAATCTGCTTAGAGCAGGCCGTCCTCCCAAACTGAGCAGCCGGGTAAGAAGGGCATTGGTCAGAGAAGCCAGCAAGAGGCCAATGACAACTCTGAAAGTCCTACAGCGTTCCATGGCTGAGATGGAAGAAACTGTTGACAGCATCATGCTATGGGGATGCTTTTTATCGGCAGGGACTGGGAAGCTTGTCAGGGTAGAGGGCAAAATGGATGAAGCTAAATACAGGCAAATCCAGTGAGAATCTGTGGCAAGACTTGAAGATTGCTGTCCACCAACGATCCCCATCCAACTTGACAGAGCTTGAACAATTTTGCCAAGAAGAATGGGCGAATATTTCACGATCCAGATGTGCAAACCTGGTAGAGACTTACTAACACAACAAACTGAAAACGTCCAAAGGGGGTGGATACTTACTATAGGCACTGTATATGGTTGTGCAAGAGGACATCAAGCTTGCACAGGATTTGGAACAAATGTGTCCTTGTCATAGATAAATGTCAAAATGTATATCACATGACACAATCTTTTTATAATGTTTTTCCAAGCCGAAAGGGAATTACCCCTTTATAATAATGACTAACAAAATGGATTGCAAAAATGTGCTGTGCTTTCATGATTTTTCAGAATGATTCAGTTTGGCTTGTGATGAAAGCTTCAACCTGCATGTTTTCTGTGGTTGCTATTAGGAAATTGAGGAGCTGACAATGGAGAAAGCCTCAGATAACATAATCTTGAGACTGGTGGCCTTATCTCTACAGTACAGCTGCTGCTGGATCATTTTTCATTCTGCAGAGGGTCAGAACTCAGAGTGAGTACCTGCCTTTATACCTATTCTGCAAGAAAAAGTTATACTGCACTATACAGTGCTGTGAGTCAGAGGTGTGAACAGGAATATTTGATGCTGGTTTATTTGATGGGGACTTTAAATTGAGATACAATAGCTTTTTTTACAGCAGGTTTTGCTAGAAGGCAAGTTTTAATGGTGAATAGTGTAAGAATAACCTAAGGGAAATGTTGATTCTTTTAGAACTTTTTTCTACCTATGTACATGTAATTACATGTGTTTTAAATATATTTATTACAGTATTTCAGTAGTTTTCTTGTCAAGGAAGATGTCTGGTAAATATCTACAAACAGCATTTAATTCTCTGGTAAAGCCTATGTAACATATATCCATGACACGCAACTAGTACTAAAGAGCAGCTCCTCTTTAGCTACTTGCTCTTTGAAAGGTCAAGACTAGCCTTTCTGAACACATTGTTTTGTTTCTTAGGTATCATTTTACAGGGGAGGTCTTCAATAATCTGGTGTTGATCTATACTGCCCTTGTGCTGTTTGGGGTAAAGTCTGAGGACCTAGAAATCAAGGTACAGGCTTTATAGGCAAATTGTTATAAAATATAAAAAACTTACTTGGTAGTTTTGCTCTCAGGTAAACTCAGTCAGAATACTACTTCTCTCAAAAATAACGATAATGGTTTTTCAATTTCAGGTTTATAAACTGCAGACAGAACACCATTGTTGCTGGGTGCTTTGAAAAGCTCTATATGCGTTTTTCCATCAGGCTAGTTTTGCTGGAGGAAAAGTAAAGTAAAAAAAAAAAGTTCTTATGCTCATGAGCTTCAATTTGTAAAACACTTAGGGCACCACCTCCTCAGGCCCTGTTTTTTTTTTTTTCCTGCTGTGCACTGTTCATAATTTAAAAATAGCTTTGATTCTGGAATCTGGGAAAGACCATACATTTTCTCAACCATGCACATCCATCTATCCACCTCAAATGTGCAGATTTTAAAGAAACACATGTATTTCCATTTTAAAACATGATATCTGATACCTCTAGGTGAAAGAAGTCACTGTTTGCAAGGCTAGCTTGCACTTCCTGGGTCATTTCACCTGAAGAGTGAAATTGTCCCCCCCTCTTCACAGGCTTCTTTCCTGTTAATAACCAATCGGCTTCTTCCCCTATTGAATGATATGCTTTCAGCCAGTAATATGCTTTGACTCAGAAGACACTGCTGGGGTTAAACAGACTTCCTTGGAAGGCAAGGCAGGCAAACCAAGAAGTGTCTTCTAGCATCTTTTTTTACAACCTAATTTAGTGACAGACTGCTATGCTATGCTGTAAAAGGAAGGCTTTGTGGCATCAGGGTATATAAGTGGACTTTTTTCAAGGAATCCTAATGAAAGGCAAATACATTCCAGATCTGTTTTCTTTGCAGGTAGTGAATGCATCAGGAGCTGAGGAAACAGCTAATCTGTTACGTCAGATAGCTAGCAACACATTGATGAACTCCAAGAGAGATCCCTTAACCTGGCTGGATAGGTCTTGGCTTTCTGATGTACCATCACAGGTGTGTTTTCTTAATTGTACATTATTCAATCCCTTTCTGTCAAACATTACGATTCACAGCCATTTTATCAGAAGAGATGTCCTGTGCACGTAAAACAATCAACTGACAGAATTCTTTTTCAAAAGGGGATGAGAGTCATTCTTTTATGGAATAGAGCCCTCATGCAATGGGCCACAGTATAATTTTACAGTGTAATTTCTGTGGCTAATACCTTTTTTCCATCATTGCTGTTTATATATTCAGTATGTGATAACTTGTATTACCCAATTGAGGATGTAATTGTCACATGTAATTGTGTTGTATGATGTGTTTGTGACAGGGTACACCCCCCGCCCCTGTGTGTGTTATATTATTTGTTGTATTATTATTATTTAAAATGTATGTTTTAGTGTATAAAAACACAATGTTTTATTATTATTGTTTACAGCCTGGATGGGGTTAAAATGCCCCATCCAGATAAAATCGTGAGAATGCGTGATCAACAGCGAGTGATTATTAACAAACTGGCTGTTGACCACACATATGAGAAACCCTGTGCCGAATGTGGTCACGGGATAAACTAGGTAATTGATAGCCAGTTAATCCCTCGGCCACAATATAAAAGACCTGCAGCTTTGGCTGATCGAGGTTGGTGTGTTCAGAGGCGGAACGGGAGTCGTGAGTAGGAGTGAAACCCAAAGCGAAACCTGAAGTAAACAATTGATACTTGTTTGTTTAGTTTCCGTATCTGTTTTGTCTGTTTATTTTGGCCATCGTGCAGTTTTGTTTGTTCAGTGTTTTATGTTCAAGCCTTTCATTTATTATTAAACGTGCGTGCCGCAGCGCTTTCATTTGTCCCAGTGCTGTCTGAGTGTCAGTTACTTACTGGTCTGACGTCACCACACAAGCCATCGTGTGACAGTGTTAAAAAAGGAAAAAAACACAAGTTCCTTGTTTATTAATTTTGCTTCTAGGCTGAGAACTGCTTGCTCACCTTCCCCTGCGTGAACTCGTTGGTGGCTCAGCTCATGTTGAAGAAGGCCTCATCACTGGAGTGGCTTCTAGCAGCAACGTTCAATGAGCTGCAGGAACTCCTCCCTGAGGTTCCACAGAAAGTCATCAAGGTTGCTGCTTATGTTACACACTACATTTTAAAACTATTGATGGTTTTCTACACCTACTTATATTTAAAAAGTTTGTTTTTGACGGGAGTCTCCTGTGGCTCAGCCAGTAAAAGCTCTACCACTTTCAGGGCAAGGGGAGCTCAAATCTCATTTGCTAATCTTGGCTGGGGGCCTACAGGGAGCACTGCAATAGTCTTTGGTTAGAGAGAAAAATCATCTGAGGATAGTTTACCTTTGATACACACAAAGTTGCAGAAACAACTTCAAAAAGATAGTGAGTCATCTGTAGTTGCAAAATAATTAGTTATAAAAATGTATACAAAGCTAACTTCAAAATGTAGTGTTATATGGCCATTTGCCAGAAACACTCAAAAACGCTGCAGTATCTTATTATTAGTACTTTTTCACCTGTTAGAAGTGAGAGTAGTAACTTCTTCTGGAGCAACTTTACCTAACCAAGAGACTCTGTGTTTCAATTTATTTAGCTCTTCAGTGACACCACAGCTCTGTACAAACTGAATGTGTCACATTCACCACCTGAATCGCTAGCGGAGGAGACATCTAGTGACAACTTCCTCCATTCTGGTCATAACAATGTCGGTCATGAAGATTTCCAACCCAGGCTTGATTTCTTAGAAGGCAACTCTCAGCAATGCCTATTTGAGAGGCAGCCTTTCCTGAAAAACAACCTATCATATGATAAGGGGCCTTTCAGTGGGACTGAAGACACAGAATGCAGAGCCCAAATGCATCAGCAGAGAGGTAGATTATATATAGACAAGGCTTCATTCATAACACAATCAATCCCTACTGCCTCAGTCCGTGATCAGTGGGGGCTAGGTGGGGACGATGAATCAATACAAAATTATTCCGTTGATCTTTGGCCAGAAAAGGAGGAATCTTATGACGAGCAGTTTGCAGGCACAAGGCCCAGAGGGAGCCATACAGAACGGACTTCAAGTGGACCAGCACAGGCTGTCTCTACCCTGTACTACAGCGACTCAGCCAGACAAACAAATACAGAGAGCTACTTTGAGAGGAGGCCCCAACATTCCCAGGTTTACTCTGCCCAGCAGAGAACAGTTTCCTCCCAGATAATGGAAGAGCCTTCTTTTCCCAGCGGTTATGTTGGCCCTGAATCCAACGGCATGCCATTGTATGTGTCAAGCCAGCCAGCAGATAGTCTGTGTCTTGACAGCCATCCATTTGCTCGTGCTACAAGATCAATAGCTGACTCTGTGTTTGCTTACCAGAAATCTGAATATAGGAGTGATGTCAGCAGGCACCCAGACTTCACCAGGCCATTCCGAAGTGTCTCGGAGAGGAAGAGAGGGGCAGAGAGTTCTGAGGGAGACAAGACTTCAGGTATAGCAGACCTATCCTATATCTATACTGTAAGGGGTTTTGTATACATGTATCTTATCAATAATGTCTCCTATAATGTCCTTTGTGTTCCAGAACGATTTAGCCTTTTACCACAACTCAAACGAAGAAGACTGACCTACGAAAAAGTACCGGGAAGGAGTGATGGGCAGACAAGACTTACATTCTTTTAGAAAGTTTTGTGATTGTTTTTATCACATTACTTATGCTCAGATCATAATGGCATGGTCAAAAATGGCCATCTTTTATTTGTTATATATTTGATATTTGCTGACATTAAAATGTTTTTAAAATTATTTGGTAACGTTCTGCTACATTTACATTTCCCATACTGCGTAGCAAGCTGTTAAACGGAATAATACAGTTGGGTATGTTCAGTGCATGCTGCTATGTTTGGTTGTATTTCAATAAAGGTCAGTCGTCTGTATTCTATATTTCTTGTCTTAGTTATGCATTTCCATTAAAATGCAGCATTGCTGAAAAGTCATGTACAGTGCCTTGCATAAGTGTTCACCCCCCTTGGACTTTTCCACATTTTGTAGTGTTACAACCTGGAATTAAAATGGATTTAATTAGGATTTTTTGTCACTGATCTACACAAAATAGTCCATAATTTCGAAGTTGGGAAAAAAATCTACATATTTTTCAAAATTATTTACAAATAAAAAAATGAAAAGTCTTGATTGCATAAGTATTCACCCCCTTTGCTGTGACACCACTAAATAAGCTCTGGTGCAACCAATTGCCTTTAGAAGTCACATAATTAGTTGAATGGAGTCCACCTCTGTGCAATTAAAGTGTCACATGATCTCAGCTTAAATACACCTGTTTCTGGACGGCCCCAGAGTTTGTTAGAGAGCATATCTAAACAAACAGCATCATGAACACCAAGGAGCTATCAAAACAAGTCCAGGATAAAGTTTTGCAGAAGCACCAATCATGGTTGGGTTATAAAAAAATATCCCAAACTTTGAACATCCCCCGGAGCAACGTTAAATCCATTATTAAAAATGGAAAGAATATGGCACAACCGGGACTCTGCCTAGAGAAGGCCGTCCACCAAAACTCAGTGACCAGGTAAGGAGGGCATTAGTCAGAGAAGCAACCAAGAGGCCAATGGTAACTCTGAAGGAGCTGGAGAGATCCACAGCTGAGATGGGAGAAACTGTCCATGGGACAACTATAACCCGGACGCTCCACAAAGCTGGGTTTTATGGAAGAGTGGCGAGAAGAAAGCCATTGCTGAAAAAACCCATATCAAACATGTGGAAAAAGGTTCTCTGGTCTGATGAGACCAAAATTGAACTTTTTGGCCTTAGCGCAAAACGCTATGTGTGGCGCAAAGCCAACACTGCTCATCACCCTGAGAACACCATCCCCACGGTGAAGCATGGTGGTGGCAGCATCATGTTATGGGGATGCTTTTCATCTGCAGGGACTGGGAAACTGGTAAGGATTGAGGGCAAGATGGATGGAGCCAAATACAGGGAAATTCTAGAAGAAAACCTGTTTCAGTCTGCAAGAGACCTGGGACTGGGGCGGAGGTTCACCTTCCAGCAGGACATTGACCCTAAACACACAGCCAAAGCTACACTGGAGTGGTTTAAAAACAAGAACCTGAATGTCTTAGAATGGCCCAGTCAAAGCCCAGACCTCAATCCGATTGAGAATCTGTGGCAAGACTTGAAAATTGCTGTTCACCAACGGTCCCCATCCAACTTGTCAGAGCTTGAGCAATTTTGCCAAGAAGAATGGGCAAAAATTGCAGGATCCAGATGTGCAAAGCTTGTAGAGACTTACCCAAAAAGACTCACAGCTGTAATTGCTGCCAAAGGTGCTTCTACCAAGTATTGACTTGGGGGGTGAATACTTATGCAACCAACAAAGGTCTTTTTTTTTGTTTAATTAACTTTTGTGTCACAATAAAAAATATTTTGCACCTTCAAAGTGTTAAGTATGTTGTGTAAATCAAATGGTAAAAATCCCAATTAAATCCATTTTAATTCCAGGTTGTAACACTACAAAATGTGGAAAAGTCCAAGGGGGGTGAATACTTATGCAAGGCACTGTACCTTTGTTAGTGGCAAGCTTCTTTGACCAAATAGAAAAAAATTAATAAAAATAAGCATACCGTACAAGGGGTTTAAAGACACCATTTATTCAACGTTTCAGATTATTGACATTTGCAAGCGAGTCCTAAAATGACAGTGCTTTATAGTTTAGTTGTTTTATTACCAAGGTGCTTCAACATAAAAACTTTGTGAAAACCCAGTTTAAGAAAGCTGTACGGTATCAGTAGTCACGCAAGGTCAAATTGAAACTCAGACAGAAACATTTAAATATGCGCACCAGTATTTTTATATTAATTTGGTTATTTGCATTTGGAAAGTGAATTTCTCTAAAAGAAAACTATATGGAAACCCACACTACCCGAAAGGTACTACCAAAATAGCGTGAGAAAAAGGGGAGACATTTTTCTTTTTTCTTGGAAACCACCCCAACAGTGAGAAAGAGGTAAAGCTTATTTTGATTTTTGCATGAAAACCAAGCCTACCTATTTTATTGTGGAAGACAGTATTAGACAGAGCAACAACAATCATTAGCTTTTTTTTTGTAAGAAACACAAAACTATTTATTTAATAAAACAGGACACAAATACTCAACCATAACAGTCCGTTTACTCCATTAAGGACTGACATTATTGAGTTATGAAGCATTTCCTATTGATCTGTTGAACCGACATTAGCCTTATTTCCCACATTCAAGCAGCTGTTGTGCATTGCATTGTAAACTCCAGGAAGCTTGTCTACTGTTTTCAAGGGTTTATTTTAAAGACAGCAAAAACTGCATTTTCAATTAAAGTGAGAGACCAGTCCTTGAATAATCCACAACACAAGGCAGCTATGAGATAGTCATGTAAAACAGGAAATTCCTTTGTCTTTGCAACAATTAACTTTGCAAGCTCCATTCTGGAGATACAGTAAACAGACAGGGGCCAAATCAATTACATGTAACTTGCACGGAAAAAACATTTTAGGAAAACAAAATCAATACATATAGCTTGGTACAATTGAATTGATGCAAGTGGGAGGGTTTTTTTTCCTTGTCATTGTGCTCTTGAACTTTTCACTTGTCTATATAGATTTCCAACCTTATCAATGTGTTGTCCACTTAGTTCTTGTTCATTAAAATCCACTGATGCTGTGGTCATGCCAAGCAGAATAACTGGACTTGCCATCTGTAACCGCTGGCAAAATCGAAAGACATCTGGTGACTCTCAAGTCATTTCCATACAAAAAGTGTTTGGAGACAACAGGCCACCAGCTCTCAGAATAGACTGTTTGGTTACTGCAAGTTTCCAACTGTCCCTATCTTGACTCTGGGCTCTATTCACAAAACTTTAACCACTCATAAGTTTAAGCTTTGTGAATAGAGCCCTATATTTAGATACCAGGTAAGTGGCAAAGTTAAAAAGTAGCTTGCAGTGCTGCACTGTGTGTGAGAGAAATTAAAACTGTTTCATGAATTTAAACAAAATTCAAGGTCAAAAAAAAAAACACTACAAGACAAAATAAGTTGAATAATTATTTTGTTTTCTGATTCTATTGAAATCACACTAGAAAGCCATTAATCAAAATAGTTATGCAAACTAATAAGACTGCTTCTTGGAAATAAACCAGCTTAGATAATCAAATTCAAGACGGAAGCATAGAGGAACATTTTATTAAATTAGAGTGAATAAAAACAGAAAATAAAACATTTCATTAGCAGAATGTGGATTTCGCTTAGACACCAGAGCACTTGGGTCAACACCCACCCAGAGCCTAAGGGATTGTTGGGCCAGTGGCACTTCAACCATGCTCTTGTTATTTCCAGTCACATTAAAGCACAGACTCAAATATCAATTGGAATAAGTGCAGCATGGAGTTGGGGGTGGGGAGGACGAGGCTGTAAACATGACAGCATGTAAGTTTGGTCAGAAATGATATAGGCTGAAAGGTCTTTTCACACCAAGAAGTCAATCAATCTGAAGCGCTGTCCTTAACAAAGTACAGAATACATTTTGTACATCTTTCAGCACTAAGTACTGTAATAGCAGTACTGTTTCATGATAACTAATTAATAAAGTGCTATGTATTTTGCAGATATACATATACATTATACATTTCATTAGTTGTTTCGAATCGTGTTATATTTGCTGCACTGTCTTTCTTTACTCAAGCTGTGCCTGTTTAGCATAACAAGCTCAAATATAATTTCATATAACTTCCTTAATAAACATTTTCTTAAAAAATTGTTTTTATTTGATTACGTGGTGCTAGAAAAAAAAAATTGCGAAAACTGTTTTTATGTAAAATATTGTAAATTTTGAATGCTTGAATCAGATCGCCACAGTCTTCTTTATTCAAGACTGAATAGATTCAATTCTTTTAGCATGTCTGCATATGACATGCCTTTTAAACCAGGAATAATTCTGGTTGCTCTTCTTTGCACTCTTTCTAGAGCAGCAATATCCTTTTTGTAGCAAGGTGACCAGAACTGAACACAGTATTCTAGATGAGGTCTTACTAATGCATTGTAAAGGTTTAGCATTACTTCCCCTGATTTAAATTCTTCACTTTTCACTGTATACCCAAGCATTTTGTTGGCCTTTTTTATAGCTTCCCCACATTGCCTAGATGAAGACATTTCTGAGTCAACATAAACTCCTAAATCTTTTTCATAGATTCCTTCTTCAATTTCAGTATCTTCCATATGGTATTTACAATGCACATTTTTATTGCCTTCGTGCAGTACCTTTTCTTTATTAAATGTCATTTGTCATGTGTCTGCTCAGTTCTGAATGCTGTCTAGATCATTTTGAACAACCTTTGCTGCTGCAACGGTGTTTGCCAGTCCTCCTATTTTTGTGTTGTCTGCAAATTTAACAAGTTTGCTTACTATACCAGAATCTAAATCATTAATGTAGATTAGGAATAGCAGAGGACCTAATACTGATCCCTGTGATACTCCACTGGTTACCTCGCTCTGTTTTGAGGTTTCTCCTTTAATCAGTACTTTCTGTTTTCTACATGTTAACCACTCCCTAATCCATATGCATGCATTTCCTTGAATCCCTACTGCATTCAGTTTGAGAATTCATCTTTTATGCAAGACTTTGTAAAAAAAGCTTTCTGGAAATCTAAATAAACCATGTCATATGCTTTGCAATTATCCATTGTCGATGTTGCATCCTCAAAAAATTCAAGCAGGTTAGTTAGACACAAACTCCCTTTCCTAAAACCATGCTGACTGTCTCCCAGGATACTGTTACCATATAGGTAATTTTCCATTTGGATCTTGTTATAGTTTCCATAAGTTTACATGTAATAGAAGTCAGGCTTATTGGTCTGTAGTTACCTGGTTCGGTTTTGTCTCCCTTTTTGTGGATCGGTATTACGTTTGCAATTCTCCTGTCTGTCGGTACAACCCCTGTCTCAAGAGACTGTTGCATGATCTTGGTTAGCGGTTTGCAAATAACTTCTTTCATTTCTTTGAGTACTATTGGGAGGATCTCATCCGGCCCAGGGGATTTATTTTAAGAGCTCCTAGTCCCTTTAATACTTCTGCCTCTGTTATGCTAAAGTTATTTAAAACTGGATAGGAACAGGTCTACATGAGGGGCATGTTAAAAACCTGTGAAAAGTAATCACTTAATATATTTGCTATTTGTTTCAGTTCATCTATGATGTTGCCATTTGCATCTCTTAGACATTTTACTTCCTCCTTGAATGTTCTTTTGCTGTTATAGTATTGGAAACACTTTTTGGAATTGGTTTTAGCCCCCTTAGCAATGTTCATTTCTATCTCTGTCTTGGCCTTTCTAACTTCCTTTTTGGCTTGCACTTGCAGTTTCGAGTACTCCTTCTACTCTTTGTTCTTTGTTCTTGGTCCCTTTTAAATGCTCTGTAAAGTGCCTTTTTTCTCTGAATATTTTTTTTAATTGATCTATTAAACCATTTTGGCCATTTTGTTTTAGATTTTGATTTGTCGCCTGTAAAGTGAAATTGTCCTTATCATTCACTGGCATATTTCCTGTTGATAACGAATCAGCTGACATACTTTCAGTCAGTAACATGCTGTGATGCAGAAGGCACTGCAGAGGTGGAAATGACCAAGGAATAAAGCAGAGATACACTACCTGGAAGACAAGGCAAGCAAACTGGTAATATTATTTATTCTAGTGTAGCAATTGACCTGTTTTAAAATGAGAATTCACTTGTTTCTTTAAAAACTCCACATTTGAGACCTTCTGTATGTAGGCCTAGCTAATGAAAGTGCAAAATGGATACGATTGATAAAATTATTTTGTTATCTACAATTACTTAAAATATGAAAAGAAAACTTTGAATTGCCAAAGAATCATACACACAAAAATGAAATAGCTTCAGTGCATACAGAGGCTGTCTCTTATATGCAATGCTGTCTATTTTTTCACATTTACTGTTTATTTGAATTTAAATTTGATTATATATCTTCCATAAACACATCTCACTGTTTAGGGAGACTAAAGGGTCTGCCACTCTCCATCTCTTAGTAAACATGTCAGCTGAAATGTCCAAGCCTTACGCCAGCCAATCACAGGCGACCAAGCTGGTTAAGCGTGTATTTGGGCTGACTGTATCCTAGCTCAGTCCTCTGCCAAGATACTCCCACCACAATTTCCATATCAAGGATTGGAATTCTGAAGATATTCAACTCAGTGGACAGCCGCAATGCAGAGATGGTGGAGACCTAAACTCAAATCACGGTCCTGAGGGAAAAGAGACTGCCCACCCCAACAGCACTGCTGACCAGAGATGGGAAACGCATGTCTCTGGAGTCTATCGGTACGGCTTGCCATTAGTTTATGACCACATGTGCTGTAGACTGGAGGCTCTGGTTTATCCACTGGAGCAGGTGACCTAGTTTGAGGCATTTCAGTGCAGCTCTGTATAGTCATGAATGTTACAACTCAAATAGCTGTTGGAAGGAATGCATTAGTTTGATTTCATGAGGTTGTCACCTTTCTCCAATGCTCACTGATTATAATACCATTAATCATACTTATGGCTCCTGCTTGTTTCACCCATATTGTTTTTTTTCACTTGAAAATGTCTCATAAGTCAAAATATATTGTGGTCTTTTAATTACTGTGTTTAATGATAATGCACTGCAAAATAATGAAATGTAATCTATTGCATTTAAGGCCAAGCAAGGCTTTTAAAATAATGTTACCTGTGCAACACTCTCACAGCTCCCCAGTTTTCTAGACTAGGTTTGTTTTCTAGACTTTAGTTTCATTTTGTCTGCAGTGAAGCCCATATTGAATAATGAAAGTGAAGAGTAGCATGGCTATTTATTTTTCACTTCCTGTGTTTGTGGGTAATTTGACCCCACATAGTTACACGCAGGCACATTTTTTGTCTAAATGCTTTTATTAAAGAAAGCTAAATGTTTTTGAACAGATTATGGTTCAGGGGAAGTATATGTTGTTGAAATACCTGACTGGGACTGCTGTTACCAAAATCCAGATTTCACCTCCCTATCTATTCCAGACTGGGAACATGGATGCTACTACTGACAAAGTCTGTCAAGGGGCAGACATATTTCTTTCTTTTTAGTGTGAATGTTTATTATCAGCAGCTTCAGAAAAACAACAGTACAGGATGTGTAGTTAGTAAAGAGGTTCGGAAATTCCAGGTTTAAAAGGGGTGTTTGAACATTTCTAAGCCCACAAAAGAATAATAGTTTGGACAAAATTGATTTAACATGTTCAACTTTCAAGTTCAGTTATTTCTGGCAACTGCTTAAAAATTATTTTGTTCATCCCTGTTTTCTTACTGACAGGAAGCTGCCAAACCTTCTTTTTAAACCTGCCTCTTAATTTCCTGTTTCTGACAGATGGTGCTGTAATGGAAGAAAGAAGGGGTGTGGTTTAGATGGCAGGTAATGCATTAATTTCCTTTTTGGAAACAAAAATCGTGTTCATGGTGTTGGAGAGCCAGGATCCCCTCAGTGTTGGGGGACACGTGCTAGTCGGCTAGGAGAGCCTCACCCTGCTGGCAACCAAGGAGAGGGATGCCCTCTTCTGGCTCGTGGTCTGCCGCTTTTGCCAATTCTTGGTGTTGAGTCAGAACTCCCTGAAGAGCCAGCCAGAGAATGAGGAGTACCTGATGTATTCGGCCAGCATGGGCTGGAAAAAAAAAGTAATTTATTATGTGGCCTAGGACGCAGCTCTTACCAGACTGAGTAGCATAGGAAATTAGAAACCTAAGAAAAAAAAAAAAAACATTGTCACAATTCTGGCTTGCTTATTTATTTTGAAGATAATCCTTATCATGCTTTCAGTCGTTGCAGTAGTTGTGATATGTAGCACAAACATTTGTGTAAAAGGACAGCTGATAGTAGACACTCTTGGCTATGCTTTTACCAGGATATATACACACAGGGTTCTATACTGGGGCCTCTCTTGTTCCGCATCTATATGCTGTCACTCGGCCAGATCCGTCATCACGACACGAGTTTCCACTCATATGCGGACGATACTCAGACTCATTTACAGACTAAACCTGACACTAAAGTGGCTGTTTCTGTACGTTCACACTGCTTGGCTGAAATTAAATTATGGATGCAACAGAACTTTTTGCAGTTGAATTGTGAAAAGCCAGAGGTAAAGTTGCTTGGCTCTCCACATCAATTGCGCAAACTCGATAGCTTTAACATGGCTATTGATGGGATTGAAATTCGGTCTAACACTGAAATTAGGAACCTTGGTGTCATTTTTGACCCTAGTTTAACCTTTGAGTCTCACATGCAGAATGTCACCAAGGTGTCGTTTTTTCACCACTGTAACATTGCTCGACTACCACCTATTCTCTCTCTACCTGATGCGGAGAAGCTTGTACATGACTCTGTCTCTTCTCCTTGCTAGCGGGTGCATAAAAAAATGCTCTCAGTAGGCTACAGTATGTACAGAATTCTGCAGCTAACACCTGTTCTGGCATTATTATTATTGCATTGGCTGCCTGTTAAAATCTTTTTGTTGACCTATAAAACCTTGAACGGTTTGGCTCCAAGTTACATTTCAGACATTGTAACTAGCTATATTCCTGTGCGTAACTTGCAATCTGCAGCCTCTGGACTGTTAAATGCCCTTCTAACCAGACTCTGCTCTATGGGTGAGTGGCAGGGTGAAAGCGCTGCCGGTGCACAGGTGTGTGGTGAATAGTAGGCTGGCCTGGGAGGGGGTTACCTTTCTCCCTGCCAAAACAACGTGGGAATGTGGCTGGAGCCGGCAATTGAATAAATCATTATTTAGGCTCCAGCCACAGGAGTTAACGTTGGTGTGTAAGTTTTGTGTTGCTGTGATGTGTGTATGTCCGTGGCCTGTTTATGTTTTGTGTAGACCTTTTATTTTGTTAATGTTTTGTTTATTAAAAGTGTGCCTTAGTGCAATTTAACTTGCAGCTTTCTGTGTCGGAGTCTCTGTTCCTGTAAATACCATCTGGGCTGGGAGGCTACTGCGCCACAGGGTGATGGGGCATTTTGCAGTTACACACCTAGGCTCTGGAATGCTCTTCCTCTTGAAATTAAGGACTCAGGAAGTGTTGGTGACTAAAAAGACTAAAAACATACATTTATAAACTGAAATTTCTATCTACTTAAATTGTAACTTACTTTATTTAAATGACTACTTTTAATACTGACTGTTGTATGTGGCTGTTGTGATTTTAATTGTAAAGCACTGTACTACATGAAAAGCACTATTTAAAATAAAGATTATTGTTAGTATATACAGTACTCTGACCTGCAGTTATTTGCAGTATTACTACTTTAAATATTTAAAGCATGTTATTTAATTTACAGAATTTACTAATGTCATATACTTCATAGTTATAGAGGGATGGACATAAGACTCCCATTGCATAGCAGTTTGATCCATTCCTGGTATTACTAGGAGCTTAATAAGACACACCTGGGCTTGTTACCAATACACTGGCTAATCAAGCATGTTGTAAAACCTAGAATGGCTGACACTGCTATGCAATAGGAGTCTCATTTCCATCCCTGTTTTAGTACATCAACACATTTCATTTGACCCAGCAACTTTCTTAAAACATGCATGATAAATACAACTAAATATAAAGGATGCATACTTGCCTGATTTGCAAGGACTGTTATAAGGTTTTACAAATGTGACAAACTTATTTTTCCTCTCAAATAATTCACTATTGTACAGGTTGTCCTATTCCCATTTCAATGGGTACTCATAAATGTGACTTGGAACATTGCCAGGGTACATTCTCGTCAAGAGCCAAATGGATAGAGCTGTAACAAGCTGTACAACGGAGCACCAAACTGGCTCATTACCAAAGCCACAGGGATGCCGAATGTTTGTTCTGTGGATCTACACAAGCTGACTTGAGAAGGACTCCACTTTTCCAGAGGCAAAAAAAGAAAGAGGCACAGTTGTTTCTACATGAAATACTTTTTTAATATACTTAGTTTAAAAAAGGAGCCACGTTGGTTTTCCACATATTTCAATAACACAAACGTAAACCTAAACGCGTAAGCAAGAAGTTTATCCCAACATAAACAACACTGGCTTAACTGTATAAAAAGTCTTTTTTGCCTGCCATAACAAACTGCAGAAGGCAAAAAGCGTGCATGTCAGGAGCACTTCTGTTAAAAAGCAGACCTTTTTTAAAAAGCAGCAGCAAGACAAACCGTTAGTGTAGAATGATATTGTTCCAACTAACATTGAGACATGTATTATATAGGCAGGTATACACTGGCAACGTTTGTAACTCAATAACTTACATACTGTTGCAACTTCTCTCGTAAACTTGTGGTCGGCTTAATTTCGGAGAATAATATGAAGTAAGAAGACGCAATAGAATGTTGTTATAAGTAATGCAGGCTGCATAAGGAGCATTTTCCCACCTATAGGCCATACACCTTGTTTTTTCTATAACTATTTTCTTTTTGTATCCACTATCTGTGCGGTATATTTAACAGAATAGCACAATTCATGTGAAACTGAAATGGTTGCTCAAGAACAGTTGCCAGTGTATATTGGTCATCTCTGCTACTTATATATTTCAAAACTGCAAGTTAACCACAGAATAATGTCAGGTGTTAGTTAGAATCTTATCATTACTAGGAAATAACCTATTGGTAAAACAGGCACATTGGTACAAAGTGTAAACATTGCATAGGTAAAGCAGTACTAAAACCAGATTTCACAAAAAAACGTGTGTAACTGTACTCTTAATATATACAAAATACTATACACACATTAGCAAAAGGTTCTTTTAAGAGATTATAAAAAGGTACTGATAAATAGACATTTTGGCCATGGAAATTTAATGGCACTGCAATCGCGATCCCTCAAAACGGAATAGGCAGCAATCGATAGTCACGTCATGCTTCAGGTCAGACATACAAAAGCCAGTTTCTGTAATAAAACAAAGAGAGCTGTTTGTAAGGTACAGTCAACCAGAATGGATCAATGGGCTGCAAGAAAGGTTTTCACTATTATATGCTTTTACCATGATAAAATGTGGGCACTCTCCAGCTATTCGTTGTATTACTACTTAAAATATTTCAAGCATATTAAATATTTAATTTCTTTTAAACTCTTTTTAACAATTAGTACAAAGAAACGTCTGGTTTAAAAAATGCTCTATAACGTGTAATTGAAAGAACACTGTAGAGCAACCAGTTGCTTGCAATAGCTGAGTGGTACATTGCTCCAATTTGAATAGAACTTTAAAACCACAAGTCTCCCACAATCATGTACCACTTTACACTCAAATATAATTCACTGGAGTCTGTTTAATATAGTTAGGGTTTCTGATTTTCTGTGTTTTTCTGGCTTTTACTCTCCTTTAAGAATTAAATTCATACCTGTATCTCAATCACAACTGAGAAACGAGTTAATAGTAAAATTGATTTAAGTTTTTCTGTGAAACAACTAAATTGGCTTTTAAATCCGCAAACGAGATCACAACATGTAAATAAGCAACTAATCTTTATTAAAGCTATAATGAAAAATAAAGTATTTTATGCTAGACACACTTTATTACAATCTTTATGTGTAGCTGTATTTACATTAATACAGATGAATCGCTTCTGCTTTTAAATGCAAAAGACTTTAAAAGTACATTTTAGTTGTTTCGCAGAAAAAAAATCTTTTTTTTTTTTTTTTTTAATGTATTTACTAACAGTTTTAAACAAATGACCATTAAAAAAACAAAATGTACCATAATGCGTGCATTTTTCAAATAGGCAAATCTAAGACCTACAAAATGATGGCAATATATATTACTTAAGATTTATTGGAATTTTTATTTGTTAGCACCATGTACATTGATACGTCTTACCTGTTTAATATCCTATCAGGTGTGTTCACTATTATCTCTATCAATGTTTTTGCTTAAACCATTATTAACCAGGCTTATTAACCAATGTCCCTTTTCAACAACTGAAAATGCTCAATTTGAGGTGGGTGCAGTGTGATCTTTCAACTGGCCTGCCAAGAGTTGGTGGGGCTCAAAGTCAGGTAATAGCAGGTGTAGAGAAAATTACCATAAAGCATCATAAAATAGTCATTTAAAAAAAAGAAAACAAAAACACCGTTGAATAGGGATGTGCCGATATTCATATTTTCCGAGCAACTGCCTTTAAGAAATTTGAAGCCGTTTGGTATTCATTAAATGGAATAAAACAGGTTAACTCAGCACAGAAACAATGCAGTCCCTCGGCTTCCCTTGTTTGCACAATTATAGTTTCAATCAATACCAATCTGACAGAGTTATTAGGCTTCCAAGCCGTAGGCTGGCGAAGCCTATTGTTTTTGTTAGGATTATTATTTTATTTTTATTTTTTTCTGCCAAAACATGCTCAAAAACTCACGAAATTTGGTACACTGGTAGATGCCTATGGGGGATAGTTGGTGATATTCAGCAAATTTGCGCAAGTCACATGGTTCGGCAGCCATATTGGATTTTGCAGAATTTGTTAAAATGCCTATGTATCGGAAACCGCTTACTGCAGAGTTCTGAAAATTGCTATAAATGTTGAGGGATTGTCCATGATTAACTGTTGTTACTATGAAGCTGATTGGTTCTGTGGTTTGGCAACCACATTGATTAATGTCATAAAATTACCATAAAAATATAAAATCATCAAAATTCAAACATCTTCTTCTCTGAAACCGCTTATCCGATTGAAACAAAAATTGGAATAAAACATGGCGTCCACGCTGCATGACATCATCAACATACGGAACTGGCTATAAAACTGCATATAACTTCTGATCGGCTGCACCAAAACGCACAAAATTTGACACGGATGTAGAGGACTATGGGATGTTGTGTCGTGGTCAATATGGCGGCCTTTGGTCACATGGTGTGGCAGCCATCTTGGATTTAATGAAAAGTTTGGACAATATTCAAAAGTCTTCTCATGAACGGTAAATAGTACAGCTGTGAAAAATTTTTGTACATAGTGCGCTCATGTCCACGATTGATTCTACTTCAGGAAAAACGGATCGGTCACATGGTGTGGCAGCTATGTTGGATTTTGCATAAAACACTTAAATAACAACTCCTCATGAGCCCTTTGGCTGATTGACGTGAATCTTGGGTATACGTTATCTTTGTACTGTCCTCTAAAAAAGTTAGTCAGGAAAAGTTCCTACATCAACAAATATGACCGCCATGAGCCAATCAATATGGGTGACATGCCAGTTGTGTCAATTTTTCAACCTGAAATGACACATTCCCACCACTGGGGACAGCTGTTAACATGGACAAGTCTGCAAGGTATAGAAAAAATATAGCAAGGTATAGAAAAAAGTATGTTTGTAATTTATTAGATGTGACTTTTGTTGTTTTACAAAACTGGTGTGTTTATATGAGCACTATAGGTAATGCAAGTAGTGTAATGTGTCAATGCATAAATAGTTTTATAGAGTACGGTTAAGTTCTGCTAAAGGTCAAATTTAAAAGCTGGCTGTAAAACTTCCCATAATTTCTTATTGACTGCAGATGGTTGTTATATAACATGCAGAGTTCTGATTGAAGCCAAAATGAACATAAATGATCTAAGTATGATTATATTTTACGTTTGTTCAAGGGAAGTTGCTACAGTACAAAACATGGCTGCTGTGGGCAAATGAGATTTCAGCATTGATCATCTAACCAGTGTTTCCAATATTTTGGCCAAAATTGACAGAGTCAGCTGTGTCCAAAATGATTTGTGATAACGTTTCATCTATAACAACCAATGCGCTTAAATTTCACACTAACTGCTTGGAAGCCGTAAATTTGCTCGCAACTCTAGTTTAATATAGAACCTGTCGTGATCCAACTAAAACTCATTTAAATGTTTAAGCGATTATTTGTCTTACCTTTCTTTTATACAAACCCATTTTTTACTTCTTTCCTTAGAAATGCATCATGTCTGCAGTGAATTGTGGGATTGTAGTCCTGGGGAAGATGTAATCTCTGAGTAAACTCGACGAAGAAATACAAATCCCAGTTTCCACAGCGGTAGCTCTTCAGTTAGGTTTAAAGAACGGTCACATTGTGAGTTTACATGTTCGGTACGGCAGCACAGTAGTAAAACTGTCAATGGGAGGGTGCAAGGAAAATCTACTCCCAATCGTCTTTTATAACACAGAAGTTAATTGCCATTGATTTGTATGCAACTGTAAAAGTGATGGAAGGTCAGCTTTTCTTGTTTTGAAATCATTAAATGAATGGATTTATTTAATGCCTACCGACAAAAGCTTCCTGAATGCAAAATACGAGTAACGGCACACCCCTACTTTTGAAGCTCCTTGCTTATATATATGAATGAATGAATGAATTAATTAATTAATCAATTTAATTAAAGTCATTTAGCAGACACTTTTATCCAAAGTGACTTACAGAGACTAGGTGGTGAACTGTGCATCACAACTGCTGCTGCAGTCACTTACAATACGATCTCGGTTTTACGTCTCATCCAAAGGACAGAGCACAAGGAGCTTAAGTGACTTGGTCAGGGTCACACACAGTGAGTCAGTGACTGAGGTGGGATTGAGCTGGGAACCTCCTGGTAACAAGCCCCTTTCTTTAACCACTGGACCACCAAGCCTCCTATGCCATTCATTTTTCACCATGAAAAGGTTTAAAGTCGCAAGAATGTGTGGCGTTTGCTAATGTAGGCGCAAGGTTCCACTGAATAAAGGTGGTGTACCTCATGTTTAGAGCAGAGCGCAGGACCGGGGCTCCCTGAAGGGGTTGCTTCCAGCTGGGACTCCGACCAGCAGGGCGTCTTTACAGGCATTCTGGAGGCAATACTGCTGGAGCTCTGCAGCAGCCTGGGACACCTGCAACAACAA
Source organism: Acipenser oxyrinchus oxyrinchus (assembly GCA_030684275.1). Classification (NCBI taxonomy): domain Eukaryota; kingdom Metazoa; phylum Chordata; class Actinopteri; order Acipenseriformes; family Acipenseridae; genus Acipenser; species Acipenser oxyrinchus. Next base: position 85,753,916 of record CM060247.1, read on the forward strand.
CCACTTCGCTTGAAAAAGAAATGGGCATGTTTGTATTTCAAGCACGATAATTCAATTGAAATTAACTTGTTAAAATGTTCTCTTATTGCAAAGACCTAGCTTGGCGCTAATCTTGGATTACTTTAAGTTAATTGTAACATGAGGTAGTCCACAATTGATGCTTATCAGGGTATGTAACTGATTTTTAATGCATTAGAACTTCTCAGAAGCACAGTATATATATCAAACATTTTAAACGTTGTGTAGACAAAAGACAAACTGTCTATTACGTCTGTTTTCAGAATCACACATAGTATGGATGCAGTTTGCTATAAAACATGCCTATAGCTTCCCCTTTCTTATCTGCATCTGTTATTCTCAGCTAATTCTCAGAGACGGAAATCAGTGACCCAATTATGGTTTGGCCATGTAAAAACCAGTCTATAGATATAAAAAAAATGGTGTCTGTCTTACACTCCCTGTTCACGCCTTATTTTTTTACAATGTGAACTGAACTATTATGGCAGGCAATGTTTTATTTATTTTTACATGCAGTATTTATCTCCGCTCAGAATTATTGAAGGGAACGAATCGTTTTCAGGAGTGGATTTGGTATTAAATGGCAATGAGGGAGACATCAGTTCCCAAATATATATATATTGTTCTTTATTTTACCCCTCAAAAATGTTTTCTGCTCTGGTGACTGCCAGGACTGGTCCAACAAGCTAATATGTACAGCCGACATTGTTTCTTATGGTAAAGAAGGTCTTCTTATGAGCTATGACTCAGTTTATTTATATATGTGTATATATATATATATATATATATATATATATATATATATATATATATATATATATATATATATATATATATATATATATATATATACACACACACACACACAGTACTGTGCAAAAGTTTTAGGCAGGTGTAAAAAAATGCTGTAAAGTAAGAATGCTTTCAAAAATAGACATGTTAATAGATTATATTTATCAATTAACTAAATGCAAAGTGAGTGAACAGAAGAAAAATCTACATCAAATCCATATTTGGTGTGACCACCCTTTGCCTTCAAAACAGCATCAATTCTTCTAGGTACACTTGCACAAAGTCAGGGATTTTGTAGGCATATAGTCAGGTGTATGATTAAACAATTATACCAAACAGGTGCTGATGATCATTAATTCAATATGTAGGTTGAAACACAATCATTAACTGAAACAGAAACAGCTGTGTAGGAGGAATAAAACTGGGTGAGGAACAGCAAAACTCAGCTAACAAGGTGAGGTTGCTGAAGACAGTTTTCATACACCATGGCAAGACTGAGCACAGCAACAAGACACAAGGTAGTTATACTGCATCAGCAAGGTCTCTCCCAGGCAGAAATTTCAAGGCAGACAGGGGTTTCCAGATGTGCTGTCCAAGCTCTTTTGAAGAAGCACAAAGAAACGGGCAACGTTGAGGACCGTGAGCGCAGTGGTTGGCCAAGGAAACTTACTGCAGCAGATGAAAGACACATCATGCTTACTTCCCTTCGCAATCGGAAGATGTCCAGCAGTGCCATCAGCTCAGAACTGACAGAAAACAGTGGGACCCTGGTACACCCATCTACTGTCCGGAGAAGTCTGGTCAGAAGTGGCCTTCATGGAAGACTTGCGTCCAAAAAACCATACCTCCGACGTGGAAACAAGGCCAAGCGACTCAACTATGCACAAAAACACAGGAACTGGGGTGCAGAAAAATGGCAGCAGGTGCTTTAAAATATTTGGCTGTAGCAGAAGGCAGTTTGTTCGCCGAAGGGCTGGAGAGCGGTACACCAATGAGTGTCTGCAGGCAACAGTGAAGCATGGTGGCGGTTCCTTGCAAGTTTGGGGCTGCATTTCTGCAAATGGAGTTGGGGATTTGGTCAGAATTAATGGTCTCCTCAATGCTGAGAAGTACAGGCAGATACTTATCCATCATGCAATACCATCAGGGAGGCATCTGATTGGCCCCAAATTTATTCTGCAGCATGACAACGACCCCAAACATACAGCGAAAGTCATTAAGAACTATCTTCAGCGTAAAGAAGAACAAGGAGTCCTGGAAGTGATGGTATGGCCCCACAGAGCCCTGATCTCAACATCATCGAGTCTGTCTGGGATTACATGAAGAGAGAGAAGCAACTGAGGCTGCCTAAATCCACAGAAGAACTGTGGTTAGTTCTCCAAGATGTTTGGGCCAACCTACCTGCCGAGTTCCTTCAAAAACTGTGTGCAAGTGTACCTAGAAGAATTGATGCTGTTTTGAAGGCAAAGGGTGGTCACACCAAATATTGATTTGATGTAGATTTTTCTTCTGTTCACTCACTTTGCATTTTGTTAATTGATAAATATAAACTATTAACATGTCTATTTTTGAAAGCATTCTTACTTTACAGCATTTTTTCACACCTGCCTAAAACTTTTGCACAGTACTGTATATATATAGATATATAATCTTCTTTTAATATAGATGTTTTACATATAAGAGTTGTATGAGTGATACATTTTAAATATAAGGCTTTGTGAATAAATATGATAAATATATTCTGGGAAACAATTGGGCAAAAAGGTACAAGAATAATGAGTGTCATGAAAAATCTCAGTAACTCCATTCTGTTAAACACACACACACACCCACACACACACACACACACACACACACACACACACACACACACACACACACACACACACACACCCACACACCCACACTCTCTCGCACAGGAAGACAATGCACAGGAAACTCCGATACAAGTTTTTCTCTGTATTGCATTAAAACAAATTCATTACATTTTCTTCGGCCATATTTAAGCTTGCCAGGATTCGATTTTAATTTTTTCCCAGTTTCGACGGATAAAAAACGACATTTATTTTTCAGCATATATTTCGATTTTTATCGACGTTTATTTTCAGGATGATGTCGCACAACCAGGCCCCGACGAATAACAATAATTTGAAAATGAACAACAACAAAGCAAAGCATGACCTTGTGCCAAATTTAACAATTTTAATGAAAAACTTTAATGAACTACATCTGTTTACTTGATGCAAAAAGAAAGAAACTACAGAGCACCCATCAATCATTTTACATTACAGGAGCACACAATCGTTTTAATCATACATCTAAATCTGTAAATCACACTATCATTAATTACCTTTGCTCACAGAGAAGTTCAAACATTGTAACATTTTACAGCTTATGTCAACTGATACACAAATTATTGACTTTCATTAAACAAGCTAATGGTAGTTAGCTAAATGACTTCCATTCACAAAATAAGAGATTGCCATCCACACAACTTAATTAGCTAGCTAGCTATGTTCACTTTGATCGCCAAAAATGATGGGAATGACACATTAAGTTCAGGCCCTCATATCTATCATTTCTATTTTCAGGATTTACATTACAAGAGCACACAATTACATCAATGTCTATAATATCTGTAAATTACATACCTCCTTAACTCGTTCTTTGAGAAGTTGCCAAACTGAGACAAACAACAAAAAGTGCTCCAATGTTTTGCTTTGTCTGTTCCTTTTACTGAGACTTCGCACTGCAGGCTGCAGCTGAATTCCGAAAGGCCTCGAAGCATGCGGTAATGTCCTTATTGAAGTACAGAACGTTGAGTTTTCCCAGCCGCTCATCACTGAAGCACATGCGATGTTTGTCCTGCACTTTTCTGAACAAACTGAATGACCTCTCCACACAGACCGATGTGACAGGCACCTCGACTGCACGCAGTGCCACACTGGACATGGCAGGCAGTGACTGGGCTTCACTTTTCCAGTGCTGTTATGTTGTTGTCAAGGGGCATCTCCCGTGCCATGTACCGGTCAAAATTGTGCTTGAAATCCTCTTCATTACACGGGAAAATGAGGCGGATGCTGTCGTACTAGGTGACATTGTGTGACAGCTGCGCCTTGATGAATGGGTCAATGGGGCACTTGCAATGGGGTCAATGGGGCACTTGCAATGGGGTCAATGGGGCACTTGCAAATCTGATGGGCTGATATTGTTGTTGGTGCAAGCTTTAAAAACTTGTTTCAGCTTGTTGGCGTGTCAAAATTTCCCATTGCTGGGAAATGTACCACAAGTTTGTTAATGTCACTAAACACATCCGTTTTCAGTGCGTGATCAATGGCTACATGCAGAAGGTGTGCGATGCAGGGGATGTGTTGCAGATATGGATGGATTTCTTTCAAATCTTTCATTAAGCACTGCATGCACAATGCAGAGTCAGTGACACACAGTTTTCCCAAGTTAAACCCTTCTCCCTCTACACGTCTTGAAGGAAGACTGACAGGACCCCTGCATTGCACTGAAGTAAAAATGGATGGATTTGTTTTTGTCACTGTAGAACACAGCAAGGACATTAACTGCCGGTCTTCCAGAAAGCTCAGGGGTTTCATTGATCACAAGGGAGAATTTCTCACCTCCCACAAGTTCTTTGATCGCCGCTTGGTGGTGAGCGAACACTTCAGGGAAATACTTCTCTTCCAATTGGCGCCGCTCTGGACAAGTACGCGCTGCTGGGGTGTATTTGCGAAGCAGAGCACGTACATAGCTTGAGCCTTGGACCGCATTCATTGGAATTCCCTCAAAACATAGCGCTCGCACCAGATCGTGTGGAAAATCTGCTGCTTCCTCTTTCGTTTCATACTTCCTAGACATGACTCAATTGTAGACTGTGATACTCATTCCTGAGTTTCCTTCAATTTCAGATGTGTCTGGCTGTTTAAAGGTTCACAAATGCGTTTTGATTTGGTGCTTATTTCTGTCTTGCAAATCTTACAGCGCAAAATGTCAACATCCTCCTGACTTTTTGACCGTTACAAACTCAAGATCAGGGTGTTCACTGCAGTGCTCCTGAGTAGCCTTTCTTTTTCTACTTGTTTCACCACGCATCTCTTCTGGTAGCTACTGGGTGTATTGCTAGCTAACAACAGTGAAAGAGAAAGTTACTGCGTGCGCATTGCGTATGGTTTCTCAACTTTGACCTTGGTATCAATGTCTCTAGCTGTCTAGTTATTTCACAATGGTCACTCTAAATATATTTCGATTTTTATCAATGGGAGTTTTTTACCGATAAAAATCGAATCCTGGCAAGCCTAGCCATATTTCAAGATTACAGATTATGACCCCTGTCGGTGAGATGAGGTTAAAAGCTCTAATGCAGACGAGCCTTACGGTGTGAGGGGTCACTGGTTTGCGCCCAGCCTCCGCCCTGTTACACAAGTCACAGCAAATAAAACGTTTGGCTTACTTTCCAGCAATCAATTTCCTTAGCAAAGCCTGATACTTGCATATCTTTCTCAGAGTCATATTTTAATTAGTGGTTACAGACCAAGAATTGAAAATTGGTAGCACTTTTATGGGTCAATATCATCATCAGCAGCACAGTAACCACTGGTATAAATTACAGATTAATGTGGCTTTTATGGGAGTCCAAGGGTAACTGGTTGGGCTGCAAGATTCAGTTTCGTTTCAATTCATTTTTAAACATTTTAACATTAAGAATAAACATATCTAAATATGAACAAGGAATATTTGTGAATCACAAAAACCTATTATGGAACACTCTGGTGTTGTTACTTTTACATATGAATTAGTGTTGCATGCACACTATTTTGGAGCAATTGGAACAGAAAAGGCTAAGGAGTAAATACATTATTTTTACAGTGTAAAAACTTCAAGAAACCAGGCCAAAAACTGAACTTCTTCATGCAAAGTCTTCGTGTTGCAATCGTGTTAGTTCCTATTTTCTTTTGCCTTTGCACTTGTGCTTCAAAGTAGGTTGCATAATGTTTCTCCCTCTTCTGCGCATGTGCAACCAAGCCCCATATTTTTAGAACACAGGCAGAAGATTCATTCTACCGGCATCACTAACTCAGTGATTCAGACAGGACTGTTGCAACCAATATTGCAACACTTAAATAAATAAATAAATAAATAAATAAATAAATAAATATTATTATTATTTGTTTATTTAGCAGACGCCTTTACCCAAGGCGACTTAGAGACTAGGGTGTGTGAACTATGCATCAGCCGCAGAGTCACTTACAATTACGTCTCACCCGAAAGACGGAGCACAAGGAGGTGAAGTGACTTGCTCAGGGTCACACAATGAGTCAGTGGCTGAGGTGGGATTTGAACCAGGGACCTCCTGGTTACAAGCCCTTTTCTTTAACCACTGGACCACACTGCCTCCTGTGTAGAATATATATATATATATATATATATATATATATATATATATATATATATATATATATATATATATATATATATATATATATATATATATATATATATATATATATTCTACTGTGTATTGTTACAGGATGGCTTTAGCGGTGACGTCAGATCCGGAACATTAAACACACAGAGTGGGAAGTGAATTGTGAATTGCGCTGTTGCGTCGGTTTATTGCAAAATAAAAGTTTGAACAAAACAAAACAAACACTGACTGAACAAACAAAACAAATAGACAACAAACAATAACAAGTATCGTGCTGGTTTAAAAGCCAGCACGCGTAGCAATTGTTATTTATTTTTCTTAATTCATTCTCTCCTCTCCACACCCGTTCTCCACTCTTGAACACTCAACCCCGAGTGAGTGAAACGTGCACCTATGTATACAGTTGTGCCGGGATTCAATTACTAATTAATTATTCAATTGAATCCCAGCATGTGAACTAATTTGTGCATTCCCCATGCTCACATACTAATACACATTTTACCTGCACTTGAAGTGACTGCAATCGCTGTGCTTAAATACAACTAAGTTAAAACACTCATGCTACATAACTCAACATTATATCCCACGCACTTATATATACACCAACAATAACACACAACATACAACAGATAAACATAAAACACACACAGGGGCAGGGCACACTGCCACAGTATCTAGGAATCTCAAGTAAGATGCAGATGCGTATTTTGAACTGCCTCCTGGCTCCAACACTAGATCTCAAGCAATGGCACAAAAGGAGCTACGAGAACAGTTTCTTCAGTCACGCTGTAAACGATGTAAACTATGAATGCTGTAGTTTACTTAAACATTGTTGCAGAACAAAATCCATCCAACAATACCGCGCTTGCACCCTGATGGCGATGGCTCTTTCAAGACGATAATGTAACCATCTACCATACTAGCTGTGTGCAAATAGTTTGAGGAGCATGACAGAGACTTCTGACATCTTCCCTGGCCACCACAATCCCCAGATCTAAATCCTATTCAGCATGTTTGGGATGAACTTTAACCATGTATTTGTCATATTAACGACTGAATGGACCTTCAGTGCAGGGAACTTTGTGGAGTCTTTGCCACAAGACTGTGATCAGGGATATTAGGTACAGATCCTAATAAAGTGCCCAGACAGTACATACATTAATCTTGTCATTCTAACACAGTGCCAAGACATACACTGGTAACATAAGAATAACAACAGACTCTACCCACACTGTATGGGAGTAGTGACGAATACAGCTGTAACTGTAGTAACAGTCATACATGCAAAAATAAACCACCAGGCACTCATCAACAATATCTGCTTTTGTTTCTTTCATGTGCTATTTTTGCATGTTTGCATAAAATACAGATATATGTAAATTGTTCCTTCCTTGTGGTAATGTTTAAAGGCTCTGGACTAGCAGTTATGAAATATTTATCAGAAAAGCAAACACAAATTAGGGTGGTGGAAAAAATATATATTGTGTGGCCGGAGTGATAAACCTGAGCTAAAAACTCACAAAGGAAAAGGAAGAAGTGTGTAGTCTAATGTAGACTTTAGCACAAGTTATTAAGTGGTGAATATGTTCCAGCAAAAACGATGCAATGATATTTCTTGCCACGAGATGCCAAATACTGTTTGTATGGTCTCTTGTTTTGTTGTAGTTGTTTGTTTTACTGCATTTAGCATGAAAGCAGTCTTTTTTCTTGTATTTAATTTCATTCTTTTACAGTTAATCACAGCAGCCTAATAAAAGGATGGATTTTTTTTTTGTTCTTATATTATTTATATTAGCAGATACAACTTTAATTTATAGATTAAAAACCTTTCAAAGTAATTTCTTTATTTACATACACGCTGACTTTCAGGGAATTATATTGTAGCTGTGTGGGTGTGTTTTTCTTTATTTCCCTATTTGTACACAGTAAAAATCCAATAAATCATATTAGATTAGCTGTATGTAATGAAATATACAGGACAATAACACAACTGCAGCTTTTTAAACATGGAATACCAGATGTATTCATCTATTGTGCAATATTTACTGACATATGTGGCCCGGTTTGGTTTAACTCCTCTAATTATTTAGAGTCTGTTTTTATTAATCTGATACACAATGAAATGTTTACTAAACTGTTCTTGACTGGTGTTGGCTTCTTTAAAGCTCAGCAAACAGGGCCAACTGGAGCACATTTTCAAAATATTTATTCCAGTCTTAAAATACGAAAGGAACAAAAAATGACCATAAAATGAATGGTTTACAAAATGAGAAACCAACAACACGGCAGATTTTCAATTACGTATATACCTTCAGTTCCAGTTTTACAAAATGAACAAATGCCTTATTTCATACAAATACTGTATTGTACAATAAAGCTGTCAATCCACGGTATTGTAGTGATCCATGTCTATGTGTCCCGTGTCTAGATGTGGTTACACTCTGTATTTCCCACCGCTGTTTGTTTACCTCTGTCTGTAATTCTAGCTGCGCATGGTGCCTTTTGTGTCTCCCCTGTGATTGGCTGCTGTTTGTCTGTGCCCATTGTTCCTAGTGTGTGGCTGTGGACCAATGGGATGTGTGTAAGCTCCGGTACCCTATTAGAATAAAGGGGTGGAGCTCAGGTTATAAAAGGCACTGCGCAGCCATTTTATGTGTTCTTGTTGTTTTGGTTGACTGGTTCTTGTATTTTGTTGTAATTGAATTCTGTGGTCTCTGGTTTGGGTGCTGCAACAGAGCTGTCGGCTCTGGTGTGGGTGCTCAAGAGAGTGTCCAGCAGTAAGGAAAGAAATAAAGAAAGGATTTGGAAAAGGGACCAGCGTCTCTGTTTTCTGCCTCCTGCGAAATGCTAAAGTATGTTGCGATAAAGGGACCCATATATTACCACTGCAATATATTTTTTCATTTTACCAGAGCATAAAATTGCCATGGGCAATGCAAATAGGGTGTGCAATACTAGTTTACCATATTGCTATACATGTTGTTTCTGTAAAGCCTGTGTGATTATGACTAAATACAGAGGTTTTATTTGTTTTATCATAAACATTCTCTTTGAGCTTTATCTTCCTATAGTTTAATGCCAGGTGTTTATAGATATGTTTAGGATTACTGGGCAATGTATGGTGTTGCTGACTATAGTTCTTATTTATAACTAAATACTAGTAAAGTGGAAGTTGTTTACAGGAAACATTAAAACCTATTATTTTCAATTCATTTTAACAGTAGCTGTAATTACATGGGTGTCTTATTTCATGCACTTTTCAGTCTTGGCTAGTTTAACGGTGCAGTATTTTTTCACGTTTAATATAAAATGTAAGCGTCAGATTGACAGATTATAAAAAACATAATTCCATTTAACTTAATTGCGTGTCGCAATAGCAGTTTAGTTGTTTCACAAAAATTCATAATTTGATTAATACCGTTAAATGCATTTCCTGGCAATGTCCCCTACTCATTTGGATTCCTTTTAAAACACTGCTTTCTCCTCATCGTATTACATTTGACGAGGAAAACACCATTTTAAAAATATAATAAAAAAAGCTTTATTGTGATACATAGAATATAATTCACTGTTCCTTTTTAATATATCAATAAATAAATAATAATTCTCTAACGCCGACATAAATGCCTAATCCACTGTAGAAACTTTGTATCTTTATTATTATTATTATTTATTTCAAGATTCACCTACCTTGATCCTCTCGACACTTGCTTCCATTTTTAACTGTTCCACCAGTCTTCGCATAGTAGTCAGGTTGGAATTTGAAGACATTTTTGTTTACCTTTTCCTAACGGTATAAATTCTCTGTGGACTGTATTCTACAACCCCTCTCTCGCTCGCTCTCTGTGATAAATATACAGCTTGCCACTACAGGAACTGAGATCAGAGAACCCACCCAGATTTCCTGAAAGGGGAAACTAAATACAAAAAGACTGGAGGGAGGGCTTCCAAAGCAAAGTAGAACACTGGTGGATGTCGCTTTAAGTACACCATCTGCAGGCATGGAGTATCCTAAATTATTATTTTCCAGTATTTTTTTTTTTCTTCGTTGAGAACTAATTATACTGCACTACTGTGCTCCCAAATGTGCATAAAAAGACGTTTCAGCTTCAGTGAGATTGTTCGTTTTCCATTGTGTTTTAAATCTGATACAGCTCTTAGTTTGTACGCCTTGTATATAAATGAGAAAAGCGTCCTAGAAGAGCATCCCTTTCTCTCAAGTGTCTCGCTGTGTCTGAATTGTTCTACTACTGCCTTATTATACAGTATTAACAAGAACCGAGACAGATGCATTTCACCTGTGCCACTGAGAAAAACAGAACTGTGTTTTATTTTCTTTATTTACACTGTTATTATGTAATGCAAATTGTATCACGAGTATTTGCAATTGGCATCACTACAATATGGTTTAAGAAATCACGAGACAAACTACAGCAACAATTGTTGTCCATTGAAAGTAGTGCAAAATTATATTAAGCGGTTGCAGATGTAGACTTTAGGGCTTCTGTTTTTTTTTTTGTTTTTATTAATTGTATTTTTCGTTGCTTATTTTTAGCTATTTTCGAGTTTTATGTAACGTCCGTTCCTGATTGTAATCTCGTTTTAAGTCTCGCAAGTGGAGACTCCAATAGAAATGCAGGAATGTGCTGTCACTCAGTAGTTGGGGCGGGTTTAAAGTATGTAGCGTTGCGTGCAAAATAAAGCAGACCTGACAGATAGGACAGATCGTATCCACATTTTGCTTTGAAAATTCTTGTTGTGCTTGTAAATGGACATTGCTCCATGAAAAAAAAAAAAAAAAACACTTTCATTTGAGTCAAATTCTAACAATAACTGAATGCAACCTATGTCAAAATATAAAGAAACATTGTCTGTACTTTCAGGTCCAGTGGAAGAATATACAACTTTAAATTAAGAAAACTCTCGCTGCAGACCACAAGGAGCGATTTCAAACCAGAGGTGGTGCTCCACCTAAACCTGATAGGGACCACTGGGTTACCTGCTGAGTGGGTTGTTAGAGAGCCAAGAACCCCTGGAAGGTATCCCTGATGATGATGATGGTGTCAACAGCTCTTAGGACTCAGAGGAAGACCAGGAACATAGTGATTTATTTATTAAGTAACATATGTGTTTTCACAGAGAACACAGTATATTAAATCTGTGCATACTTTATCAAAGGTACAGTACTAGGGGATCATTTGTGATCTCAGGAAATAGTACAACAAGAATAATTATAACTGGCTATCTTCCTAGATATCAGTGAAGAAGTAGAAACATGTATCGATTTGTGTTATACCAAGTTAAGTAAATATGCAAAATTAATAAATAAAAAAAAACACAGGAGAAAATCAATAAACTTAAAACAATTGTGATGATAAATTAACAGTTCATCTCTCTTGGAAAAATACATTGACAACTCCTTAAGGATGGTATATATTGTCAATATATGATTCCAAATTATCGCAATTATACAATAATAGAAATAGTCTCAAAATGGATTAGTTTTCAGAGCCAGATGACCTCATAAATCCTGTTGAATGTTGGAACATGGAGGAAGTAGAAGAAAAGAGGAGGAGCCACATCTGCTGCACAGGGGGGTGGAGAGTGGGCCAACCTATCACTATCAGTGATAATAAAATGAAAACAAGCAAAAGAACGACCATCCACAAAAAAAACTGGCATTTGAATGTCATCACTACCAATTGAAATATCTTAAAGAAGAGCGTGAAATGAAAATGAAAATTGGCCACCAAGGACGAGGAAAGGAAGATGGGCCGTACAGAACATGAAAAATCGATAAGGGACTGTACATAGCAAGTCTTCTCACAAGAAAGTACTGGTTTAGCTTTTGAGGGCACAGTGTATGAATTTGTGAATAAATGGGGATGCTTGCTGAAATACATTTCTCTTGCTTGAATTCCATTGCATTTATACTAACATCGTATTAAATATTTTACATTCTTTAACCTAACTGGAAAAGTGTTCAAGCACAAAAGCCTCCAGGTAAGACAGTCCATCTCAGTCGTTTTTGTCTGTTACAATGTTTGGAACAACAGTGCCTTCCTCTTCCTCAATAGGGGTGTCTGGGTCACCTTGTTTCAAAAAAGTGTGCAGTGCAGCTGTGGCAATGATAACAATACAGCACTTCCTAGGATGAAAGCGAAGTGTCTTTCGCAGACACTGGAAGAGGCTCTTCCATACTCTAAACATGCGTTCCACAAGGTTTCTTGTACGAATGTGAGCTTGGTTGTACCATTGTTATGAAACTCCTTCTGCACTGAAATAGGGAGAGAACAATAAAGTAAAATTACACCACATTGCCCTCTTTCAGACTGGGCATATAGAATCATGAGTAGCACCTTTCCACCGAGCAACACTGTTTGAAAACAATAACTCTGAAGTGCACACATCTTGAGCATTGATTGAAAACAATGTTTTTGTTCCTGTATTCCTCATAATCCAGCAGTGCTGGGTGCCTCATGGGAATATGACACCTATCGATGCAGCTAATAGTGCCAGAAATGTTCCCATATTGATAGAACTGTGTTTCCTAAATGTCTTGTTCAACAGCATCAGGGAAATGAATGCATTGATCTTTCAGCGGACATAAGGAATGGCAGACTTTATGCACAATTCTACTTACTGTTGGTTCACTGGCACCAAATAAATCCTCAAATTCCCGATGAAAATTTCCAGTAGCCAAAAGCTTTAGGTGACCAAAACTTGTAAAACATAATCCCCTGTAGTAATTCATGCATGAGACATGCATTTTTCGACCCAGTAATATTAGTAGATTTACTACATTTTCTTCATACACCCAAAGATAAATCACAGAAGTTGTAATAGTTCATTGGATTACTTCTGCCTAGCAGTATTCTTCTCTCTGGTCTCAAAGGAACACACCTGTGATCATTAACATAGTCCAAGTAATCAATTTTCTTCAGAGACTGAGGAAAACCTGGATTTAATCTGAATTTTAACCTGCCCCCTTACAGGATTAAGTTATGCCTCCATAAAGTATGGAAGAATGCGGTAAGCATAATAATAATAATAATAATTTGTCATTTAGCAGACACTCCAAAGCAACTTGCTGAGACTAGGGGGTGAATGATGCATCACAACTGGTGGTGAAGAGCCACTTACAATAGGACCTTGGTTTTACTTCTTATCCGGAGGACGGAGCACAAGGAGGTTAAGTGACTTGCTCAGGGTCACACACAGTGAGTCTGTGGCTGAGCTGGGATTGAACCCGGAACCTCCTGGTAACAAGACCCTTTCTTTAACCACTGGACCACCAAGCCTCCTAAGTACATCTTAGAAAGAAATAATTGTAACCATGTTTTGATGGTAAAACATGGATAGATGATAGATATTAAACACATCACAGAAAAAATGAAATCAAGTTTTGTGTCTGCAGATTAATATCTACATACTGGGTTATTTTGAAATATAAAAGGCTTTTCTTTAAGAGACGAGATGCTTCAAGTAAACCAATTGTTTTTAAAGATACAGTACAGTACAAAACTATGAGTCCACCTATCCACATTGTTAAAAGCGGGGCTTTATATTGCACAAGTCAAAATCCTGTTCACCATGTTCAAGTATTTGGAGTCTTTTAAAGTGATTTATAACAAAGGCAGCTCTATGTGTATTTAGTTTATTTCTGTCTGTAAAATGAAGGGTAAATGCCTGGGAAGGTCTCATTTTATTTTATTTAACTACAGCAGTATTTAGATGCGCCAATGATTTGTATTAGTTAAACTGGCCCTTTCATTCCAACCATGTCCAATTTATTACATTGAATCAATTACACCTTTGAGCAGGTCCTTGCTCTGCTCGACGAAGATTACTCCAAAAGTGCAATTGTGACTCAAGAGACTCAAGGGAGCTCAAACTGCAGCCAGCCACACGCAAGATACTGAAGACACTGAGTAACATGGATGAGCAATAGATACACAGTATGAATGAGCAATTGTATTGCAAAGGCCTGATATTACAGAAGAGTACTTGGCAAAGATGACTTTGTACGACTTTTAGGGGTGAGGAAGTAGCTGGGTTTTATAGGAAGGGGAGGCTAGAAAACATCACCCAAGACTTTTGAAAGCATTGAGCACCATTTTGGATCAAACTGTTCTATACCAAGTGGTTGTATGTAAGCAAAGGAGTGAAGGGACATTTGCAGGCTGACAGTCGAACCAAAATGCTACCAGCAATAACTCTTCCACATGCTCATGTGATCTCCTCTTTCTGTTAACCCTTTATGAAAAGTGATGATGAGGATGTGTCCATGCAGAGCACTGGCAGACAGAAAATAAACTGTACTGGAAAAAGAGTAGTGCAGATGCAGGGCTAGAAATAAAACCCATTGTATACCAGTTTGATCCATTCCTGGTTTTACTATGTTTTCAATAAGATTAACCTGTGCTTGGTACCAATACATTGTGACTAATCAAGCTCGCAATAGCTATGCAATAGGAGTCTTATTTCCATCCCTGCACAGATACTGCAAGAGCAGAAACATATGTGGAAATGTACATGATTTTGGCAGGTGGATAAATAATTTTGCACTCTACTGGTACAACTTTTTTTAAAAAGGTGATTAGCTGATATTGGTATTATCTGCAATGTAATAGCCAAGGCCTTTTTTATTACCTTATTTGTATTAGCAACATTATCATTGGGTCTCTGAATGTTGTGCTAAAAAATCTGGCATGCAGATTTTTTTTTCAACATTTAAATGTTTAAACTGATGCTTTCTTGCACCCTATCACTTTCTGTTTTGTAGGTCAGGTCGATTCCCATGAGCCCTGTCTCATTTTGGTAGGCGACTTGAGTGCGGCTAACATAGAAAACGTAGGAAAAAAAGTGTTTTCGAGTCTTGCTTGAAAATGTCAAAAATAATAACACAAAGGGGACCAGTATAACTTTTGATAATGCTAGTAAGAGGTAAGAAAATGTTTTAAAGCATTGGTTTAAATTTACTAGTGCTACTTAAAAAGGTATAATCCAACTTTAAATGCACAATAACAAACACAAACGTCAAAAAGAAACACAATAAAACTATAATCACAGAGATATTGGTATTTGCTGTTGCAAGCCCCAATAAGCAGCAGAAAACCAACTCAAGCAGCAGAAAACTAACTAAAAACACAGCAAGCTCTGTGTGACAGGTGCCTTTCATTGGAGTACAAAATGAACTATTTTGGTATCAGTTATGTGTAAGTGGTTAGAAGAGAAATAAAAGCATATGATCTTCAAAGGAATCTGCACAAGAAGCCATGATGGGGAAATGCCAGTGGCTTTAAATGTGTACACAATCCTAAATAACATCTCAAGTGTTCTTTTCCTAAGGCATTTCTGTAACATTCAAGAGAAAATCATCTGTATTATAAATTGTAAATAGGCTACATGGTGCTTTACAAAATGGGAAAAAAGGAACACTCTTGTACTTATTCAGTAAAATGCACCCCAGGAGCAAAGAAGGGCCGAGAGACAGTAGGCAGTGCACCCCACAACTTAACAAAATAAGGTTTGTGTGTTTGTTTGATTTCTCTCTTTTGGGAACACTGCCCTTTAACAGTTCCTCTTTTATGCAGTAATACACATCAGTGATGATCACAAAACAAACATTATTTTGATGTTGCTGCACATCCCGATAGATGATAGTAGGATTTGCAGTGACTCACTGTTCATTCCCCCCACCCCCTTAAAAAAAAAAAAAAACAATTAGTCCTGCTTTACAAAATATGGGATCTCTATGGGTTCAACCTTGTATCATGATTACTGGTCCCACTTTTCATTGCTTGCTTGTTTCTTTTACTTGAATGGATTTTACAACACAATTCATTAACAGCTGTTGTGGCTTCCTTAAGAATTCCTGTTCCTGGTCAAATTCACAATGGCCTAGCTACAATCAGACCATGTGACTTGCAGTGAAGGAAGCCATTTGCTGAAGGAAGCAGACATTTAAATGTTTCATCAAAACATAGCTTGGAAAAAGTATGGAAAGAACTCAATTATCTTTTGCTTGGGGCGCAATGATAAAGTGGCTTGTGCTTAGAAGAGCCATGAAAAAGAATTGTAAATGTTTGGCTGTCACCCATTTAAAGACACTGCATACAGGGGTTATAATCAAAGTGGGCTATCTTCATGCTCTTAAATTGAATGATTGAGTACTGTTCCAATACATGAGCCTTGAGTTATTCGATTTCTGTGATTTTTTTTATTCATTTAGCAAAATATGAAGCTAGCAAAATGTGCTAATTATAATCAGCTTAAATAGTATATTATTGTTGTTATTATTTTTTCTTTGATACTGTACATCAATTTACAATAACAAAAATGGACATAATGTGATATACAAATGTATATAGATTTTTAATAACAAGCACCAATGACATGTAAATATACTGTATACTGTACAATGTTGATGGGGTTTTCATGGGGCCAAAATCGAAAGCTAGTCAGACGTTTATTGGATTACGTGAGAGCCATCTGCAGAAACAGTTTATGCAATGCTGAAAGAAACTGAGGATGACCTGACAAGCAGCCATGTAACCCGCAGCCTCTAAAACAATGCGCTCTTTCTGCTGTGACACAGCAACACTTCTGTTGATACAGTTTACTGAGCTTAACTTTGATATCGGAGGACTAACTGCTCTCACAAAACCCAATAACAGACCTCAACAAATCTATAGTGGTTGAGTTTTATTGAGGATTTTAAATAGAAATTTTGTTTCCTTCCCCATACATGTACAATTGCAACAAACCCTCTGTGAACAGTTAAATACAGAACTCACAGAACAGGGGTCTCCAATCCTGGTCCTGGAGGGCCGGTGTCCCTCCAGGTTTTTGTTCCAACTGTACCCTAAATTACTTGATTAGAACAATAATTGGTAATAATTGGTCCAATTAAGTAATTTAGGACACAGTTGGAACAAAAACCAGGAGGGACACCAGCCCTCCCAGACCAGGATTGGACACCCATCATAGAACAAGGCTTGAAAACCGTCCCAAATGCATTGTTGAAACAAGGGCAGTTTTAGGTTGCTGTGCCACTGAGAAGCCCCTAGGCGGTGCTCTTGCACAACACAAGCTGTTCTTTCTTTCTACTGATTTATGTCACCAAGGCACATGTGTATGTGTTGGTGTGGGGAACAATGGGTTGGCAGGGAGGGGGTTAAATGTCAAAACACGTGGCAATGTGGCTGCAGCCTGAATTGAGTAAGTGATTAAACGATGAATTAAGGCTCCAGCCACAGGTGTATAAACAGGGAGATCACGGGTGTTAGTTAGATAATTAGAGAATGGCCAGGGTTCTGTTGCTGTGCTGTGTTCGTTGTATGTCCGTAACTTTTGTTTGCCCCTTGTGCCATTTTATTTGCTAGTGTGTTTTTGTCCGTCTTGTTTTATGTTTATTTGTAAATAAATGTGTGCAACAGTGCTTAAAGTCTCGCTTCCTGCCCTTAACAGCTTGGGCCGTGACGTCACCCTGTCAGTCACAAAAATAACAGTGGGGTTGGTTAGTTCACTTTGGCATATGGGCATCTAATCAACTTAAAATGTTGAGGTTAAATTAAAAGAAACAATAGTTATGAAAAGAAAGCAAGTTCATTTAAGCATTTAGGCGTTTGTATATAAAGCACAGAAAATTTGCAAGGAGAAAACTTTTTCTAAGAAAATAAAAAAGGCTAAATCAGGTTGAAAGAAATAAACCACACTGTTTCAAAGAATAATAAATGCAACATGTAGCATCCTCACCTGTGTAAATAGACATGCCCAGGCATGTTCTGTAATATATAAAAGCTGCATCTCCCTGTTGTTTCAGTCACAATGAAAACAGTCAGCAGACCTGATGGCATCTGACTGAGAGCTGATGGTAGGCACATGGAAGGCAGGCATTTCAGTATCCAAGACCACACTAATTACTGAGGTTTCACAAAACATTTCTTTTTAAGAAATATTGCTACATAATGGTGCATAATACCGCTGTAAGAATGAGAGATGGTAATCACTGGGGAATGGGGCTTGTATCCTTTCAGAAGAATGTAAACACCTTAAAGACTGGTCATGTCCAATTAGTGCTGTCGTCTTATCGTTTTAATCAAGGGTTTAAATGTTTTTCATCCTTCTAGTAGCTCTCTACATATATCTGAATTAGCCTACTACTCGTAAAAACCAAGACACAGCAACAAGATGTAACAAAACTGTTTCCTGTAAATTCATTCAAGGTTGAGAATAAGTCTTATCGGATACAGTATAACTCATATTTCTACACCAACCCCAGTCGACCCTGAAATGTTACTTTACAGACACTTTTTCAGATTGGATGTTTATTGTTGGCAGCTACAAACAGCGTAGAATAAGGGCAAGCAGAGCAGTTCACATTTTAAGGCTTTGGCGGTGTTTGTAAAATATTTACAAATATACCGTATTTGTTTCCTGCAAGGCAAAATGCGTCGCCCCTGTTATAAGGCTTAATCAAGTTAATATAAGCGACCAGTGGCTAAGGGCAGTCATTACCTGAAAATATAATTTAACCTATACAAAAAAGCTATGAATCTTGGTTGGCTTTCAAATAAAATAAGTCATAAGTGGATGGGGTTTAGAAATAGAAACTGGTAGCAAATAGTTCAGAAACAACTACACTATCGTAAGGGACAAGAACAATGTACTTTAATAAACGACACGCTGTTCTGGAGGAGGTGAGGAAGTTATGGAAATGATATATACTTAAATGATGCAATCATGTTTATGCTTTTTTACAGTCTACTTTTCTAGCTGGGCAACAACATACTGTACCTCAGGCAAAAAAGTACTAAAATAAGCCCCAACATGCAAGATAATGTTAACCATTTAGCATAAATCCAGGTTGGATCAAAATGCATGCAGTAAAGTTCCACTGAGGGATTACAATTGAGGTGTGACAGCGACCCGAGTTTTCACAGTGACCATAGTGAATTGTAGGGATTACCTGAGATTCAGTCACCCAGAACAGAGTTTGGGAACTTGTTCTGAACATTCTAAGGAAAAAAATCAGATTGAAGTATACCATATTTTGCCATGGCAATATTCAATGTGGGATCAGTAGATGTGCTCTAACAATGAGAGCTATTAGGGACGCTGCATCTTACACACATTCCTGAGTCCACCACTCCACGTGCACGCAAACCCTCCAATATAATTTATACTATGAAAATCATTCTAAATCAACAGATATATGTATATGTATATACATATTGGTTCTATATGTGTATGAGTGTAATGTTGTTTGTCTTCAGTCATCAATAAACAATCTTCCAGGCCCATCATTTTATATGTATATGAATATATATTGTTTCTATATTTGTGGGAGTGCAATGTTGTTTGTCTTCAGTCATCAATGAACGTTAACCTTCCAGGCCCATCATTTTTCATCCACCGTCTGTATCTTTTCCACCGAGGGTCTGACGCCATCTTCATTTTCATCTCTTCCTCTTGCTCTTGCTTGTATACCTACAAAAAACAAGATTAAACAAATGGTATCATCGTACCCTTGGGTGCACATTGATACTGGCGATTAAGTACATTAAGCAGTTTGTTGAGACAGACTGCAAAGGAATTATTTTTGCTACCAATTTTGAAGAAAAAAAAAACATATCCAACAAGTTGGAACTTTTTATGGATGCATATATTACAATGCCGACCTCTACATCCATTGAACCTTCAGCATTTTCATATTTATATCTTCATAATTGTATCCTAAAAGGCAGATTCAAGGCCATCTATGAAGCCTGAGGTTCAGTTGCAAATGTAGCCGACTAGCAAACACTGAAACCCCAGATTGAATGTGCAGAGAACCGCTGATAGAAGGCAGGTGCAAATGTAATTTGACCTGCCCCTTGTTTATAATCATTCCGAGTGGTTCTGTTGCTCAAATAATGCTTCTTAAGTGCACATAGAGACATACGATTTGAAGTTACTTTTCAAGTTACTTGCGTTTGGAATGAATGTTCTCAAAACACCTAACCAACCAGGTTAACAAAACAAAAAAAAGAAAAGAAAAAAAACACCACAGTTCCTGAAAAAAAAGTGTTTCTCTTCAAAGGAAATTCAAAAACTTAATAAATCAATACATAAATAAATATATCAATACATACATAAATAAATAAATATGAATACAAAGAATTACTTTTCAGTTTTTAAAATGTTTATCATGATAATGTGTAAGGAGAGAATGAAGGTAAGATTTACTAAGTAAATCCAAATAACATCATCCTTTGTACCACATCTGTCTTTCAAGTTTTTTTTAGTCTTTTATTCTCTTTTTTTTGCTTGCTTATTAACTAATCCCTCATACAAGACTTCAAAGCTGAAAACACATTATATAAAAAAAAACAACTTTAAAACAATTAGGAGGCAGGATTTGCTTTTCTCTAACCAAACCTTTTTGTTAATACCCATTTCCAACCTCTTCCAACAATCCAAACTGAGCACTTCATACTACTCAGAAGGCAGGTAAAAGCTCAACTGCACCCAAGTCAAACCTCATACGAAGACCAGATTATCATATGAGCAAACAGTGGCAGGTTACAAAGATACCTAAAATCCTACAATTCAAAATGCTTAAAGATAGAGTTCAGTAAATCTCATCTTAATATGGCGTTATTGAAATATAGTCAATGTTACAAAACAACTCGGGCAGAAACTAAGGACAGTATCCATTGGATCCACCCTGGATTTTTCTGAAATGAAAAACAACAAGCGTAGACACACAGCCTGATTTTCATTTCACAAAAAAAACGTGACCTGGATTAATATTCTTATTATTGTAATTTTGGTTGGGTCTGCAATTAATAACACTTTCATACCTCATAGTTTTCTTTGATCCAAAGTTGTCGTTCCAAGAAAGTTTGCACCTGATGGTCCTCGTGGCTGTCAAATTGAGCCTGGGACATCTTCATGTTCTTGCAAATAAGGTAGAGTTTCTCCTCTTCCCCATACTCCTCCCCTTTGATGGTGAAGCGGTATATCCACCGACAGTACCAGATGATGTACATGCACAGGAAGTAGGGCGCTAGCACAATCTTACATAGCAGTATGTCTGATATGTTGGGCTTCTGATAGCCACCTTTGATGTCAATCTTGGTTTTAATGATGTCCCTGATAATTTCCTCCTCCTCTTCTCGGATCTCTTCCTTCGACCTCCTGTTTTTACCCTTCTCCTTAGTCTTGTTGAGCAGCCCCTGTTGCCTGGCGAGCTCTGCAGCCTGGATTCGGTACTTGGGTACAGTGGTTAGGTAGTTAATGGCTTCAGTGTAGCTACTCCACCAGCTGTAATACTAAGGGGAAAAAAGCTTACATAGATCAATGTTGCTCTCTTTCTCTTTTTTTTGTACATACTCACATCCATTCAAAATCACTAACATGCTACATTTCCACAGCACAGTGCATAGCGTTGCAATAAACTAGTATCATAATTGTTGAATAATCAATTTCCTGTATATTGCTTTAATTGTGTGATCTTCAGTGTGGATGACCTAGCTGTTAGTTGTTTGTAAAATGATAGAACCAAGGATTAAAAGGGGTGTTCTTAAGTTACACATATTATATAAAATAACTGATTAAAAAAACCACACACACACACACACACACGTACAAAAACTATTTTAAAACAGAACAGGAGAAAAAAGCCTGAAAATAAAATTGGATTTTGTAGGTCCCCACTACCAGAATATCCAAGCTACTACCCTGTTATGCTTACGGATATGATTTTAACACCTAAAAGATATAGCTAAAAGTGTAAGTTTGCCCTACAGTATGTACACTAATAAGGACCTCCATTACATTGCTGTTGCTGGGGAAATGAAAGTCCTTCAGCTTTTTCATAGACATATTATTTGAATTATTTGTCAAAGTTTGTGCTGTTTACTCAGATCCCTTATCCACCTCTTTATAAAAGGTAAGTGTAAAACCACTTAGTACAATGGATCGCAATGACAAACAGTTGAGTTCAAATGCAAATCAGATCATTATGTAAGTGGTGTAATTTATCAGCCCAATGTGTGCCACTTTGGAACAAAAGGCCTCTTTTTATTTCATTTTTATCTGTCAATATGTAAATTGCATACCTGGAATAGAGAGATGGCACACACTGTTACGAGAATGACTATCCTGACGTCCACTTTGGGCGCCAGCCTCCTACTGTAGTAATGGTAGTAGTGGCTGTAGTACTCTTCAGGGTGATCCAGCATGTAATCATAATCCTTCCGCGACTCTTCATCCTGTAAAACAAGGGCAAAATCATGCGCGGGGTTAACAAGAAGCACATGAATACCTGATGTTTGCTGTCTTCTGGCAATTCCAGAGCTCTGCACTACTTATTATTAAGCCAGCCGCTGTGGTGATTCTAGTTCAACACTCACAAAACCTTGAGTGCATCTTTCTTATTCTGGTGCTTGTAAGTGTGGACAATGGCACAGGTTACTGTCAAAACACATTGCTGGCATGTTTAAACAGATCTTCAAATCACAGCTGTGCAAGCATAGCTCAATCCTGACCTGAGCACCCCCTATTCATTCAGTCTTGGGCCTCTTTCAAAGTGTATAAGGTATTTGATACAAGGGTACAAATCTATTAACAAAATAAGCTTTTTTTGTTTGAGTTAGTTTATATGCAAGGTTAGTGTATAAGTTGATATGCTTATCACAAATATTTAGTCTATAGTAACCTAATGCAATTGACCAATCATATAAGGGATATTAAGTAAATACACAATTCACATAAAACAGGATTTATATATATATATATATATATATATATATATATATTTTTTTTTTTTTTAATTAATGCACGTTGGTCAAATAATTGTGTACAAAATGTGACTCACATTTATTAATAGAGGTTTAATAACCTAAACATAAATGTCCAAGCTTTGTAAATACCACACAGTAGAAACTATGGGACTAAATGAAGGGTCAGTGCTTTACCATACTGTGAGGGGGTATACAGCAGCAATAATGGATCCGAACAGCAATGACTGACTGCATTCACTATTCAAACCATTATATTTGTTGTAAGAGACTGAGCATCAAAATAATTCAGTCAAATAATCACTTGGTAAAATAAAAAATGTGCACAGTATTATGTGGGAATCCTCTCTCCCCCTTCCCCCAATGAAGTCTCACTGGGTTTAGTCAATTTATTTATATACCGTATTACTTCAATTTGGCGCCGCAGCATTTATTTTAAATTGATCAAAATGACTGCAGCACTTAAACGAGGGCGGCCTTTATTAATAATACTATGCTTTACAAACGCTGCAATATTTTATTAAATGATTTAAGGCATTTTCCAAACAGCGCCATGAGAGGCTCTGATCTACAGCACTATACTCATGTGTTTTTGGGGCTTGAATACAGTACATTTACTGACCGTTAATGAGAGCCTATTAGGTGGGAGTTGGGAAGTCAGAGGAGTACTGTACCAGCGAATCAGGAGTGTGTATTGGTTGCTATGGGGCGGGACAAGAAGAGGAGCGAGAACGGTAGTTGAGTGCGATGCAGTTGTTTTTCTTAACGAAAAACATTACCTCTGAATATCGGTTTGATTTCTTTTTAAACTAAAATATATCCTACTTGGTTATTTATTTATTTATTTTTCTCACTGTAATTTACCTGCTTTTTTGTAATTTCCCTGGAAGAGAAACCGAAACTAAATCTTCTCATAGATAGTAAGCAAGTGTTTGTTTGTTTTTTTAATATAATTGTACATGACTGAGTAAAATTCCAATTGAATAAAAAACAAAACAACTAAACCCCCTACAAGAAGATATCTTCAGCCAGCTTTCGGATAGTGCTTAGAGTGACCGGCAAAGCTCCAAGTTCCTCTGAGTTTAAGTTTTCACCATCCAAGCTGACGACGAGGTAAACAGACAGCCCTTGTTTTATCCCCTGCTGTGTTGGCACTGAACTCTGCTGGAAAAAAAGGGACGTGAAGGACTGCTGTGCTGTAAGTAGTTCATCTTGGGTTGTCTGTTGGGACTGTACTATAAGATAACATGTGCTTACTAAGGTGGGTGTACATTAGTTTGTATTACATGCTGGATTGAGGTTGCAGTCTCTTCGGGGGTGTCATGTACATAGGCAGAGTTGCGCGTTTCTTTCTTTATTTTTTGATCAGGTGTAGGAAAAAAAAACACCTTTAAGTTTCTTGGAGAGCGACGTCTATTAAAAAGCTGACATCTGAGTGAGGCGTTAATTTGAGG
The DNA here is from genome assembly GCA_030684275.1 of Acipenser oxyrinchus oxyrinchus. Classification (NCBI taxonomy): domain Eukaryota; kingdom Metazoa; phylum Chordata; class Actinopteri; order Acipenseriformes; family Acipenseridae; genus Acipenser; species Acipenser oxyrinchus. Next base: position 85,778,404 of record CM060247.1, read on the forward strand.
GCGCCATTAATTCGACGTAATACGGTATATTAAAAAAAAAAAAAAAGCAGTGATGATAACACCGGTAACATAACACTGGAGTAGCAGTTTTTTTTTTTTTTTCAAAGTAATTACTAAAAATAAGTCAAGCAGTACAGTAATTTATCAACTATTAAAAATTATGTTTTTCTCTTTTTATATACATTGTCGGGTTCCATAGGCATTTTTTTTTTTTTTACCTTGACACAAAGTTAAAAACCACAATTTACACAATGTACTGTAAATTCCTTATGTACTGTTTATTCTTTACTTTTTCACAATGCATAGAAGTAAATAAACATGATCCCAAAGATATTCAACAAAAATGAGCCGCGCTTGCTTACCTTCAGCGTCTCGTAGGCAGTGGCGATGAGTAGGAATTTCTGATGGGCACTTTCTGCAGTCTCTCCAGCCAGACCTGGATCCCCGGCCCGGTACCTGTCCGGGTGATACTTTCTTGCCAGCTGTCTGTAAGCCCGAGCAATCTCCAACTTTGTGGATTCCCGGGATACCCCAAGCACATCATAGCAAATCTCTGTACCGCAGTAAAGTCCCTCAATGAGGGCAGTTGCTGTGGGGATGAAGAAGCCCAGAAAAAATAAGATTATTAACTGTGGACCAATCTTGGACCTCACCAACTCCATGGAAGCAGCCATGTCAGCACATACAGTCGCCCCACCACTACGTTCGAATGCTGAGACGGGAAAGGCGTGCTGGGAAACGTAGTTCTTAACTTGTTTTGCGCAAACCAACAGCAGAACAGTGGACACTGCGGTCTGCGCTCCTAGCCGTGCCACACACACCTCACCCACAACTTGTTAGCAAAGTGTTCCACACTACACACTCGGGTTTTCTTCTTTGATGATTGCACCAACTAGGGGATGGAACGACCCCACTATGTTACGTGTCATAACACAACTGGGCACATTTTAGTCTATTTAAATCTCTACCCCACATGATACAGGGACTAAAATTAAATCCCTATAGTCTACCATGGTGAATTTGCACACACAGGCATTTTGAAGTTAATTGCAGAACTTAAGCATATAATGTTGTTTCATGTTTTACAATATTGTTCTGTGGTTTACAATCCTTGCCGATGTGTTATCGTTATAGTGGTCTCCCGGTGAATCAAATCAGTTTGGGAGATTCATTCAACTTTAGCTATTATGTGACTGCTGAACTGTTTTAAATAAACATGCGGTGTGCCCGGAGTCTAACTTCAACCAGTCATTTAGCAGCGTGCTTTACCTAGAAGGGAGTCTTTGTGACGTGTTTATTGAAACCGCATTGTGCCCTGTTATCTTCGCAGGAAGTTCCCATTGTTGTTTCGCTGCTGATTTTCACAGCTATTTATTTACTATTCGTGTTAACTGTTTCATTCTATTCTGATGTGAGGTAGTTTTAGAAGTGATGGAGATGCTGTAATTTCTACTTAAATAGAAGTTCGAAGTACATTTTTGCAGAAATTGTTATTTAGTGTTCTAACCAGAAAGAATAAATAAATAAATAAATAAATAAATAAATAAATAAAATAGAGAATGATAACCAGTTTACCAAAGTACATTTGCATGGTCATTTTTGCAGATTGCCTATGTGTTTCACGTGGTTAAAATATGAATTTACCATAGTTTAAACCTCTCGGGGTTTAAAATACTTACCTATGCTTTACCATTCTGTCACTATGCGTTATTACACTTGGCTATGCTTTTACTATGGTAAACTTATAAGGGACAGAACTTGGCTAACAGGAAAAAGCCACGGGGTACAGCATAGATTCATGACTTTGAGAATAAATATGTAATTATGTTTTCATTCCCTAAGTTATATAAAATGCCCATAGCTAAGTTCATTTATTTAAACATGCAGTAATGACACAACAATTTATCTCCAGATTTAAACAATGGTAAGACCTTGGCTGTATTCCATTTGCAAATAAATTGATGTTTAAACATAGGTTGCAAAATAATTCAGCAAGGTGAACTGACTGACAGCTTGTTAATACCACCTCTCATTTAATCAAACCAATCAGTGTCAATTGAATAACCTGTCAACCTATTTATTAATATTGTATACAGTTGCAAGATGACACCACTTCACAATAGGATCGCTGTTACAGGTCATTACACTGTAGCAATTTATTTCAAAACGGTTACACTTAAGAAAAAAATATTTATTTGAAGGAATCCATTGTTAAATAAGTCAGTTTGGTTTGTGGAAGTAGCTGAAATTCTAGGATGTGTGTGAGCTGCCCACCCTGTTGAAGTGTGTTTCCATTAAACAAGGTCAATGTACAGTAAAGCTTCCATAATGCCTTGTGTTAAATGAGGTTCACAACCTCCAGGTGAAGTCACCAGTCCAAACTGTTCCCACATTTCAGACAGTGCCTTAAGTCACCACCTCTCTCCCCATGACACTGCACAAAACTTTGCCCAAGCACAGGGGAGCTGGTTGTTTCGACCACGAGAGAGCTTCCATACAGTGACAAGACACTGTGATCAGGCTGTGCTAGTCCACGACTGGGTGAAGGACCCTGTGGTTGAACCAGGCTTGGAGTGGAAGCATTTCTTAAAGCCCTAAGGGAAGGATCTGAGATGCTGCTGCCATCAGGCCCAGAAGCCTCTGGAATGTCAGTACCCTCACCGCTGCTTTGGGCTGAAAAAGTTCCAAGCAGACAGTTAGCCTCTGGATTCTATCGTCCAACAGAGTGGCGATCATGTTTGCAGAATCGAGGCTTACACCAAAATTGACAACCCTTTGAGAGGGCGTCAGCTGGCTTTTTAATTGGTTCACCATGAGGCCTGGCCGTTGGAGGTGGCGGGTGACCAGTCGTGTGTGCAACACTGCCTGTGCTGGTGACTCGGCACATATCAGCCAGTCGTCCAGGTAATTGAGCACTCTGATGCCTTTGAGTCTCAGAAGAGCCAGTATAGCATCCATGTACTTTGAGAAAGTGGGACAGAGCTGTATAGAGGCACTTGGAACTCGTATGTAGTCCCTTGAAAGGACGAACCGTAAGAATTTCCTGTGGCCGGGTCTTATAGAAATATGAAGTAAGCGTCCTGACCTGACTGACTGCTGTTGTATTGTCAGCATTTTGAACCTTCGCTCTCTCAAGTACAGATTGAGATGTCTGAGGTAGAGGATTGGTCTGAGGCCGCCATCCCGTATCGGCACCAGGAAATACCCTTCTCTTACTTTGAAAGGGTGAACAATTAAAATGGCCTGTTTCTGCAACAGGGCCGATACCTCCTAGACACTAAAATAGTGTCTTCAGGGTTCATAACCTTTGTTACGATCATGCCCTGAAAGGAGGAGGGCCAAAACAAAACTGCAAAGAGTAGCCGGCCTTGATGGTGGTAAGCATCCAGGTGTCTGAGGTGCATGATCACCAATAATCCAGATGGACCTGACAGAATGGGCCCTGGGCTGTTGATTCACAGGGACTTGTGGCTGCTGCTTGGGAAACGGTTTGGTGCATTAGCCCTAGCAGGGGCTGTATGAGCCTGAGCCTGCTTATGGGGCTGAGGGTGCCTGTTTCACCAATGCTTTACCACTTTTTAGGCTGGGGGCTTCTGCTTGGGGAAAAGGCGTGCCAACTCCTTGGAAGCCTCCTGCAGCTGGTGAGAGTGTTTTAGCATGGTGGTCCAAACGTATGTCCCAGTGTCACAGGTGCATCTAGCAATGATGCCTTGTACTTGTCAGGCACTCGGGCCTGAGAAAGCCAGAGCTGCCTTCTTGCCGTCACCAATGTGGCCATGCTCCTGCCCAATGCCTGCCCATTGTACTTAAGACAACTAGAGCAGGTGGTTATTGACTAAGCTCAGCTCATCCAGCTGGTGGGATGTGGGCCGGTGGGACATGGGCCTGTGGTCAGTGGACAGAGTTTGCAACAGCATGGACTGGTAAGCCCCCAGTTTGCTACTGCAGCTAAAAAGACGCGTACAAAACGCTGAGGCAGCATAGGCCTTTTTCAGCATCATTCCATGATGCAGCATTGTTTATTGGGACATGAGACATCCTTTTGCAGCAAGGCTAGATTGGGCATCTGCACCAGAGAGGCAATGGAAGCCTCAACAGGCGGAAACTGGTCAAGGCCCAGCTTATCTGCGTCGTGCACCCTGTATAAACTGTCCAATGACCTTGAGACAGCAGGGGCAGTCGCCGGACGCACTTCGTGCAAAATGTTCAGGAGAATCCAGGGGCTGAGTTTACAACAGCGGGAACCCTATCATAAGATAGAGCATTTGGGCTCATCTTCCATGGGCCAAGGCACCTGCAACGCCCCACAACCCAGTCAGTACTATCAGAATGCCTGCTATGGCAGCTTCTGTCCCTCTTCCTAGTCGGAGGAGAGGGAAAACTCTCCGAGCCAAAGGACAGATAGGAGGATCTAGAGGAGCACGGGCTGTTAGTCCTGCTCCTACCCCTAGAGAATTGCTTCCTAGCACCCGGTGTAAGAGTCTATCTTGATCACACTGCAGGGGACAAATGGGGTGAGTGGTAGCTACTCTGGTACCGACCAGGTCACTGGTATCGTCTCTGGTACCGAGCGGAGTCACTGATACCAGCTCTGGTACTGACTGGTACTGGTTCTGGTACCACGGGAAGTGCTGTGCAGGTGAAGTCCTGAAAGAGCCAATGGCAACTGCAAGCAAGCATGGTTGAACAGACAGGGGCTGCAGATCGCCTGCTAACTCGAGAAATCTAGTAGACTTTGTTGGCAGTGCCGCTAAAGCGAAAAGGTTCCTGCCAAATCAACAGCACAGGGCCGCTAAAAAGCCCTAACACTGAAAGTGTCTCTGTGGCACGAAAGCTGGATGGAAAAACAGACAGCTTAGCGCAGGATACCATCTCTGCAAACTTAGCACAGGGAGACAACCTAATCGCTAAAAATTATATATATATAAATTATAACACATATATGAAAAGGCGCTAGCAAGAAATAATATTGACTCTTGAAGAGCCAGGCAGCAAGTGAGAGAGCTTAGCCACAGAAAAGGACTGAATCGAGAGCCGCCTGCTTCGCACAGCACACAAGGCCAAGGTGGGACATAATCAGAACCTAGGCTAAAATGGAATTATACGGTTAATATTAAAAGGAAATTATTTCAGATAAGTGAAATATAAATTTATCACCATAGTTTTGATTGATAAGTCAGAACTCACCCCTTTCTCAGGCAGGCTGAAAGAAAAATGGCTCTGATCCGTGTGCGACAGTCATTGATATCTCTAGGAGGCGGAGACGACGCCTGATGCAGATGGGGCTCTAAAGGAGCAGCTTTGATGTAAGTGCTCAGGTAATTTGGGTTATAAGAGATATATCCCATTCGGTAATGGTTACATTTCTTACTTAAAAGGGAGTGTTGTGTTATTATCATAACCCTGGTTCCCTGAAATAGAAATGTGATGCTTTGTGCATATCAGGGAACTGCTTGATAAAATTGGTGCTGTTGAGTCATATAAAATACCTACGTGTGCCACTACAATCAACTTTATTTTAAAGAGAAATTACCCAGTTTAAAATGATGCCCTACTTGAGGTGGCACAACCAGGCTATCAATGTGATTTAACCCTTAGAATGTGAGATAATATTCAAAAAGTAACTGTGCGAATAAGTAATTAACTTCAGCATCGAATTGGAAATAATAACTAACTTCAGCCTGGTCATTATTAATCCCTTTATTATAAAGTTTTAATGACAATTATATATTAATCTGTTTCCTGTAAACCTTGTCTGGGATTTGCCTGCCAATTCCCAAACCTCGCTGGTCATTACTCAACAGCATTTGCTGGACTTTTTAGCAGTATTATTGTCTGTTTTCAATTATCTTGGAAACTCCTTGTCAAAATCTGTTGAAATTTGCCAAGAACATTCTTTAGCACACCATTTGAGTGTATCATAATCTGGGGATTTATGGAGTCTGTCTGTCTGCATGTCACAATAACATCTTGACATGTGTATGCAACAGGACTGCAATTTTTAATGCAAACAGTTAAGCACAGTGGCCAGGGTAAGAATGTCGCTGACATGCATGTTCCAAATGGCGCATGACCCAGGTGTAGGTACAGTAGTTCTTAGGAAAACATGGCTTCGGAGCGGCGTTATACATGTGTTACAGTGTTTATCCCGTGTACTTGTTCATAATAACATTAATTAAAACTATTGGGTATTTATGTAGTCTCATTGTGTTCCCTAAGTTGTAATTTAATACACCGCGCTGCGTGACGGAAGTGGGACAGCAACAATGGCTTTGTGACGTACTGCAGAGTGGATTGTGGGTAATCGTATTGTAGCAAGCACAGAGACGTCGGGCGCCATTTTGCCAGTAGCGACGGGGAGAAAATAAAGGAAAACGAAAACAGTTTTAATTACAATCTTTTTCGAAAAAGAACAAAGTAGTCGGTAGGCAAGGCGAGGCAAGGCGACTTCGCTGAAAAAAAGCGCCAAGCACAGAACGGGGAAGAGGATGGCGGTCGACAGAAGGGACGAGAAAGGTATTATTTTGGTGTTTTTATTTAGGTTCTGATATTTTTAGGAAACCGGAAAAGGGAGGCGGGCACAGCGTGTTTTATAATAAAGCTAAATCTGTGTAATTAAGATTTTCCACGGCCTGAAACGTTTTACATGGTTATTTTTTTCGTGGAAGTGATTAAATTAACATACAGCATTTAGAAATTCATGTCTTAAGGAGCGCACCTCTGGAAGATCGATGTCTTGTTGTGTGTTTGAATAATGTCCAATTTGGCACCCCAGCAAGAAATAACTTAAGAAAAACATTAAATCTAGAGATTTGAAGTACACAAAACAATTGCAAACTGTGTTGTTGTAAAACGGTTTACTGTTTAATATCCATCCGCAGACATGATGCAGTGTCGTTTTTTGAACGGGAGTTTTTTTTTTTTTTTTTCATCGCAGTGTTGTCTGCTGTATCACTATCAGCAAGTGTTTTTTAGGCAATAAAATAGATAAAGCCGGACCAAGACACAACTGCCGGACGGGGGATTAAAATATGTAGCAATGTCTTGACGTATACTACACAATTACTCCTTTTTAAATACATAAAATGCTGCCGCACAAAGGCTCAACACCCAGACACAGAATTATAACTAAGAAACGTCTTAAAACATATACAACCTAATTACAACTTAACCTCCAAATTCTTCTTCTTCTTCTTTGAATCAATTAAAATGCGGTTGAGTAAAAGCCAGACCAAGACAAAGGTTACCGGATAGGGCATTAAAAATGGTCTGAAAGTCTTAACCTACACAAAATTGCACCTCCCCTATAGTCTACATGCGAAAAAGAGCGGTCATTATAGCAGTTCCCATATTTGAAATTGGCAAAAATACTAATTATAATATTCCCAAACACTGCAGTAGTATCAAGAAAATTGTTGTTGTTATTATTATTTTTATGTGTTTATTTATTTCTTAGCAGATGCCCTTATCCAGGGTGACTTACAGTTATTACAAAATATCACAGTGCAGAAAATTCTTAACTAAAATACTGTTGCATGACACACACAAATATTTTCCTCTGATGGGAACTAGACGAAACTACTGTAAGCCTTTAACATTGCTTAACTGACAAGTAAGGAAGTTTTCCAAATGTGGATTGCTAAATGATTCTACGTATCTGTGACTTAACATTTATCCACACCATTTTCCTGTAATATCACAATATTTGATTGACTAACGATACAAGTAGTAACAATTTCTGTTTGGCAATATGTATGCAATAAGACCCGGCTGGGCGTCCGTGTCCAGTGGTTAAAGAAAAGGACTTGTAACCAGGAGGTCCCTGGTTCAAATCCCACCTCATCCACTGACTCATTGTTTGACCCAGAGCAAGTCACTTAACCTCCTTGTGCTCCATCTTTCGGGTGAGACGTAATTGTAAGTGACTCTGCAGCTGATACATAGTTCACACACCCTAGTCTCTGTAAATCGCCTTAGATAAAGGCGTCTGCTAAATAAACAAATAATAATAAGACCCGGCTGGGCGTCCGTGTACGTCGAATATACAGGCGCCCGGGCAATGTGAGGCACGAGACAGTCGAGTGCCTTTCACCCCTGAGGAACATATATTCAATGTATATGGACGCCCTAAAGGGCCTTATTGCATTTATAATCCAGGTAAAACAGTGGATTTGAAGAAGAAGAAAAAGCATAAATCATGTTTAAGGCAAAACCATTATTAGTGTTTTTTGGTAAATATTCTTAAGATGAGTAAATTAATTCAATTAAAAATACACCAGGGGGCGGCGGAGTTCAGACAGCACTGAGTTATTATTTATTTTCCTGTCAGTGCAGACACAGTGAGCAGAACAGGCGTGAGGAATAAAAATAAATTCAACGACATTTCGGATTTCAGTAATTTGTTCAAAATCTGAGTCAGAGAGGGGTGGATAATGTGCACAAGTGTCTTGTGTTTTTCGTTACTGTTTACAAACCTCTAAAAATACATTTGAAGTGACAAAGTCGGGGTTAGTGAGCATAAAGACAGTCTTTTTTTTTTTGCTGTTACCTTCCAGTTAATTTCATTGTTCTTCATCCAAAAGTGGACTATTGGGGAAGGAGTCATACTTTGCTGTAGGTTTTAAGACAACCAGACCCCTTTTAATTCCCTGTCTGGGAACTTGTGTCTTGCTCTGGCTTTTACCCAATCCTGCATTTTAATTGATAAAAAACAAAAAAAAGTCACAGTTATTTAGGCCCTATTTGAAGGCTATAGAAAAGGCGTACTTGTGTGGTATAGGTTTTAAGATGTTTTAATGACCTGTCCAGACAGTTTTGTCTTGGTCTGGCTTTTACCCACTCAGACAAAACTAAATACGTCTGCCTGAAGTATTATTTACTTTTGAGTCAGAGGCGTGTGAGGGCTTTCAATTTCTAATGCACACTGTGCATAAGGAGTAGACTAATATTATTATTGGACAGTTTTTGCATTGTTCCCTTTGGGCTACAAAAAACGATGAAACCACAAATCTGATGGGGTAAACCAATAAAGCTTTTTTGATTTTTTGCTGTAAATTAAATTTACTATAAGAACCGCAGAATGCAGATAGTATTGACATCTAAGATAAATTGCAAGTGCATCACCTCTGAGGTTCTGAGTACAATGCAAACTGTTGCATGAGGACAGTGTGCAGTCAATAATCTGGGATTAAGGTAATCAAATATAAATGGATTTACATGCAGAGAATAGAGGGGGTGGGGTGAAATGCTTTATGGTAAGATTGTAAACACAATGATTTGTTTTCATGCTAATCCATTTTATTAATTCTGTGTGAATATATTTCCCTCCCCCTGTCACTGTGGTCATTTCAAATAAAGTGCTAATGGACATTTCAGACAGTATAAATTGAGTCAAGATGTAACACTGTCTATATATTATGATGCACAGTATTGTAATATACTGTAATTGAACAGTTTTGTGCCCAGTGGTGTGTTGCAAACAGATTAACATGATAGTTGTATGCATTGTCCATTTACAGCTGCAATATAGATAACTAGAAGCAGGTGCATCCAAAAAGCACTTTGGTCCCTGAACCTCACGTTAAGTGTTTATCTTGCAGATGGTGAACTTAATGTGTTGGATGACATCCTGACTGAGGCACCTGATCAAGATGATGAGCTGTACAACCCTGAGAGTGAACATGACATTAATGAGAAAAAAGGTAGAGGCAGTGTTTCATTTTTCTCAAATGTGATGCCTTCTATTTCAGATTGTCAAAGGGCAGCCTTGAATTTCACCTGGTATTAAGTACTTTTGTGGTAGATAACATTTTGTTCCTGTATTAAAGCCTCAAAATAGTAGCATGTCTCCATATACCACTGGGACAGAGTCAAAAACACCTTGAAACCAGTACTTTTTTGTTTATCACCAGCAGAAATATAACTGGTTTGAACTGGGACTTCGTAAACCTCTGTTGGGATTGTGTGCGCTCTGAAGGTAGTGCGTGTCCAATGCAAACTACTTTAGAAGTGGATGTTTAACCTCAGTTAATTTTACAGTCAAGAAAATACTCAATTCTACTAATTCAAGAACATGCCCTTGGGTAATGGCAGCCCACTGGAATGAGATAAGATCAAATTTTACAGACTGGTTTCATGGTGCAGATGGAAATGTGGCTTTCGGCATATGGTAAACGAACATGATACAATAGCTATGAACTATATTGAGTAGCTAGCTGTATGTCCGATAATATCATGCTTTACGTTGAAACAAAATAATTGGCTTACACTTTTTGACTTGCAGGATCAAAGAGGAAAAATGATCGAGGTGACCATAACGACAGCAAAAGGCCAAGATCTTCAGGTCATTATACCAGGCAAGCTGTCAAGAGAACTGCAGGTTCCACCATAAGCAGCAGCAAGAAACCCATGAATGCCAGAGGCAGACAATCTTCAGACTACAAGAATGAGGAATATCACTATGATAGAAGTAAGGACTGTGCTGACAGAAAGAACCAATCTGTAAGAGGGAGCAGCTCCAGGGATGCTCAAAAACCTGTGAGCAGAAGAAAGGATTCAGACAGGAGGATTAAACCATTAATGGCAGAGGTACCACAGGTAAACATATTTAATATTAAAAAAAAAAGCCATTTGCAAGCACATCCTCTTACTCTGATTCCTAAAACAAGCATACCTTCAACTAATGAGAATGCTATATTGTAATCTCATCACTTTTTAAAAACATTTTTTATGAAAATGCCTTTAAGGAGAGCATCTCAAGCAATTCCAGGTGACTGAATCTAACGGTACCCTTCACTTCAGCCTTATATGTCTTAAGATTGCTACTATATTTTTGTCATGCGACTTTTTGGCGGATAAAGATCTAATCCTTTGAGATACAGGCTTTATACAACAGAATCTTATGATTCTCTGTAGGTCAAGTTTGATGGTGGGTATCGTTCAAGAGGAATTAATGTATTCTAATTTTGCAAAGCTGCCTGCCTCATCTCGGGGACTATTTAGGGCAGTAACTTCTTATTTGCAGGGTTATGTAAAGTCTGCCTGCTAAGATTGGTGGCCTTGACCAATGAAATTATGGCTGCCAAATTGAGGTCATGTGTGACACTGTTTCTGGGGTGTAGACAGTACACTTTGACTTAATGTGTTTTCTGTACACAATTCTTTATACTATGATTCTCAGGTAAGATCCACATGTCTTTGTCCAGTAAAAAATAATTTTCCCACTGCCACGTTGTTTAAACCTGTGATGTATAATCAGTTGTGTTTACAACTGTTGCTACTACAAACAGTTGTGTACATTTTAATATAACAGAAACTGCGTCGCACCAGTGTGGAAAGTGGGAGGGCAAGCCGCTCTTCCAAAGAGGGTGCAAACTCAGACGAGTACGGGTCTGACCAGGAGACAGGAAGCTCGGCATCCTCTGAGGGAAACAACTCTGAGGACGAGGGGATGGATGAGGAGGGGGTTGAGTGTGATAAAGTTGATGGGGAGGAGGAAGATGAAGAGGAGGATGAAGAGGAGGGAGAGGAGGAGGAGGATGAGGAGTATGAGCAAGAGGAGGTAGATCAGCGGGAGAGGAATGAAGAAAACGACTACGACACTCGCAGTGAGGCCAGCGACTCTGAATCAGAGTCTGTGTCTTTCTCCGAGGGGGAATCTATTAGATCTGGATCAGGATCTGAAGCTTCAGGTACTTTGTTTAATTTATGTCTATTCTCCCCACACAAACTGTTTTACTTCCTGCAACTGATGTATTTCACCCTGCACCTGTGAACCCTTTGAAATCAGTTATATTTAAATGTAGCCCTTCAGAAACTTGTAGGCAGGCTTTATTGCTACGGAATGCATCTTCACAAGATACAGCTTTGCCTTTCCCCCTTTTCCTTTACTTTCCTGCTCTTAGTTAGATACTGCTGTTCAAAATTATAGTTAATAAAAATAAGTTGCTTAACAGCATGTTTACAATCCTTCAGGGCTGCCTGCTCGGCAGAGCAGCCTTAAGTGTATTTGTGGATTGACTTGTATGTTGTTAGAAGTTTTCACTATGGGTTGCTGCCTGGATGTGTCAAAGTCTAATCTGTAGAAAGGGAGAATTGCCTAAAGTAATTCAAATGGAGTACAGTATTATAGAACAGTCCTTCATCTTGAACAAATGGACAGTCTAACACAAGGGAAATGTTTTCCAATTTACTGTTCAGATAAGGAGAAAAAAGAGAAGAAGCGGGCTAGAGGGATTTCTCCAATCGTTTTTGATAGAAGTGGAAGCTCAGCTTCAGAATCTTATGCAGGTATAAACTTCTTATGATTCTGAAGAAGTTTAGGTTCCTGTTTTAACATTGGATAGCAGTAGTTTATTGTTCTATAGCATATATGACTAGGTCAGAAAAAACATCTGCATGTCGGATCTCCAGCAAATTCAAGTTAGGTTTACTGAAGAAAAGAGGACCGATTTAATTAGGTTAAAGGTTGAGAGAGATCTTCTTCAAATTTGTAAGTTGCATTGCAAGATTTCAGTTGAAAATCTTCACAGATGGTAGTCTTGCTGTCCCTTGGAAATTATGATGAATATTCTTTTGCAGCAATAATCTATTGATTGACCAGTATTGCACAGCAGTACTGATTTTAGTCGTGTGTGTTTTTTTGGTTTTTTTTAAGAATACTTGTATTTTGTGATATGGCAGTGTTCTACTGACACCTGTTGGCTACCTCCATATAGTGTAAATTTCATGCAACATATAAAAGTTGATTTCAATGTCTCTAAATTGAAACCGGCTTAAGATCCTCGTACAAAATATAGTAATGCACAGTTCTGTCAAGTAAACCCATTCATTACTTGTAGTGTAAAAAAAGCCCCACTTATTTTTGGAATTGTAAAAATGCTTGTGGTGCAAGGAGTAACTTTCTCAATACATATACCTTGCATGCGAGAGTTTCTGTATATGATTTAATATCTAGTCTTGTTACATAGGGTCAGAGAAGAAGCATGACAAACTTTCATCCTCTGTGCGAGCTGTTCGCAAAGGTAGGTTATAGAACCACATTTATTTTCTTATCCACTATTTATACAGCAACAATGTTATAGGGGATAGCCAGCATGGATTCGGCAGAGGGGGATCATGCTTAACTAACCTACTTGACTTTTTAAGGATGTTTAATGTAGATGATGACAACGCATAAGATAATTTATCTTGATTTTTAAAAAGCCTTTGACAAAGTCCCACATGAGACTTGTATTAAAATCAGCAGGAATAGAGGGGAAGACATGTAATTGGATACAGAACTGGTTGAAGTACCACAAGGGTCTGCACTTGGACCCTTACTCTTTTTCATTTATATAAATGACTTGTATGCATTGTAAGATTGTTAAATTTGCAAGTTATACCAGACTTGGTAGTAGTGAACTACCATAGCCCAGCTAATTAAAAGGGATTCAGACCTTCTCTTGGGGCAAATTCATTTTATAGTTAAGAAATGTAAAATATATTGCATATTGGGTGTAAAAATCCATGTTAAGTATAAAATGAACAGGATGGAAATAGGGAGCAAGGACTTTGAAAAAGGTCTCTAAGTTATAGTGGAATCATCCACTATAACCAATGTGGTGAGGCAATTAAAAAGGCAAGTAGAATTTTAGGCTATATTGCAAAAACTGTGAAAAACAAGTCTAGATAGGTTATGCTAAGATTATACAATGCCCTAGTTAAACCCCCACCTAGAATGCAGCTTTGTTCACCTCACTGCCATCAAACTGAAGTGGAATTTTGCCGCCATCATTTAGCATTCATACATTCAGATCTTTCCATAGAGAGGTTTGGAATCAGTTACTTGTTTACAAGGATTCCTGCAAAATATAAATGTTTGCACATCATATGCAGTGGATTTGATAATCCAATGACTTTTTTGCATATATTCAATCATGTACTTCAGAATCTTGGTTTTAACCCAAGCCATTGAACAAAAGTATGTAAAAGAATGTTTTTGTTTTTAGATCCAACAAGTAAGCTGAAATATATACTTCGAGACGCAAGGTTTTTCCTTATTAAGAGTAATAACCACGAAAATGTCTCCCTGGCCAAAGCTAAGGTATGTAACTAATCACAAGTTTAACTGCTCATTTTGTACTTTATACTTAAGACCAACTTCTTGGGGTGGGGGGGGGTAAATCACTTTATTGAAAAAGAATTGGTACCCAATTTCCACTGGAGAGAAATATATAAATCTAGTGGTTTTGTATTAAATATTTACAGGTGCAATGTATGTTTTGTCTATTTTGTTGTGAACAATTTTTTTTAATTCATTTTTTTTTTTTTTAATTTAGGGGGTGTGGTCCACACTGCCAGTAAACGAGAAGAAGCTAAATGCTGCATTTAGATCAGCCAGAAGTGTTATCTTGGTATTCTCTGTGAGAGAAAGTGGAAAGTTTCAGGGTAAGTGGAATGAACCAATATGAATAGCGGCTTAAATTTTTTAACCCCAGGATATGCATTTTTTTATTTTGCTTGATTTTTGTACTTTTTCCACGCCTCAGGTTTTGCAAGGCTTTCATCGGAATCCCACCATGGAGGGTCACCAATACATTGGGTTTTACCAGCGGGAATGAATGCAAAAATGCTAGGGGGTGTGTTCAAAATTGACTGGATTTGCAGGTACTAAAATAAAATAAACCTTTTCTTGATTACTTAACACTAATACCTCTTTAGAATTCTATTGCAGGGCGAATAACTATATAAGCAAGACGCAAATGCTTTCTCAGGATACATTTCCATGAGTGTCCATATAGCCCTAACTGAGTCCGTGGTCCACTGCTAACAATATCACATTAAACAACCTGAAATTTGGTAGAAAGTCTGATAGAACCAAGGTCCACAAATTTAATTGACCATTAAAAATCAGAATTGCCATCTATTAGCAGCAGCTCATTCTAGTTTAAATATGTATTTTTTATTTTTATAATGAATATCAAACTTTATTTAATCCTTTTAAACAGACCAAAACATTCTTTAATTCTTACAAATATAAATTGATCGTATATTTATATCTCAATTGAGATTCATTTTGAAATAAGATAATTCCTTGCCTTATAAATTAATTTAAAATGAAGGCTTTTTAATTTCTGGTCAAAAAACAGTTTTTCTGTATGATTTAAATGTTTGTATTTTTTCTTTGGTAGACGTGAGCTGCCCTTCACAAAAACTGCACACCTCTCAAATCCATGGAATGAACATAAGCCAGTGAAAATTGGACGTGATGGACAGGTTTGGAATACATTTATTTCAGAATTATAATTGTGTAAATACCAGCTATATTCTAAATTGTGTTTCTGTGGTGATTTTTTTAAAATCAATCTATCTATCTATCTATCTATCTATCTATCTATCTATCTATCTATCTATCTATCTATCATAAATAAATAATCTGGCAGGAAAAAAAAGGTTACTAGCTTTTACTTGAGAAGAAAGATATTTTATACCAACAGGAAAAGTAATTTTAAAATACCAGCATTCAAACTAGATTGTGAAATGTGCCTCTCAGAAGTGGTAAATATTGGTCAATTTTGAACAGACTTTTTGGTCATCACTGATTCAACATTTAGGTTTATCAGAAAAATGGAAAAGGTAAGCCAATACATTCAATTTTTTTATACTAGCCTCCCTTAACATTAAGTCACTTTTGTTACATACAAAATATACCTCCTTAACTACCCAGCTGCTTATTTCCACATGGAGCTCATGCGAGTCCAAATTGAAGTGCGTCTGCTCTGAAATCTATCACACAAAATAATTTCTCAAAAGTGATATGCCTGAACAAGTATTATGTTATTTAGACTTGTATAATGCTGCCATTGGGGGGGGGGGGAAAGATGTTATGTTGTAATCTATATTATAATGCTACAATTGTAAACATGTTGTTTTGTTATTTTTCTATTGAAATACTGTATTTCCGTTTATCATAATCGCAATAAAAAGTGTGTATTAAAAATATAGCAAATTGTCTTGAAAACTGTCCAATGCTTATTTGAGGGCTAAGAATGAAAAATCTTCAAAGAGCATTTTTAACATGGAAATTACTAAAATAAATGGTCAGCTGGGTGGTTAAATGAGGTATTAAAGCTGTGTGCATAAACATGTTTGAGCTAGTACTATGAATTGGGTATATAATATATTAATGGTACTCCCAAAAGTAGCTTGTATATTTAAACTGGGTCTTATATTGCATCAACACTTACTAAGTTTTACATTTTTTGTTTTACTTTTGACAGTTTATTTTATTGTTTTTATTTTAAAGGAAATTGAATTGGAATGTGGAACTCAGCTTTGCCTACTGTTTCCTCCTGATGAAAGTATTGACTTGTATCAGGTGATTCATAAAATGCGCCACAAGAGGAGGATCAATTCTCAACCACGCTCGAGAGGACGCCCCGCCCGCCGAGAACCAGGTCGCGATGTGGGAAGGTTAGAAATGTTCTTTGGACTGCTAGTAGGCACTTGTGTTGGAGTAACATGACGGAGCTTTTGAGATTCACCATCACCGTTGTGTCATCAGTACAGAAGAGGGAGAATATGAAATCCTCAACAAAAAAAAAAGAGCTACATGGACGACTTGTGGCTTCAGTGAGGATTGCACACACAAATCGTTTTGGAGAGCAAAATGATGGAGATCCTCACATAACTTGTAGAAGTTAATGTTACATCTGATATTTGATTTGTTAAACTAGGTTGGTTGCAGTTTCTACAAACCATATCTAAAAGAAAGATGCTTTAAATATCTCTCTTAAGCAGATGGGGGGAGAGTGCATGCTTGTGTTTTTTTTTTTGTTTTTTTTTTAAATACATACGTTATTTTACTTTTATTTATAGAACCGTTGTTTTAATATCTTGCAAAAGCCTTTTCTTTCAGGTGTATCCCTGGGGATAAACCTAATCAGATATGGGACTTTTATAACGAAGCCATAATAATTTTTCAGAAGATGATGCCTCATTTTGAGGGGAAAATAATAATAAAATATATATATATATCTATATATCTATATTAAGTTATGCTTTCAAGAGGAGCATTTTTGCGGGACTTTCTCAGTTTTGCCATCGTGGTGTGTTGCCCCATGCAAAATGTTCTGTTTTAACACAAAAAAGTAGCCACAAAAAGAATGCACACATCCTTCTGCTGAGCTGCTGAAAAGTGATAGGCCGGTTTCAAAGGGGGAATCTGGTTTGTTGCCGGGTCTCCTAAGGGCCACAAAGACGGGCTGTTGCTGTGCCTGTACACAGTCTTTCCTGGTGCTTGCAGCAGTGCCTATGGACTTCTTAGGGTTTTCAGGGATCAACTTAATTGAGCACTGCTGTATATGAACACTGTATGTTTGCCACACTTTGGAATTTAAAAGGGTTTTTTAAAGTATTCCTTTAAAAAAAAAAAAGAAAAAAAAAAAGAAAGAGGAGAAATCTTATGAATGAACTGAAATACCCATGCTCCTTAATGCATTTCGCCCATTCCAGCATAGAAGGAAAAGTAATGGTTTATACTGCTATCTTCTGAAAAGGACTGTGGATGTTTGTGTTGTGATGGTGCTAAAGCCATTGGTAACGTTTCCTATTGTGGAAACACATCCTGCGGTAGGTAGAAAAGCCCAAGGAGTGTTTCCATTTTCTTTTCCCTAAAGGACTTTTGTATACACAAGGTAGGAGGAAACCTGGCAGTACCCCATTCTTTAAAGGCTTAAATGGACTGAGAACCCAGCTGAAGTTATGAGCCAAGGGGGTACACAGTGCTGTGTAAATTTACAAATATATAAAAATGGAGTTTTCCTTTGTTTTTTGTTTGCAATGGACTGCAAAATATCACTGCTACCAACCCAGCTCTGCCTGCCAGGCCCTCCTTTTGTGTTTGTGGCTTAGACCATAAATCATTAGTTGGACTGCTTTTATGAACTTTTCTATCATAATTAATGCCATCGTTAACACAGTCACAAAACTACAAGAAATCGGTATGTTGCCACTTTAACCAGCTTCTTTTTTTGAATTTGCTGTAGATACAATTTTTCATAAGTGCAATCTGCAATATTTTCAAAAAAAAGGAACGTTTTCTAAGTTGTATTATGGTAATAAATGTGATAACAAATTAGATAAATGTATGCAAAAACTAATGTACCCAGTAATATTTGAGTCTGGAAGTTTAACTAGAAAGGGATAGATACTTGAAGTAACAGTAGTTTACACGGATTAGATTGTATGCACAACAACAACAGTATAGATGGTCAGTTAAGACTACAGCACATGTAGAAGCCAGTGGCTTCTGAAAGTATGT
Organism: Acipenser oxyrinchus oxyrinchus; assembly: GCA_030684275.1. NCBI lineage: Eukaryota > Metazoa > Chordata > Actinopteri > Acipenseriformes > Acipenseridae > Acipenser > Acipenser oxyrinchus. Next base: position 85,796,705 of record CM060247.1, read on the forward strand.
ATGAAAAAGCACTTGCAGTATAACATGTTAAGGTAAAACAGTCTTTATAAAGTGACAGCATGTAGGTGTATGTGTTTTTTTTAAGCCTTCCTCCAATATTACAGTGCTAATAAAAATATATTGGTTTTCCCCAATGACAAAGATACTGGTTTCACTTCTAAAACAGCAACAGAAAGCAAGTTTATTAAGGTTCCTCTACCTTAATCCTGTCTTGTATATCACACACCTTCTGCCTGGTTTAGTCCTGGATTGTATGACTGCTGTTTCTGCTAACTAATGTCTGGTTTGTGAATTAACCATTAAAAAAGTACTTGGAATTGCAATGTACCTGCCTATAAGCATGCTTCATAACTTATCTCTAGGGAGTCCACATATATTGCTTTTTTCAAAAAGCCTTGTTTAACAGACCCTAAGGAGTTCATACTATTGTGGTTACATTTGTTTGATAGTGGCTTTAGTTAAAAATACACTTTGAAACAATATCATTTGACTTGCATTTTGTTGCTGCCAAGTGGTGAAACCATTAGCAAAATCATTTGACTTTTTTAACATTTAGTAAAAAAGAAATGTAAAAGCTGTCATGTTTAGACCTGCATTTCAAATTACATATTATGTATGTACACTGCAGACTCTTGAATTTACAGATTGTCCTGTCATAGTAAGTTTAACATTGGGTGTGTTTTAGAAAGGAGATTTACATGCCTAATTGGGATACAATTGTATTTTCACTGTATTGTAATATGCACAATATTGTTCTTAATTATTTACCTAATTCATGTAGGCGTCGACCAGAGGAATTTGACATGCAAAGCAGAAAAAGACCAAGGATTGACTATCCACCTGAATTTCCTCAGAGACCAGGTCATTATCTCGTACTCATCACATTATTGAGGGTGACATTTTTAAAGGAGTAGCCCCCCATTTTTATTACTGTTAATTTAGAAATGTGTGGACACTGTTTAGTATTTTACTACCTATGTGCATTGTCCACATAACTGTTTTGGGTAGGTTGAGCATTGTTCTTTGTTGAAAATATGTACTTGCATAGATAATACACTGATCCTCAAAAACCTTACTAATAAATTCAAAGATTACTGTAAACAGATTTTAGTGCATTGGTTCCAGAAACCTTTATGATCACTACTTTTGGAGAACCTAAGGTAACATTAGTCCAAGATTAATGTTAACCAAGGCGTTCAGTGAAGCCCCCTTTTAATCTCTAAATCTGTTATTTGTTTGTTTTTATATCTGAACTGGGAAAAACTTTGAACTAAAATGAGACCAATTCAAACAGCTGCTAAGCAATGGCACTTGAGCTGAGGTGTTTTTTTTGTTTTTATTCATTGGTGTTAGACTAAAACTATAAACCAAACACTTAAATCATAGCATTAAGGAGACCAAAGTTTTGACTATTTCCTTTATCTGTAAATGTATATCTATGCTTGGATATCTGTTACCAAATGTTTGTGAAGGTTAAATGAGAGTAACAGGTATATGGAAGCATTTACTGTGCGCGGTGCAGGTGTCTGTTCCTTACTCTCTTGAAATGTGTGACAGAGTTTGGATGTACTGTATACTGAGAGAAATATTTTATACTTTCACCATCCTAATGTGCTCCCACCCACCCCAGAAGACCAATTACTATCAAACCTGTATTTAACACATTTATTATAATGAGCACTTTGATTCCCAGCTAATGTGTTCCTGTTGGCAGTTGTCGGGGAGCAATCCCTTACTATCCATGTAAATGTACATTATAGATGGCATTGTATATAAACACACAATTGCCTTGGTTGATGTATTAACAGGTTTAACAGTACACTAATGAATGTTTCATATTGATTTACAACAGTCATTAAGTTGTCTTGCTCCAGTTACTTCCATTCATCTCAAATACAAGTGCTGCTGTTTAGTATGGCTTGATTTGCACTTTTTTACATTTTATGTTGGATAGTACTACTGAAGTAAATTGAGAATATGATCTGCTTTGAATTTATTAATCAATGTATTGGTGTTTTAAACAGGTTTCATGAAAGATCCTCGAAATCAACATGTAGACAGGTAGGTTCCTGATAATTTATATCTAGATAATTTTGCTTTATGCTTTGTTTCCCTATGTCAAATAAATAGATCCCTTTTTAACAAGTAACTTCATTCCCAACAGACGTTTTACAGGAGTGCGACGGGATGTGTTTCTAAATGGGGTAAGTTTCCTGAATTTTGTAAAAAAGCAAGTACAATTGTGTTCATATGAACAGTTCAGATTATTATTTTTTTTGTTTTGGCTTAACCCTTTAGTGCCTGTTGTAGAAAATTGTGTGTGTGTTTTTGTTTTTTTCACCAATATAACACAATTGACACCTGTTGCACGCACAGGCACTCCCTAGCTGGCCACGTCAAACCTCCCAAGAGCAGCACAAGGTGAGTTTGCTTGGGAGTGAGCAGGTTTTTGGCCCATGTTACCTTAGAATAAAATAATGTATCCACATTTACATGTTTTTGAAACCATTCATTTAAATATATAAAATGTTAAATTTGTCTTTCAAATGACAAATCAACAGAATTACTTTTGTATTCCAAAGTTTGTTTTGCAGACTGGGAAATAAATAATTTGGGCATTAAAGGGTTAAGGTGAAAGGGTTATAGTTTAGACAATAGGGTCCATTTATGGTGCTAGTGTTGAGTTTCTTTCTTCCTTTAAGTGTATCCATATAAAGAGGAACGCCCTTTTAAAACAATTAGGCTTTTTTAAAATTTCTTTTGAAATCTGTTTGATTGATTTGTTTTGTTTAAAAATGTTTAGTTTCAAAAATGTAATTGTCGATCCTTCTTGTTTTACTTTTTCACTATTGTGTAGTTTCTATTGTGAAGTTTTTATGCAAAAACAAACCTAGTGCTATGCATCAGACAAAGCCACGGTGACATTTTTTATTTCTCTTTTTTTTGTCTCCACAAACTTTAGTACAGAAATAACAAAAGAGCAGTAAAAAGTTAAAATGAATGATCCACCGCTGTTATTTTTCACTTGGCTTCCAAAGATTAGCAGGAATAAAATAAAACCTGTAATTTTATAACGGATTTCATTTCAAATCTGAAACCAATCAAATGCCATCTAGTTTAGAGCGATCGTAGATGGAACTTAATTGTTCAGATGTTGGCTGCGCTATTTTTTCTATTGTCGTTTTATAGGTGGAACCTGAGTTTTTTATTCTCTATGTAGCGTGTGGAAATTCCTTAACATTTTTTTAAAATGTTTTTGTTATTTAAAACTGTCAGTATTTCTCAGTTTCTATAAGTTGTAAGAATAAATTAAAACATTTGCAAAATGCATGCTGTCAGTGCACAGCGATGTCTTCTGATTGCTTTATTTTAATCAGCATATTTGGTTAAAACAAAACAATGTGTTCTGTTTCCAGTCTTACAATGATTATATGAGGGAATTTCATCACAGCATCGGGCCACCGCCTCCCTGGCAGGGAATGGCAAGTATTATTTATTTTTTCTTACTTTGTTTATTGTTTGTAATGCTTTTAATCACTGGTCCTTTCTCATGGGTACGCATACTACCTGCCAACAATTCTAACTAGGGGTGCACCGATAAGACTTTCTTGGTCGATCCCGATAGCCGATGGTTATCTACCCATATTGTCCGATACCGATAGGATACCAATAATAATAGATAGTGCAGGTAAACAACTAGAACAAGACATAGGGCCTATATTTAAACTGTTTTATAATTATAAATGTTATACAATTAATATATATCGTTTACTTGTATTTGACAAAACAGGTATTGTTTACTTGTTCTATTTACTTACGAAAATGAATACAAAGTGAGAACGTAGTATTTTTTTTTGTGATTTATACATTTGTTTTAAAACAGTCACACAAAAATAACACTTTGCATTTGTACTAGTAAAAATACTTCTGTAGAAGAAATATATAATGTGACATTTTGCTGTCAAACATCGCGTATTATAACTTCGACCTATACTGTACAGTAGAAGAAAAAATTAGCCTACGCAATGTCAACTACAATAACGTTTGTTAAATTCTTATTTTAAGCATACACTGTTTAAAAATGCAGCCCAACTTAAATTGTTCACTTAATCAAAAACAAAAATATGTCATTAAAATATCTGGTTACAAAATTCACTCAAACTTGAATTTGTTACTAAACAAGACGGCACAGTAATCAATTCCATCTTCAAAATGCCGCCTAACACACCCGCAACCAATACGGATTAAGATAAACAAAAAATACGAAAGGTAATTCCCACTTAACGTTTAGAGAGGCCACAACTCCTTGGAAGTTAGGGAGATTGTTGTTGTCGTTGCTGCTGTAGACATGGTTTTAAAAAACTGCTTTTCAGCAAACGTTGAAGGATTTGATCAAGTGAGCTACGGAGGAGGACCTGAGGTGATGCTAAGCTGCCAAAGAGAGTAACTGAGCAGAGACATTGCAGAGGCAGTTTAGTAACTAACCGCGCATCGATGCTGCATTTGAACAATGATTTGCCTAGTTAATACTATTTCCTTATGAATAATAAATATATATATAAAGTAATATAAATTATATATACTTTTATACTTATATTTATTTGTACTCTAAACTACTACTGCTACTACTACGACTACTACTACTAATAATAATAATAATAATAATAATAGTAATAATAATAAAAACAACAACTTAAACTATCAATGTTATTTAGGATTTAACCTTTTTTTTTTTTTTTTTTTTAAAGCATCAGAATCTTCTCGCAGTTCATCGTTGGATTTAATGTAGCATCAAGTCTGTTCTGCACACAACTTGCTATCCTATTCTTGTTTTCAGATATTAAAAAAAATAAAAAATAAAATAAATAAAACACTGCGATTTTGAGGCGTATTTATTGCATTTTGGTCGCACGTTAAACAGCACTGGGGAAAATGAGTGTCTCAGTGTTCTTGTGTCATTACAGTAAGCGCGCCTGACCAAACATTAAATTATGTGCTGAAGAAATTCAAGCATGAATATCAGTGTACGTTATCGGCTAAAATAACAAAAAACTGCCGATAGCCGATTGTGTTTTTTTTCCCCTTATATCTGTGCCATGCCGATAGGCTACGATTTATCGGTGCACCCCTAATTCTAACCCCTCAGAATAAAACTGAATTTGTCTTACTTCTCTGTTAAATGCAGTCAAACTGTAGATCTTTCACAATATGTTATGCACCCATAAGAAAAGGAACCAGTCGGCTGGTTTCTCAAGTGCTTCATTCAGTAGAAGTTCATTGTTCGTTGACAGGCTGTGGTTAAAGAGACAAACAATCTCTTTTATGGAGACCTAAATACACATTTTAAAAAGAGTTATGATCAGAATCTTAAAAGCAAGCTTTCAGAACTCCCAAGCCTTTTCATGTAATCTATTGTTGTATCTGATTAACGAAACTGGTGGCAAGTCTCCAGTGGTCCATGTAGTTTCTGATGGATTTCAGTTAATGACATGGAAGAGATAAGTGGAGCTAATAATGATGTAGTACAATTAACGTATCATAGTAATCAAATGACAGTCAAATAATTGTTACTCCTAGAATGGATCATTTTATATTTTGTTACAACACAATGCATAATTATGAATGGTAACCAGAAATTACAAATAATTCCTTATTGCATGGCTCATTTTCTAGAAGAGGCATGTTTAGAAAGAAAGCAAGTGGCAGCTGCTAAGTGAACCTACCTGCACACAACGTGATATCCGTCTAACAGCTGTCTATGCATTTCATAGCCCCCCTATCCTGGAATGGAGCAGCCACCACATCATCCTTATTACCAGCATCATCCACCACCACCTCAACCTCACCCACCATACTCCGGACATCACCCAGTGCCACATGACACCAGATACAGAGACAAACGTGTGGTAGGTGTTCTTGCATGTTTATCTCCTGTGATTATTGAAAGGCCATGAGATGCAAGATAAAACTTCATTTAAAAAAAAAAATACCCAAAATTTAACTTGAAGTAAAACCATAGTTCTCATCCTAATGCTTCACCTGGCTGGTTTTGCCTCATTAGCAGCTTGAATGCTTTAGATGCTGTTTAAAAACCCAATGTCCTGGTTGGTCTAACATTACATTTGGAGATAAATCCATGTCATGTACATTTAAACATTTTACAGTGGTGTAACAGCCTGCAGGTAAACATGTAAAACCACAAGCTTTAATTGCACCACTTCTTCAGGTTTCACAGACCGCCAATTTGCGTTAATGTTGGACGATCTAAAATTTGTAAGGTGTGATTCTGTGAATCCAACCATTTTAGCTTTTAATCACCAAAATTGTCACCTGCTATTAAGTGCCAGGGAGCTTTACATTTAGCTTTTATAATGAACTAGAATACACAAAGTACAGGATACCAATGAATTCTAATTTAATTGCTGAATTGAATAATGGTAACCCTTTTATTTTATTTCTCAATTTTAATGTAAGATGTCATTTACAAACTATAAACTTGTTTCTTGTCTAACAGCACGATTATGACATGAGAGTGGACGACTTCTTGCGGCGCACACAGGCAGTGGTGAGCGGGCGCAGGAGCCGTCCCCGGGAAAGGGACAGGGAACGTGAGCGCGACAGACCCAGGGACACACGCCGAGACAGAGAACGCGACAGGGGCCGGGAGAGAGACCGAGAGAGGGAGCGGATTAGGGACAGGGAGAAGGAAAGGGGAAGATACCGAAGATAATAACCCAGCACTGTTGAATACAAAATCCTTTGTGTTTACAATTGTGAAACTTTGTTGAAGTTGTCCCTTTTTTTTTTAAGAAACAAAAAACACAAATTACTTTTTTGTATATTAGAACCAGTGGCCCATGTATGTTTTGTGCATGCAGTATAATGAACTGGAGAAAAATCTACCAAAAATGCATATCTTAAACCTTTTCTTGTTTTTGTTTTTATTTTTTATTTGAGCAGGTGCAAGAATAAATGTATATATCCTGTTTTATATGGACACAACTACCTGTTTGCCTTTACTGTTGCCCAGTTATGTGTTAATCCTGAAAACCAGGGATGGTAACCCTGCTCTCGCCACATTCTTTGTTGTTTGTTATTGCACATGGTTAAATGAAGATGTTGCTGCTAATAAGGAGTATTCAGCTGTACTTGTACAGTGTAATGATGACTGTATGGCAGTGTTGTAGCAAGTACTTTTTTTATAGTCCTTTTTAGATTTCAAACCATGTATTTTCCAGTGTTGAAAGATAAAAGCAATATTAAGACACTATTGCCACCTATTTTAAACTTATTTTCAACCGTTTCCTTTAGGACCACTTAGGTTTCCAATCAATACTATATATGGCTTAAACTAATATACAGTGGCTTGCGATGTACACAACTTTTAGTATGTGGTTTAAAAAAAATGGTAGAGTATCATTTAGTGATACTTTTGATATGAAATAAAAAAAAAAATAATCTGATTGTATTTTTGCTTTGGAATTGTTTCATGCTAAGACCATATTTTTCTTCAAAGTACAGGCTTTGTAAGTACAATTTTATTTGGGAGAAATGCATGTATATTGGTATTTAGTCTTTTCTGGACTCTTAGGGTGACAAATTGGTTTTCATGTTATGAATTTGAATTAGTACAAAAAATAGCGTCATCTCTTTAAATGCTTGAGCTGTGTTCTCTGCCTACAAGCATGATGGTATTTAAAACTAGAAATCTGTGGGAAATGGGTGTTTTGAATATTTCAAAGAATTTTCTTTTAAATATAATATATTCAAAACTGGTTTTACAAGAATCAGAAAGTATTCAAGTTTATTTTATTTATAATCCTGTACACTCAGAGGCAGCCCACTAGAGGGAGCCGTGGATACTGGATGTAATTGTTCAATTTTAACCCAGAACATATTGTGAAGTTGCTAAGAAAAAAGCGTCTGGTATAATTGCTTCATTTGTGTTTTGAAAACATCTATTAAATTAGTTGTAGCTTTAATGGGATGATTTAGCTTGGGTACTAGGCATTTCCTCATTGAGACCAAGTCATCTGTATACAGTGCTTACAGGTTCTAAAATCAGAAGAGAATGACTCTTGCCCTGACTTGATATTACAGCTGGTAAGGAGAACATGATGTCAAATGTAGGGGAGAGATTTTGTACTTGTAAAGGTAATTAAGAAAATATACCTTGAATACAACCTAAACTCCTATAAATTAATGTTTGTTTCATGTAGCAGTTTTTTTAAACTTCAGAAGTTTTCATCCAATTATTGGCTGATCAAATGTGGGGAATTAAAGAAAGGTGGCCTTTTTGTGATGGTTGAAATCCACATCTGCTGGTAAGTTGTCTGTTTCATTGACCAGTCTGAAATTTAGATAAAGATTAAAGTTTAAAACACTTTAGCAAGAAAAAGAAAAATGGTCATTGGACTTAATACAGGGCAGAATGGATTTTGGGTAAAATTAAAAAAAGAAAATATCAGCAGCTGTTTTAAACACAGTTCTCTGAAACATGACGTGAGCTTTTATGATTATTATTATTTATTTATTAGCAGAACATTTGCTAACATACAGTAAATTACCCACAATGATTGAATTACATTGTTTTGAATTTTATACTGGGTGATTATGAACAAATGAAAACAGAAAAGGTGATGCACAATTTGATAGGAAGAGTGGTCACAAACCTGATTTACCCGAGTAATTCTCCCAAACGTGCACGCGCATTGCCATTTCACGTGTAAACTGACCCGCATGGAAACCCCATGAATGTCATCAGACAGGTATTGTGCACTACCTTTTTGTGTGGCATAATTAAGGTAGCAATCTTGCCAAGAAAGTAAATTAAAAAACCCACAAAACACAAGCAATCGTCAAATCCAGTGTCTGAATGTTATAGATTTTGAACTTTACTGAGTTTCATCACTTGAGTATGTTACATGTTGGCTTGGTTTTAATCATTCAATCAAGTGCTATATCATGTAATCCTCCATATACACTACAAACACTTGCACTTTGATAGCTAAAATGTACAAATAACTAACATAATCAATGTTGTAGCAAAGTGTTTAGATTTTAATAAGTGATTCGTTGGTCAAGTGAAGAAAACAAATTACTCCTTCTTGCGTTTCCTTTCTGATCTTTTGCAACATTTCCGGAAACAGAAGCTGCAGGATTTTACAATGATAAACAGAAGTGCTATTACAAATGCCAGCAATAAGCCTATGACATCCAAACAGTGGTACTGGTACCAAGTCAGGTTGTGGGCTTCAGGTCTTAAATGCTTGGCTCCTTTGTGACGCATTACAAACTCAATCCAGAATACAGCTCTGTCCAGGGGTTTCATTGGCTGATCATGATGAATTCTCGATAACCTCATGGCATTTTCTTTGTATCTTAAAGAAAAGAAGAAAAAAATATATAATATATGGCTTACAATTATTTGCAGTTAACTTCTGCGATTAACGCTTACATTTTTTGGGAGATACATATTTTTAACGCACGTTAATCAGCCTGCTGTCTTGTTAGCATACCGTAATTCATTTCCTGAGGCACCATTTTAGTGCATGCCAGTTTGAATATAAAATTAGTCACGGAACTCCATTATGTAGCAAAGCACTCAAACGCTCACCCCTGCGCTGACTCGGGAGGGACGAAGATGCCGCCCGCTTCTTTACACTCTGCAGACTCGCCGTGCAGCCGCCTCAGAGCTACAAGTAAGACTGCAGGGGTCGCTGGTGCGCGGTGAGCCGAGGACACCCTGGTCGACCTAGCCCTCCTTCCCCCCGGACGACGCTCGGCCAACTGAGCGCCGTCCCCCTGGGTGCTCCCATCCACGGTCGGCTGTGGAATAGCCTGGACTCGAACCGGTGACGTCCAGGCTATAGAGCGTATCCTACACTCTAGCGAGTGCTTTTACTGGATGCGCCACTCGGGAGCCCCCGTCTTTGTTTGTTTTTTTAAACTTTCTGGCGGTTCATTGGATAGAAAGAAGGTTACTTGTATCCACTGTCAAAGTGAGTTCCAGTATCTCACAAGCGCATCTAGTCTGCTGTTCCACCTGCGTGCTAAACATGCTTTCACTTCTCAAAATACACATTCAAGTAGTTTTTTTCTGCTACAGACAACAATACAACAACAAATGAAAATTCGGGATCGCTGCAAACCCACGAATCAAGCTAAGTACGATATTATAACGGGCTGTTAACATTGTATCTTTGTTTTATTTCAATAACTACATTTATTTTTAAACGATATTATTTACAATTATGGAGGATATAACCATTACTCAGCAAATGTTTTGCTTTATTTAGGCAATTTCAAGTTATTAATAAAAGACGATTTAAAATTATTATTATTATTATTATTATTATTATTATTATTATTATTATTATTATTATTATTGTTGTTGTTTAAACGGTAATGAAAAACATCAGTTTATGAGTAAAGGAAACTGATCATTGTAAATGCAGTAAGGTGAGTAATAAACTGACTCCATTGTGATTTAGCAGTTGGATCAAACAATTTAACAACAATGATGGATTGTAAATAAATGTAAAACTATAAATAATAATAATAATAATAATAATAATAATAATAATAATAATAGCATCAGTAATAAAACAAACTTAAATGAGATGGATGCAGTAATTCTATCAATTAAATATGTGATTAAAACCAAGATTGAGATTAATTTTTTTAATCACTTCACAGCCCTAAATACTATACACGATTTAATTAAAGTTATTGAAAAGATCAGATTATTATGGAAATATATGGAGGTGTTTGTCTGTCTGTTTATCGATCCATCTGTATGTCGCACACCTACAAGTTTGTTATGTCTTGAGAGTCACTCATCTAATTGTCAATTCTTATTCTATACCATTCTGTAATACTGTTGATAAATGTCATGGCATCAACTGTCTCATCATACTGCTAGCCCAATATTATTGGGGCTAGCAGTATGATGAGACAATGAAAAAAAAAAAAACCCACACAGTTTGAGTGATCATGTGAAGCTGGTTAAGCTAACCTGTATCAGTACTGCAGTGTAGTAATCAGACAGTCGCATAAATAAAACAGCCTTGCACTAAAAGAAATGCATGCATAAATCTATCATCTTTTCACATGCATGAGCGCCACATTTTGGGTGAAAATTAAAAAAAAAAACTTACAAATGGGCCTTGCATATGCAACTTGTTTTTTTGTGCAGAGCTACATTTTACTTACGTTTTATTTTGTATCACATTGTTCAGGGCATCCACTAAATCTTGGGTTTTCATTTGATTGACATTCAACACCACAGCAGCCCCCTTCACCTCCATGTGGACCATGTTGTCTGGCTGGTCACCAAACAGAGGGATACCAATCATTGGGATGCCATGGTATATCGCTTCATAGATCCCATTGGTACCACCGTGGGTAATGAAAGCCTTGGTCTTCGGATGACCTATAGCAATAACAAGTTCAACACATTCATTGCTTTTCAATAACTCTGGTCTACCCAGCTGGAAAGTCACTTGCAGACGACTAGTAATATTTGTTTAACACCAAAATACAGTGGTGTGCATAGTTTTTGGATCCAGAGTCCAGAATCTCCAGTTCAGAATCCTGGAGTGCTGGAGTGAGTTGAACAGTGAAACATACTACTCCTAATTATTATTTGTTCATTTGTCTGACGCCTTTATCCAAGATGACGTACAGGGTTTACTAGAGGTTTTTTAAGAGTCTAGGGGTTTCCTGAAGGGGATGTGATCAACCAATAAGAGGTCTGCATTTCCCCTGCATAAGTCTAAAACAACGACCAGACACTAGAAAAAAAAAAAAAACAGTTGAGGGTATTCTCCATTTCAGTTGAAGGTCTTGAGTGAGTTTAACCAATAGATGAGTCGAAAAATGTCCTTTTCTTTTTTTAGACAGGCGACCAATCAAGAGTGAGCAGAGACGGGCCATAAATCTCCCAGGTTCTCTGCCTCACTTGAAGGGCCTGTTTTAGCAACCAATGGGAAAGTCAAAGCTCTGACAGCTGACCAATCATTAGTGAGCAACCCCAAAACATGAATATTCCTTGGTTAGCACTGCAGTTAGGAGGATATATGGATTTGCACGATATTGCTTATAAATATACATTGATAAATACAAATACCTTTACAACATCTTATTATTTGGAATTTTATTTTAGGAGGAGTGATAGAACGCTATAAGCACTGGAGAAATATTTTAGCAAGCGAGGCTAAATTTACTGACAGAACAGGTGCTTTAAATCAGGGGCCCCTCGTCTTTATAATCTTTATGTTTAATTAAGCCTTATGACGCACGAAGCAGAGAAAAAGTTATAAATATCAGGGCAAAACTGCAATTTATTCATCAGTCAAGTTTGGTAACACAAACTCCACTGGTCCATCTGCTTGGAGATCTTCCTGTAAAGCTGACTGCTGGTGTTGTATTCAGAACCTTTAGTTTGGTAAGCATAATTTTGTATTTGTGTCTCACCTTGAATCATAAGGATATGATTATTATATTTAGCTTTAGAGAGGCTGTTATATTGTATGCTTTAGGATAGTTTTGGGTGCTTTTAGACTGAATAAATGTATGTGTTGTAACCATATTGCTTTATCGTATTAATGCAGTTAGTTTGTGCAGACACCGGACTGCCTGGATTGTCTATGAGCTAGGATTTGATGTAAATCTGTGATCGCTTGAACATTTTAAGCGTTATTAAACCGAAGGAGTACATATATACTCTGATTCATTAAACTGAATAAACCGAGTCTGTGTGATTATTCTTGATTGAAGGTTGTCTGTGTATGTCAAAATCTGTAAGCCAGCACACAAACGATCCACTGTAGGAGTTTCAACCATCTGTTTGTCCTCCCAATTGCCTCCCCTGATTCTATTAGAGAATAAAAGATGTGTGCGAACGTGCCAGAATGCATCCTAAATGTATCTGTTAAATGTTCTGTGCTGCATCGGTGCTTAATCATTTAACAGCATTAGCTTTTTTTCATTTATATCCTTTTTTCTTTGTTTGCACAAGACATTTTCGCCAGGAAAATTTACGCCTGCGGCCCACCCAGTAGGGTTCCATTGCCCACCTGTGGGGCCCGGCCATAAGCTTGGAAACCACTGATATACAGCATTTGGTTTGCCTGGCATCTGCAGTGTCTTACCAAGCAGGTCATTTTGAGGAATCCAGTCATAAACTCTAGTGTTCGGAGCCAAGGTTTCTGGCTTCTCTCCACTGTACCTCCATAGAACCTGATAATAATTCAGACAGCAGTTTTAGTGGAACAGTATAACAATACATATTCCGTGATGTGCTGTTTCCAAAGAAGCACATGATATTGCAAATATGTATTTTAATTTGCAAAACTCTGACATGCTTCTATGTTAAAGAAAGCACTCAGTTTACATGGCTTACTCTCAGGTTGTCTGTTACACTTCGCCATTTAAGAAAGGACATTGTCTTTTTTCCTTTGTTTACATTTTTGAGCTACAATTAGACCCCACAAATGAGCCTCCAACTGGAAAGAATGTTTCAATGGAGGAGGAAGATGTGTTAAAACTACATGGTTTGGTTTCTGAACAGTGCACAGCAAGATTATGGACAATTGTGAAAAACAGTCACACAAGTAGGATTAAAAGCCTGCTTTAAATTTTTTAGATATCTAAAAGAGTACAAACCGTCTGTGGTATTTGCCCTAGAGCAGAAGCAATCAAATTAGCCTTTTCTCTGGTTAGATTCTTAACCATTGAGCCAAGGGAAAACACCACAATGCCATGATCTCCAGAGCTCTGTACAACCTTTTCCAAATCCTGAAAAAGAAAGCAAATGAAATATATCATCAACATTTACCTAGTGTTTCATTTCTTAACTCTTTAATATTATATTATAGCGCTCGAATGAACATCGTTTTCTCATGTTTGAATATACTGTACTTTCTAAATGTAAACAAATATTTGAATATTCTTTCATTTTGTTTAATATAATACCATACATTACAGTAAAAAAAAAACAAAAAAACTAAATGTTACCGGACATATTAAAGCAAGGGGAAAAACAAACTGTACAGTAGAATGTGTGTTATTCATTTCAGATGTCACATATGCATTGGTTCCCTTTGAATGGTATCATTATTTGCCATGCATTCCAGCAAAAATTGCTTCTGAAAGAACTTTTGTGTGAAAAAATGGTCATTAATTTTTCTCCATTGTTCTTTATTTAACACAAGATATATATATATATATATATATATATATATATATATATATATATATATATATATATATATTTACAATACAAGTTCTGCTAAGCCAGCAATCTGTCTTGTATGTTCTGCGTAGTTTAACAGTCCTAACTATCCTGTTCCAAAATGATCTTCAAAGGGCATGCAGTGGCACTACAAAGAAGTACTGAGAAAGAGTAGTTTTGTGCAGATACTGGTTCCCTTTGAATGGTATCATTATTTGCCATGCATTTCAGCAAAAAATGCTTCTGAAAGGACTTTAGTGTGAAAAAATGGTCATTCATTTTTTTTTTTTCATTTTTCTTTTTTTTTATTTAACACAAGATATGATCTTCAAAAAAAAAAAAAAGATATTCAAAGGGAATGCAGTGGCAATACAAAGTACAGAGAAAGAGCAGTTTTGTGCAGGTACAGTACTATAGTATGACCCATTAGCAGAATGATACCACATTTTCATATTTTAACATAACAATAGCATATCAGTTGTATGAACAAATATTATAATGGTATCCTGTCGGTAGTTTAATTTTTTCTATAATTATGTTTAATGTGCCAGTCACAAAATCTTGAGCAGTATGAATTACTTTAACTATCATATTTGAATACTGTATAAAAAAGCAATGTATCTGTTATTTCCTCCAATAATGTTGTTGTCGATGTTGCAATGCTAGCACTGCTCATCTCACGGCTGAAATATGACCAGTATTAGGTGTGTACCTCAGGTAATGGCTTTGCCGGTCGACAATGAAGTCCTCCCACAAACTGGAAGTTTGGAAGAAATGGTCTAGGATATTCAAAATCCCAGTAGGTTCTTATCAGCCACATATCAGCCTTACCCATGGATTCACAGAAAGTTGTTGGTCTCCCTTTAAACAGAAAAAAACCCAACATTGAGTAAGTTGAATAATGAGTAAAGGGAAAGACTTTTTGCTGCCACAGTAATTTGCAATTCCAGCTAGTGTAAAAATTGCCACTTTTATTAGATAGGAGTTATATATTATACCTGTAATACTGACCAATTGAATATGAATTAATTTATAAAAGAGCCAATGACTCTATATAGTGTCTGGTAAATGTACAAAGTAAAATCACCAAGTAAACAACCAGTAATGTCTCTCAATTCCAACAGTCCTTATTCTAAATTATAAACCTCACTGATTGTTTCAGGTTCTGAGTAGAGGGGTCATCAGGCAGATGCTCTATAAAAAACTCACTTTAAGTGGCAACATTCACGCAGCCTAAGCGAACCAGAACACAATATTGCATAAAACACATTTAAAAATGTTTTCATTAAAAAAATAAATCAAAAACAGTTTATAATAGTATTAAGCATTTTAGTATTTAGTTTTCATTTAAAAAATTGTCTTTAGCAAATGATGTTTATTTTAACCTGTTCTATATTATTCCGGTATTAGTAAGATTTGGAATTAGGTTAGTTATGTGCTAACCAGCTACACACAACATAACCAAGAAACCAAGAAACTTCACTTCTGCATATGTGTGTACAGCTTGTTTCTTGTTGTTAGCAGAATTGCTTTGACTGCTTTGAATTGCTTTGTCTACATTTTAACTTACTATTCCCCTGGGAGTATAATATCACAGTGTTTCTATTTTTGATTTGGATTCATAGCCAATCAGAGTAGTAACTTTCCTTGCCCACCTTTTGATTTCCCTTTTCCTGTTCACTTTCACTTTCTCTCTTTTCTCTATTTGAATGGAATCTAATATTAATCTGGGTTAAGATTAAGCCATGCATTTATATTTCTGTCTTTTATTGCTGTCTACATTCATCGATGGTCTATGCGTGTTTTGTTTTTGTTTCCTGTTTATTCTTTAAAATGAATTACAAATACTGTAAATAATAATAATAATAATAATAATAATAATAATAATAATAATATTAACCGTTCTTGGAAACACATTTTTTTCAGTTTTGACTGAAAACTGTTCAAAAAGAAGAAAAAAAAACAGTTCTAAATGCAAATTCTTAAAACAAGCATCATTTTTATATTTTGAGTTTTTTTCTTGTGGAACACGAAGTGATCTACGTATTCTAGTTTGAGTGCACATCTTTGTGATGTATCACATCTCCAGCAGTGGAGTATACTGGTCTCTGGGATGCACAGGTAACGCTTTGTTAACTTGGCTAACATGGGGATTCCACCTCGTGAAGCTTCCATCAGTCAAGAGGATGGCCATCAAGAGGTAAAGGTGCTGCCTCTTTACATTTTATGACCTCAATATCTGCTTTCACAGAACACGATTTTGGTCTCTGATTTTGATGCTTCAACACTAAATGGCTGTGTTCCAATTCATGAAAATGCACCCTACGAAGTGAAGATCGAAGGGCGGAAGTGGGCGGCGGCCATGTTAAGGGGTGTTCCAATCCGTAGTGAACATAAAATGCTCCCTTCGAAGGGGCCTTCAAGTGGGCGTTCCCAAAGTGTACAAGCACTGTACACTTCTGCGGAAGAGATTTTCTTTTTATAACCCACCAAGCATTGCGTTAATCCCATCAAACATTGCGTCTTAAAGACACAGCGCAAAAATAGAGCCAGAGAATTGGAGTTCGTCTACAAATGTAATTAGCAATCATATAACAAAACAATATTATGCTTCGTGTGTCATATAAATAACACTCATGTGATGTGTCCCCAGATAAATATAAACCAATGTTCGAGATGAATTTATTGCATTCTCTGCTTGATGACGTTTTAATTTTAAATACATTTTTTTATATTTCTATAAACTTTTTTAATGTATATTTACACATCTCAGTTGTATTGGTTAGTATTATGTTATTTTATATATTTTATATTTAATATATGCACGCATATATGCACGCATATAAAATGACAACACGAAAAGCAAATGTTTTATTAGTGCTTTATAATGAATAAGCATAGCAATATTTAAAAGATCTCTTGCACATACAAAAAAAAAAAAAAATGTCAACGACCTCCCGAGTTTCTTCTATGGCAGACTGTACTTTTTAAAATTCTTTTATTGAAACAAAATTATACATCAATAGGATATCAACTCCTATAAAAAATAAATAAAAAAATAATAATAAAATAAAATAAAATAAAAACGAGAGAAATAAACTATACATTGCCAGGAATATTACAATGTTGCTTCCAAAACCAATTTTTAAAAAGCACACGTTTTTCTTGTTTTCTTATTTCTAATTGTTTTAATGGTGCTGCTATAATCATCTCTATTTTAAATCAAATATAATTTAGAGTAGAATTTGACAACTTCATTTTATGAATATATATTCCAAAAACAACTAAGAAATTAAAGATATACACAAACTTCTGTTCAATGTTTGTTAAAATAAAGCAAAGTATCAACACCACCAAAATGTACATTTATACCCAACTCCCCTAAAATAAAATGATGCGTGTCATTATGGCAGACTGTACACATTTCTAGCGCTGACAAATAATGACGCCTTTCCCTGGCCGTGAATGATGACGTTAAAGTGTGTTCCAATTAAAACACTTTTGCGCCCCCTACGCCCTACATCCCTTCGAAGTGGTCACTCTTGGAAGTGATCACTTTGAAGGGAAGTAGGGTGTAGGGGCAAGGTTTTGAAATGGAACACAGCCAATGTGTCCCCAAACAAATCTGCAAGAAACCATTTTGAAACCCTTCATTTTCCACAATACAGTAGAGACGCATATCTTTGCAAACGGAACGCACTAGTGACTGAGTAATGTTTTAGCGCGCATAGATGTTGCAGATAGTTTTGAACGATTTAATGTTTCGAGTGCATAAGTGCATATCGAGTTATCATACCTTCATTTGCTGACCGATCTGACGACGTCTGCAACTGTGATGACGACGATGTGCTGTCGATCTGATGGTGTCGTTTTAACTGGACACTCAGATTGGTTGTACTTCATTTGAGCCTTACTCATTTTATACACAACGTGACTCTTACCAACAACATGAGACGAGTCCTTGATGCAATAAAACTCAAAATGAGCCCAAACTGTGGATTTTAAACCAACCGGAGCAGGTCAAATTTAGCTGTCGCCCTCCATTATAAATGGATGAGATTATCATGGGCAGAGCGTGACACCATAATAATAATCATTATTATTATTATTATAATTATTATTATTATTTATTTATTTATTTATTTCTTAGCAGACACCCTTATCCAGGGCGACTTACAATTGTTACAAGATATCACATTATTTTTTACATACAATTACCCATTTATACAGTTGGGTTTTTACTGGAGCAATCTAGGTAAAGTACCTTGCTCGAGGGTACAGCAGCAGTGTCCCCCACCTGGGACTTAACCCACAACCCTCCAGTCAAGAGTCCAGAGCCCTAACCACTACTCCACACTGCTGCCCGTAATTACCGTACCATTACCGTAATTCATCCAGTGGCTGTATTCACCAGGCCAGATCAACACTTTCCTTAGATATTACTGTTCCTGTTAAATATGCTTGAAGAAAGAGAATGGACAAGCCCCAATTGGCAGGCATCAAACCTATAATTTAACTGATACCTGCTATCTTAGTTTGGCCTTCAGCCAAAAAATTTCATTGCACAATAGCCCTGACAACCTGACACAATCTTTTTTGTAGATTTGAAAGAAAGTTCACTGGGATAAAAGGTGAGGCTGTTCACACACCTACACCAGAGCAAACAGGGACCTTGTCTTGCAGCCTCTTGTGTGTCAGGATTAAGTTCTTAAACTGTTCTCTGTACAAATACTTCATAATGAAACTAAGCAACAGTGCTAAACCTAAATACCATCTGCATTGCTAAGGGAGCAGCCATTAGAGGTAGAATAAAAACACCATTATGCATACCATTAATGCTAAGCATTATCAATAATATGAAAATAAGTCAGTACAATTCTCAAAAAACACAGCTAACATAACACCAATGCAAATACTAAACAGGAACAACCAACAGTATATGTTTAAAAGGTTTTTAATAAGCTACTTTGTATGGCTATAATTATATAATCTTATCTAATGTTACAGTTAAGGAACCAATTTAAATTTTAAGTGTGCACAGTATTTGGAAAGAGATTTCCTTGTGTTCTTGTTGTAGTTATATGAAGAGTTTGCTAGTTGTCCCTACCATTTGTCAGAATGTATGGTACAGCCAAAATTGACTTAAACCACCGTTGCCCTTATCCAAGGCAACTTACAACTGTTACAAGATATCACATTATTTTTACATACAATTACCCATTTATACAGTTGGGATTTTACTGGAGTAATCTCGGTAAAGTACCTTGCTCAAGGGTACAGCAGCAGTGTCCCCCACCTGGGATTGAACCCACAACCCTCCCGTCAAGAGCCCAGAGCCCAGAGCCCAGAGCCCTAACCACTACTCCACACTGCTGCCCTGCTGCATATGCTTTGCAATTATCCATTGTCGATGTTGCATCCTCAAAAAAATCAAGCAGGTAGGTTAGACACGATCTCCCTGTCAAGAGACTGTTGCATGATCTTGGTTAGCGGTTTGTAAATAACTTCTTTCATTTCTTTGCGTACTATTGGGAGGATCTCATCCGGACCAGGGAATTTGTTTATTTTAAGAGCTCCTAGTCCCTTTAATACTTCTGCCTCTGTTATGCTAAAGTTATTTAAAACTGGATAGGAACAGGTCGACATGTGGGGCATGTTGTCCGTATCCTCCTTTGTGCCCATCACAATATCAAAACAAGTGTTAAAACCTGATTGAAAGAATATTTTCCTCTCATCCGGGGCGCTGATATTTTTATTGCTGTATTGGCATCCTGAAAGAAGGACAGCTTTTCTTGTTTTGAAATCAACACATTAATGAAAGGATTTATTAAATACCAGCAGATAAATACTTCTTAAAGGCAATTCTAAGCACAAGTATAATTTTCTGCACACACCTGCTATTTAGTGCCTCTCAGGACCTACCTGTGACCTCACTGTAGTATGAATCCCAGTATGAATATGTCCATTCATAAAAGAACAAGTCATTTATCACATAAAACAGCAGATTAGAGAGTCGCTCCACAAAGGTCATTCTGTCAGTGTACTGCAGAGTGATAGCTGGAACAAAAGAAGGGGGAGCCGGTAGCTGTCCACACAGCCTCTCCATTGTACTGGCGAAAGAGAACCTCAATGTATAGATGAATGGGAGCTCAAGTCTTTCTGCTATGAGCTCAGCACATGGAGTCATTGGGTCTGAGAGAATGACGTCAAACTGGGATCTTTTAAGTTTATCCAGCAGATCCTTGTTTAGGAAGACACCGTCACACACCTGCTTATGTAGAATTGAACTTCTTATAATGATATCTCTAAGTCTCGGATACTGCTGTATGAAAGATAAATATGGAGATTCATATGTCCAGAAATGTATCAATTCAGCAAACAAGTCATCCATTGAGCGATTTGAAAAAGCAACATTGAAAACTTCAAACTGATACCTCTTTGTTTGGTTGTAATTAACAGTTGCTGATCCGGAGTGAATTAATACTGTAACATTATGACCTCTATTCACCAGTTCCTCTACAATGGCTTTCTGATTGATCCAGTGGCTGTATTCTCCAGGCCATATCAGCACCTTCCTACTCATTACAATCCCTGTCAAACATGCTTGAAGAAAACAAACGGACAAGACCCACTTAACAGGTGCCATAACTGAAAATCCCTCAACAACTGAGAGTTGCGAGCTTTATATACCGTATCTTGTTACGAAACAGTCCTGACAAACATGACTGTGCAGATTTGAAGGAAAGTTCACCAGGCCAAATGGGGTGGTCTTAACAATCAGGTACAAAAAACTGTGACTAAAGAACATGACCTTGGACATGTTTGACTAATGGGACACATGCCAAAAACATGTGTTCAGAAATGATTTGAAAATTTCATCAGTCTAATGTTCAAATACAGAGTAGAAAGACAGTCGTTGACTTTTAAACAAAAATACACTTGCCTGTCAGAACACTCCTTTCGGAAAAAAACAAACAAACAGTATAGCAAGTTGTAACAGGGCAAGCAGCTCTGTACATTGTTTTGTTTGTTTATTTTTAGAACGGGGTTTTCCCCCTCCGCCCCCGTGTTATTTTCGTTTTTTTTATTTAGTTTTTTTCGGTTTTTTTACTTTACTTGCGCGTGGAGAAAAGGGGAGATGGCCACCTTCTGCACGAGTTTACTAATTAAAACTGCTGTGGATGGGGCTTCCCATCCACACTACTAAACAAACTAAAAACACACGGCTACGCCTAATAATACGCGGCGCTTCGCCGTCATAAATAATAAATCCAATAAAACACGATAATAATAATAATAATAATATACAAAATAACACGGGGGCGGATGGGGAAAATCCCGTTCTAAAAATAAACAAACAAAACAATGTACAGAGCTGCTTGCCCTGTTACACAAGTAATAATATAAGGAAGAAAGTTTCCAATATAAATAAAAATGATTTATGATTTGTTCGTTTAACATGCTATTATAACTATTATGTAATTATTCTGGTATAAACAGTATCTATAATTATACACCATCACAATCTTTCCAACCTATCAGATTGCTTCTTAATGTAGGATATGGCACAATACACTACATTTTTTTTATTTCTGTAGGGTAGGAAATGGAACTAGTTTAAGCTAGCACATAAAAAGATTGTGCACTACTGCATTAATGTGTTGCGATGATTAGATAATCAGATTTTCTATTTCACTTCAGTACAGCTGCTTACTTTACTTACAACATACTCCTACTACCTAATGGTTTGAAT
The DNA here is from genome assembly GCA_030684275.1 of Acipenser oxyrinchus oxyrinchus. NCBI lineage: Eukaryota > Metazoa > Chordata > Actinopteri > Acipenseriformes > Acipenseridae > Acipenser > Acipenser oxyrinchus. The sequence goes on from CM060247.1 coordinate 85,818,694, forward strand.
ATTTACTGGATTTGTGCGTCATGCAAACAGATTAACCATTCAATAAAATTACTATTATGCCCTGGATGTTTAGCAAGCAAGAGGTGTTAGTAGGAAAAATGGACAACAAACCCACACCCTCAGGGGCATTTAATTTTCTTTTCCACATTTGTGAAGCTCTTGGAGATGGTCCGACAGTTTACTTTACATACAAAACAAGATCACACACCGCTGCTCTGCCATTCTGAGGAATATAGTATAGTGGTTTAGGGTAAGGGGATTTCAGCATGCTATAAACAATGACATTATTTGATAGTGCAACAGTATTTCCTGTGACAAACTGATGTCACAGCAATAGAATTGGTCAGAATATGACGTCACTATTTAGTTTTTAAAAGACATACCTGTAATCTCCCTGTAGTATGAATCCCATTTTGAAGTTGACACTACAAAAAACAACACGTCCTGAGACAGAATAAACACCAGATTTATGAGTCGCTCCACAAAGGTCATTCTGTCAGTGTACTGCAGAGTGATAGCTGGAACAAAAGAAGGGGGAGCCGGTAGCTGTCCACACAGCCTCTCCATTGTACTGGCGAAAGAGAACCTCAATGTATAGATGAAGGGGAGCCCAAGACTTTCAGCAACAAGTTCACTACATGGCATCATTGGGTCAGAAAGTAGAACATCAAACTTGGATTTTGTGAGTTTCTCCAGCAGATCCTTGTTCCTAAGGATGCCATCACACACCTGCATCTGTTGAGCTGTAGCTATGTGAAGAATTTTTTTAATTGTAAGAAATGCTTGAATAAATGATGAAGATGATGACTCATAAATCGAGAAAAATATAAACTGATCCAATATGTCCACTGCAGATTGCTTTGTAAAAGGCACATCAAACACTTCAAAGTGATACCGGGCTGTTTGGTTGTAGTTAATGCTCTGTGTTGCAGTATGAATCAGTACTGTTACGCTATGACCTCTATTAACCAGCTCTTCCACAATGCATTTCTGATTCATCCAGTGGCTGTATTCTACGGGCCAGACCAGCACATTCCCACTCATTACTATCCCTGTCAAACTTGTTTGAAGAAAAAGAACGGACAAGACCCACTTAACAGTAGTCATGACTCAAAATGGCTGAACTGCTGGAAGTGAACTGTTTTGCAGCTACCCACAATTCTTAACTGGCTCTCTGCCAGACACTTTAAAGCTTTTATGTTTTTCTGGCCCTCTGTTAATCTTTCATGCAGGCCTGGTTTTATTTCACAACAGGTTGGACAAAGTGCATATTAGGCATGAGCCCTGAGATGTATTTTAATATGAGAAGGTGGCTAGGCAATTAGGGAATAATCTTGTGGATTGGCTGTGAATGCCCTCCAAGAAACTTGTGTAATGAATTAAATTAAAACCTTATACGCTTGGAGCTCATACAGTTGTGCATATTAGATTATGAAACAAAAAAATAATGATACTGTATCAATTTACTATACCAAAATATTTCAATGCAGTTACAGTAGCAAATGATCATGTTCCCACCCACATTGTGCTTTTTGAAACAAGCTTCACTGACAAACACGGTATAATATACAACGAATAACAGCTATAAGGAAACTACTGAGATAAAAAATATACAAGTTCATGGAAACTATCTGTATGAGAAATCTCAATTAAATCAATTGTCATGTAAACTCCCTGTTATATGCGCCAAAGCTAAACAATACAAAACATTTTTGTTCAATCTATTAGGATGATGAATCAAGAATCAAGAACTAAAAAGCAAAACCCTTATTTATGATCAATTTACACCACTTCCTTTTGCAATGCCAAACTACTTTGTCCTTCCCGGCTTGCAGTTGTTGCACAATTTGTGAGTTCAACAGTTTATTTTAATACTGATTTCAGATTATAAAATAACTTCACGAGAACTATCGCTGCCTCATTTTTAAATACACGACATTCGTACTGTACCACTGTGAAATAATAAAACAAAGGATTTAAACTTGTAATGAGCCTAAATCTGAACTTCTATTCCAATTCATAGCTATTTTAGTTTGTATTGGTTTGAATTCAGTACTAAATGCAAACCCTTTAAACAGGATATGACACTCTATTACACCAGAGGTGCACAATTCCAATTTATTTGAATTATGTAACAGTACTGATAAAAATGACCAGAATGGACCAGAGTTCCAGCAAATTATTTGGTGAGTTATAGGCTTATAGGCACATAAGACCCCCAAGCCCATACATCGTCATAGCAGCCACATGCATCAAGTGACAGATATTTTGCCCAATACGTTTGCTAAATACTTAAAAGCAATTTAGGCAAAAGTGAGTTCCTTTTTGTGGCACCAAAAAATCATGTTTGTTGAATTGTGAAAAACACACATTTTCTTTAACGTTACTCGTGTAATACCATATCGACAGATGAAAATATTGTTGGTGGCTTGTTCACTTTAGTTACCTGTAGCAGAGCTCATCACTATAAAAGTAGAACTTTGAAGAACAAGGTGTAACAAATATGAGGCTAGATTTTCTCCAATCTTTAGTTAACTGCTATTTTTGCAGGTAGAACACACCTGAAAGTTTTACAACACTAGAACCAAACAGCAAGATAATAGAATTCAAGGTCTCTTAAGCACTCACAAGATTATCAGGTATTATAAAACCTTTCAACTATTTTCCCCAGCAACAGAATATTGCATGGTGGACTAAACAAATATGTACTTTACTCCATTCTGAATTAGAATAGATTAAGGTTACCCTATTAAAGAGTATACAATGGGTTAAACATAACCAAGGGTGGTAAAGCACAGACATGTGTCCGTTGCATGCTTCAGAAATATGACAGAAATGAAGATGGGAGAATCCACCAGTCTTGTACAGTTGAATTTCAATTGTATGTCTTGCAAAATTGACACAAACTAGTCCAACAACGTACACCTCTCCTCAATGGATTGTAAAAATTACACATTACAGGTGGTCACTGTGCCTTTAAGAAGAGAATTGTAACTCCGCCCTTGGTGATGTAATGCTGTGGATCCAGATTCCTGAGGTTACCATTGCTGTCCAGTAGCTGGTGTCTGTTGGCATGTGTGATGAACTCAGTTACCCTGGAGCACAGTGGCATGGACTGTATTGTAAGGTATTGACAAGTGGAATTAGGGAACATATGCATTATTACTGTAACCCTGAAGTTATCAGTTGAGAACTGCAACCTGCAACTGCATAAAGAGAGAACCTGCTTACAACCTGTGTCACTGTGAGTTACATTCACAGTATGTGAAATCATTTCCAGGCAGTGTTTCATTTGGACAAGCGCTTGCCAAGATACAGACTTCCATAGGTTTGATAATATTAGGGTACCGTGACTCTTGATCACATTCTACATATGCTTCTGTACAGATCTAAACACTTTACAATCCAATATTATCTTTTTATAGATAAGCAGAAATAAAAGGTCAAAAGCTGGAAGAATCACTTTCTTCTTCTTCTTCTTCTTCTTCTTCTTCTTCTTCTTCTTCTTCTTCTTCTTCTTCTTCTTCTAGTAGAAGAATCAAAACATGAAATCTAGGACATCAGCATGTCCCAGTGATTTAAAGCACTGTGTCCAGATACTGTACTGGCCTTGCAATAAAGTATTGGTTAAAAAGTGACCTAAAACATGTACAAAAACAACCAAGTTCAAACAAAGGGATCATCCCTTTAAAGATATGATATCTACAAAGTAGTACAAAATATGGGCTAACTTTTGAGAATCCGGTTACACAGTTTGCAGCATTGTGATAAGTTGACATAGGCAGACAGGAAACAGCCTACTAGCAAAAAATAATAATAATAATTATAACAACTGCTGTTGAGCAGGAGACTAGCTGAGAGTTTAGAATTGAAACAAATATTGACTGGCGTGTTGATGGGCAGATATACACAATCCCAGACATGGGTTACAACAATTCATTTAAGAGCTTGGGCAGAAGGATGACTTTTGAACCTTACAGTAAAGGGATTTTTAGTGGACCTTTTTTTTCTTGGCCCAGCTCCTCAACCAGCACTAGTTGAAAATAAGCAAACCACCAGCTATGACCAGTTCTGGAATTTCCCTCGGCAGACTTTTTATGTCTGTTTAAACGTATTAAACACAGTTTTTAATTCATCAGCTTCTTTAACAACATTTTTATGAACATGAAACATTTTGAATCCATGAAAACAGACTTTTAAAAAGCATTGTTTTAAAAAATATACATTGATGACAGAATCAGCCACAGCTCTCACAGATTGGCACTTTATTAGTTTCTTCAGCAGCTAATTAATTGGTAAAGGATTTTGCAGATGAGAATCATGCAGTGTAAATGATTTCCAGTTACTTGTTATAAACTTGCTGGCAGGTGGTGAGGTTTAAGTAACCACATAGGGAGAGGTGAGTTTTGTAATTGTTTGTGTTAAAATAGTTTCAAAAGGTCTGTATTCATACAGTGTAGTCATTTCCTGCAAAACAAACTTCTGAAGTATACTTATATTAAAAGGTATGTAATTTTGTATAACAAAACTGATGTGCCAATTAGAAATATCTTTTTTTTTTAAAAAGTAAATCAATTAATTTTTCAATCTATTTAAATGCAACTCTCCTGGTAGGTATAAAGTTAGACACTTGGTGCAGGCATGCTTTTATTTTTGTTCTCTTGTGTAGGAGACAGAAAGGATGCTTGAGAAAGTGTTTGTTCTGCTTCTTTTTGGTATGTGTGCTGCAGAGCCACAGAACTGTAAGTTATTACCTTTTTCCCTTTTCTTTCAGTTGTGTTTTTTTTTTAACAATTTGTTTGGGTGTTAAACAAATAGCGATAAATAATTCCTTGTGTAAATAGCAATTTTACACCGGTTTAGTGTCATATGTTTGCATGCTGTGTTATGTTTTTCTGAATTGTTTGCTTATTTTTTTGACACCAAACATTATATTGAAAACTATTTTATTTTTATGTATTTACTACAGTTTGTTTTTGGCTTCTTACTGACTGTAAAGTCAAGCCTGCATTCTGTCTGGATTCTGTTCATGAATTTGTACATAGCTGTAACATTCTCTGAAGTGTCTTGTTATTTATTATTGGTGAATCTGCAGCAGTAGTCCACTGTTGTCTCTTTTAATGCACATGTTGTCTTGTGTTTTATATTATTATTTTTAATCAAGGCCAGCAGTGTGCTGTAGACCTAGAAAACGGAATTCAATGTAGAGTCATTGGAATCTGTGCAACTGACTGTGAAGCAGGAGGCTGCTGTGTCGATGCAACTGCTTCTGGAGTAAAAAAGTGTTTCCACCCAAAATGGTGTTTTAATGATTCATCAATGTATTGTGATCACATAATTTAACAAGACCTTGGGCAGACTTCTAAATGAGTATTAAAATTGATTCAGTGACGGATTACTAAAACAATGCAAACCTAACCATGTATGAATCAAAACTAATGTCCTGTCCATACAACCTGAATACACATCAACAGGCATTTGAAACCATGTTCTTGACATCGCTTCATTCAAAATCATGTTTTCAAACTTTGATTTACGTTTTGTCGGTTGTGTGAATAGGGTATAAATGCATGTGTTCGGTGAATGTGTTGAAACCCCAGTACTTGGTGGCATTAGGTGGAGTACTTTTATACTTAACATGCCTACTTTGGAATTTTTAAACTGTATTTTCTGGGAAAGCTAATTGGTGGTGAGATGACTATAGCTAAGATGGTGCTGTAAAATGTGAATTTTTATTTGCACCCTTTTAAAAGATTCTCTGAGCCCGATGTGCTGGCAGGTTCCACCTGAATTTATAATGCTCAGCCAAGCTTTCATATTGACCTGTGAAACTAATTTGCATGAATGGGAGATTACAATTGGAATATCACACTCCTTTGGTACAGATTACAAAATGTGTTTTTGGGGTGGGTTTTATTTTTTAAAACAAAGGCAGGCAAAAGCAGTTTTCATAAATGCTGTGTGTTTGTTTTAATGACTGGTATTGGAATTCATCTGAAATATCTCCTGCAGTTTTTATTAAAATTCTGTAATATTTTGCATGTGGATTAGTTCTTAAGTTGTATAACCAATGTTTACTTTTCCCTAATTAGCACTGGCCCTCCATGAAGATGTGCATGTTTAATATACAACACTATGAAGTCAGGTTAAACTGCTGTGTAATAGTCTAGATGCAAACAGACCATGTTGTCTACGTACAGGAAGGAGCAGTATTAAAGAAAAACAAAGCAAATCAAGATTTCAGCACAACAAAAGGAGCAGCCATCACAATTCTAATAGTCCAAAAGACTGCTTTTAAAAGTAATCGCTATCACTCCTTTATCATTCCATACAGTATTTAATCGTGAATACATGTTTCCAGGATCTTTTGCCCAAGCACTATTCAATTGTTGGCTATGCTACCTATTGAAATCTGACCAAGCTTAGTCACATATGCTTTGAAGCTCTAGTGGCATACTAACATGAAGTGGACCTATACTTTTATCATGGTTATAGATTCATTCCACATAGATAAGTCTCCAAAGAAAGTACTTTTTCCACATTTCAGGATGCTAACTTCTCAAACATGATGTAGGCTTGCACCCATAGGCTTCTGTTATTTTTAAATACTTTTTTATTTTTTATTTTGTCAGTATTGCATATTTTGGGACATAGTCCATGCTAGTCTGAATCTGATCTTGCTCTGTGGTCTTGTGTGTTTTTTCTTTTATATTTTTAAACAGTCCAGCAATGTCAAGTAGAACCGAGGGACCGCGTTGACTGTGGATTTCCTCGGATCACGGCGACTCAGTGTTACGAAAGAGGCTGCTGTTTTAGTGCAGCTATTTCTGGGGCACTATGGTGCTTCCATCCAAAAGGTACAGTCTCCCGTTTAGAAAATGCTAGTGTAGCAAACAATCCAGAATCTGAAATGTATTGGGGATACTATTCACAAAATACGGACTTCTAAAAATGCTTCACCTACTTTACCAACCAGTGCAATACCATGGTAACGAATGGGGGAATTGCCAATGACTTAACTTGTGGTTGAGTAAGCTTGTATCCACTTACAACTATTGGCTGGTTGTGGGGAGATGGTTCCAATAACTTTGTTAAACCAGTAGCACCTGCTTGTTACCTTCAGGCAGAGCATAGAACAGATGTAACTGCGATGAGAAGCACAGGGCACCTAAATGGAATACTATGTACAAATCAGAACTGTCTTCCACGAATTCAGTAATTTAAGAAACATCAGTAATTTAAACTCGCCAAACCTATTTAATTGACATAGTTTTATCTGTGCTGGTCATCACCTGGTACCCCTCTGTACACTGACAAGGTAGACCATTTGCTTTTATGTCAACCTGAAGTTTTCAATTATTTTATTTATATAAATGACCGCCCACTTGAATAGATAGTGATAGTTAAATATTGAAATCAGATTTACTTTATGCAAAAAATGGTTCACTTTAAACAGGCATTTTATTTTATATCCACAGTAAGAAAGAATTGCGAGGTGCAAGCTAAGAAACGTAAGGGATGCGGTTATCCTGGGATTTCTGTTCGTGACTGCAACAAGAAAGGATGCTGTTTTGACTCCCGCACTGTTAAAGCACTGTGGTGTTTCCACCCTCCACCGATCTGATGGTAAGAAAACGCTGGTCTCTGGAGGGCGGGCATGCTTTGTTTTGGTTGTATTGCTTTCAATTCATGTAGAGTTCTACGCAGCAATGTGAGCATTATCATACCATAAGACATGTACTGTTGCCTTTTGCCATAAATCTGTAAATGCTGGTAAAGTGGTATAATCCAGAAACATCAGTTGGGCATGGCATATCTTAAATAATCTTAAAAGATGTACATAATAGAGAACCAAGAGGATTTTGTGTAGTGTTTTTAAATGTCCTCTGTGCTCACTATTGTGGTGCCCCCGTCCACACACACACACACACACACACACACACACACGTTTTACATTCCTATATTTGTGGGTACTTCTCATGGACTCTCACTATATTTATTTACTATTTCAAACTCCAGTCAGACAAAACTCCACACAGGATGACTGTCTACAACAAACTTAAAAAAATAAAGTGCCAAAATATTTAAAGGCATATTTAGTTATTTAAAGGTGTCTTAGAAAGTGGACGTCCCCACAACGTCTATTTCAGGAGTTACTATCTTTTATGGGGACATTCTCAAATTCTGCCTGCACATTGATAGTAATACACGCGTACACACAAAACCAGTGCTAAATCCCAGGCAGGATTCAAGCAACTGCTGTAAATGGTGGGCATAAACTCTGCTGTCATTTAAAATCATGCAACCTCTCATGTTTTGGATGGAGGTGGATTAAGTCCTAGACTTAACTGAAATTCCAAGTATATTATCCCTCCAATCAACTGTAGTGCAATTACAGTAGTAGGTATGACTAGATTTATTATTTTTATAGATTAACACCAACTCTGTACAGGAGTAATATATAGAACTTTTTTTTTTTTTTCCAGATTATGACTGTGATGAACTTGAACCTGCTGCTGCCTCACCTCCTGAATACCAGAATTGTTACACTGTCAAAGTGGTATAAATAAAGAGTGAATATTAAATCCCTGCCTCTTTGTGTTGTGAAGGAGCAATATGTCGAGGGGGACAAACAAGCCAATTTGGGATACTGTATCATGTTTCTCTTTTATAGAGGTTTCACAAGTCCGCAGTTGTCAACTCCACCATGAAGTTCAGTACAACTATCCCTCTGTCTGAGGGAGGTCTGGGAGTGACCAGCAGGGGGGTGTTCAAATAAAGATTAAGGTGTTCTTGCAGAACTGTGAGGGAAAGCTTTTGTTTCACTTGCTGGCCCTGAGTCTGATGGTAGTGTGCCATTCTACCGCTCATTCCATAGTAACTCGACCCCATAATTAAGTAGAATATACGCTGACACCACTAAGGGAAGAGGGGCAAAGCAGTGGCATACGTGTGTGTTGGGATTTATGTAGTCAAAAGAAAGGGATGTGGGTTGCAAGAAAAATGTACTCAATATTATAAATTGAACAAACTGTACAGCAATTGAGTGTGTGTGTGTGTGTATATATATATATATATATATATATCTCACATATATATATCTCACATATGACCTGCATTTAATTAATGTGTTGATGTACACGTTTAATGTAAGTCGTTTAATATGGGAGGGTTAACCCTATTGGTGAAATCTTAATTTGCAACCTTTTTAACACCTGCCCTGAGAGATCATCTTTAACCAAAGAAGATCTGAGCTTCACACAAAAGTACAGACCTCCATTGGTTAAAGCTGGGGCATTTTTTTTCTTTTCTTTTTTAAAGCAAAAGGGGCGAACTTTCTTTCTTTTTTTTCCCCTCCCAATTATGTGCACAGAGCTTGAGCCGGTTGGAGTGTTTGTTTATTAGTCAACGTTTCGGTTGCCAAGCACATTGTCAATGCTGAAGCTGTCGTTGTACTACGATATGTGACGGCATTACTGCGGTGTTAAATTAAAATGATAAACGTCACTATAAATCTACGACTACTATCGTATTCTGTACATCTTTTCTGTTGATGTTAAACTTAAAAACTGTTTAATTATAGAACGATAAGGAACGCGAATAGGTTCTTGTTATTTCAAAGTCAACGATTACTTCTGTTGTGCTCTGATAAGCAAGCAAACTACAGTGTTTACAATGACGGAATTACTTGGTTGCTCCAGTTGCAACATGACTTTCAAATCTTCATTACTGCTCGGAAAACATCAAGAAAAGTTCTGCATTGGAGGAGACATTGGAAAAGCCAGAGAAACTCGAACTCCACAAGATATGGTAAATATTTGTTAATGTGTACAATTTCAGCAAAGATTTATCTTGTGTGTAAATGCATGCATTTTTTTGTGAAAGGATAATGACATTTTGATAACCCCGAGATTGAGAAGCGTTTTAAATTAATTACGAATTTACCGCCAACGTTGTTTCTACTTTTGTTCGTGTTGGTGTAACACCTGAAAAGTAGCGCTGACTACGCCCCCGAGGGATATTGCACTCAGAATTGAAGTTGTTTTTTTTCGGAGGGCAAATCAGGGAACAGAGCAACCAGGACACCGTCGTTGTCAATTAAAATAGTGTTTTATTGCACAGAATTAAGAGATAGCAGGAGATCATTACAAAAGCACGGAGATGGAGAGAGAGAGAGAGAGAGAGATGCACTTCCTTCTTCAATGTAAGAAATACTCAGAAAAGAGACAAACTTATTTTAAAAAATTTGCAAATTCCCTCCCAAATTTCCCAAACATGACCAACCCTGAAAAAGTCCCAATCCTCCTGGGAGAGGAGGGAAGCACAGCCCAACTAGCAGCCCAGTATGTGTCTGCATGTCACAGACTGAGGGACACACAATGAGAGCTCTGCACAGAGACACACACACACTTATGTATATACAGTATGTATGTTGTTGTGTGTGTAGGCATTTATGTATTATGTAAATACTTATTGTCCTGATACATGTTTATTGTTAGTAGTGTTTTTTTTTTTTTTACTGTACTTTATAAATCAGTTTGTTTATATATATGTATTCATGATGCATTGTATATATACATGTATGTATTGTATAATTGCTTTGGCAACACCTGCTATTGTAAGTCATGCCAATAAAGCACCATTGAATTGAATTGAATTGAATTGAGAGACTTTTTACTGCAGTGCACAAAATATAAGAATATAAGGGAAGCCTTCTTCCCAAAAATACAAAATCTCTGCATAGACTTCTCAGACTTGCCAGACCCAGAAAAACTCCCCATCCTCCTCGGAGAGCACACAAGCTGTATAGAAGTGGCAGCCCAGCACACAAGCGCCTGCCACAGCCTGAGGGACAGGGAGTGACACTGAGGCTCCTCACACAGGGAGGAAAATAATAAATAAATAAATAAATAAATAAATAAATACATACATGTTATAGAATACATATATAAATGTATATCATTATTGTTATTATTATTGTTGTTGTGATGTGTTTGAAGTACTGTGTTGTTTTGTTTTATTTTCAAAAGTTTAAAAGTTTGAAATGTTCATTGTAAAGATGGAATTTACGCATCATTGCTTTGGCAATACTTGTGAAAAATCAGTCATGCCAATAAAGCACTTGAAATTGAAAAATTGAATTGAGAGAGAGAGAGAGAGAGAGAGAGAGAGAGAGAGAGAGAGAGAATAGGGTTTTATTTAAAATCACAATAAAATTAACCGAAAATAAAAACAACCGGTTTAAACACAACACAAAACGCCAGTGCATGCAGAATAGGGGACATCGATAAACATTATTCCCAACTACATCATCGCAGCAGCAGTTCTAAAGTACTAGGTTTACCATTTGTTTTCATTTTCTTTCCGTCTCGGGTCCCCTCTCTCCTACACGCACAGAGTCACAAACAAGACAAACGGTGGAGGGCCATCCTAGAAAACTAAAAGCAAGTTGACATTTAGTTGACCATTTTTTTTAAGCCATACTTGAGGGTGCAATTGTTAACCATTACTATTTGTCAATGTTCAATTAATAACTTTCTGGGGAGGTGTCATTTGCCTTTGAGTAATAATCTATGTAATAACTATGTCACTTAAAAAAATAAAAATAAATAAATTAATTAATTAAATAGTCCATTTTAAGACGCAGTATCCAACAATCATGCTCAATATAATTCCTTTTACGTCTGTTTAATTGTTGAACTTTAATACATAATTTCATAGCTTAGTCTTCTGTCCACACTACTTTTATAATAAAAGCAGACCTTGGTGACAGTCTGGTTTGTTTATGTTCCCAAAGGTAGTTGAATTGCTTGTCAGTATTTCACTTCTGTATGGCTAAATAGGCACGATCCTAGCATTCTGCAACTGTGTTTAGCAGTAGGAGCTTATAAAAGTCAGTTTTGTTTTAATACAATGATAACATTTTATAGGAAACACCCATGGCTGATGTTCATTTTTCACACTGGTTTAGGCGACAGCTGTGTGGCACACTACACTTTAAAGGTACATGATGGGGGTAAAAGTGTTGCATCCGGTCAAGGTGTGTAATCAGCAGGGTCTCCTTTCCTGGTTGATTTATTCGCTGTCGTTGAATTAAATGCAACTATAGTTATGTGTTCACGGGTCATAAAGGGCCCTAAAGCAGTTTTGCAAAGTGTACAATTGTGATTATAATTGTCCTGTAACAAATCTAATCTAATGAATGATATTTTCAGCAGTTGGTACCGTTATGGTTGAAGATATGACTTGTTTGTCAATGTTATGAATTTAATTTATCTTTACTTCCTTATTTAAGTTAAACTCTGTTTGTTAATTGAACACTGACTTTGGTCTTTACTGCCAAACTAACCCTTCTGCCTCTTTATTAAAACAGTTCTTGGTGCTATAGATGCAAGTTGTTAAGTAATAAACAATTGGAACATTTTTATTGAAGATTTTGGTTTTACTTGCATATAAAATGTTTCATATTATAGTAAGAGCTTACAACCTCCCCATCTTTGCTATGTCATTAAAACTTATTTCAATAATACAGGAGTCAAAACTCAGCTGGCACACTGTCAGTAGGGTGTAGTGTAGTGCTTTTAGGTCTGTCAAGTAGGGATTTACAGAACAGCACAAAAGCACACAGCTTTTGCATGTCGGTGGTATTTCCAATAGAACACTTTGTTTTTTTGTGTACTGAGCTCCTAAGATTAAACATCATCATCATTATATATAACATCATTCTAACTTTGATTCAAACACTCAAGTCTTCATCACAGCAAACTACCATCTTACCCTATTACACACAACTACTGCTTACTTTCCAGCAAAGTCACAAATTACTTAAGCAGTGACAAGGTCAAAGTGTTTTATTTACTCATTTATTGTCTTGCTCAATTCATGAAAGAAACCCCATTTTGAAAGTGACCAGTGAAATCACCATTAGCATCACAAACTGCTGTTTTTATTAAACAAACAAAAACATTGAGTATGGGAATGTTAATCAATACATGTTTCTTTGTGACAGATTGAAAGAGTGAAGGATTATAAGAAAAGGCGCGCGGAGCACAGACTGCAACGCAACATGGAAGAGAGGGAGTTACTGAATCAGTATGAGGCGCAGGAAACCTCAGAGCCAGTCCAAAACACGAAAGCCTCCACTGGACATGTAAGTACCGTGGAGATTTCAAATAAATAAATCAATAAAACATTCAGAAATGTAAAGTTCTAACACCAGTAATCTTTTACGTTTTTTCCTCTCAGCCCCTTTTCAAAAGCTTACCCAAAGCAAACAAAAACCATAATTTTAATGATTAAAGTATAATATGAGTTGGTTGCCGTGGTCTGTTTTCTAATGTTCTGATATATATATATATATATATATATATATATATATATATATATATATATATATATATATATATATTACATTACAGTATGGTATAAGACAGCGTGCAGATGGATGGCTGGATTTGACAAGGTTTCATATTGCAATTTCTGTTACTGCAAACATGTTTAGTTTGTTTGTACATTCACTTCAAGACCTATTTATTTATAGGTTTCCTGACTAGATCATTTTTTGTATAGTTTATACATTGTTTTCAGAATAAAATAAGGGTCTCTAATCGTACATTCAATGTAATCTTTTTGTGATGCTTATTGTTGTACCAATTATATCCATACAATATTAATATTTTTAGGTACATTTATGTGGAAACACGTTAAGGTACTGTACATTAGTAAATTTATAAAGCCTTTAAAAAAAAAACAAAAAAAAAAACATAATGTTTAGTGGTGCAATATAGTTTTTTTATATTTGAAATACCACAAAGCAAAATCATTTGTGTTTCTTGGCTGGTTAACTTCTGTGGTTCTAGGCCTACTGTATATATCCATGACAGCAGAAAATATCAATATACATCTCTGCTATCTGAACGGCCTTTAGTAGTGTGTAGCAAAACCTCACATTGACATGCCTGTCATGTCAAGAGTTCTGCTGTTTACAAGAGGCACTATGAACATGTTTGTAAACCTAACACTTCAAGCAGTTTGACTTGTTGCTAAGAAACAAGATAAACATTTATGTAAGTGCATCTCGGATGTATTTTATTGTAGTACCCCAAGCCAGGTAGTATAATTACCTGCACATTAATTATTATAGGCTATTGGCTTTCCACAAAGTTATTACATTACTTGTTTTATTACACTGAATATTCTGGCTTTTAATTGATTATAACAGATTATCAGTGTTTCAGAGCTGCCAACTTTCAAAATTGTATGCACAGGTAATGGAGGTGAGGGTTGTAGCACATAACGCTATGGGCCCAATTTTGATGAAACGCGGTAAACACAAACACAATAAATTGATTTTACGACTGTGAAAATCTTGGGTTTACACTCTAGGTAGACCCGAGCCCCAGAGTCCAATGGATCAGAGAACATGAGGCCAAAATGAAGTACCTGGCAGATAGCCATGGAAAGCATGTAGCTGGTATTGTGACTGAAAATAGGGAACTGGAAAAACAGAGAAAAGGTAAATATCAGTTTAGTTTATATTAGTTCAATTCATAATATGTTAAATTGCAGAATCAAGAACAGTGAGATTGTTTTAACAGTGTATGTGTGTGTGGTTTTAAATAGTGAGGCAAGAAAATTGATTGGCATGTTGTACTTTGGGTTGATTTAGAGCTATTCCCTGCCAAGTCAACCTGTGGTCCCCACCTGACCATCTACAATGTTCACAATTAATAGTGGTTCTAGAGCCCAGGTCAAATGGGAGGACCTTTTACAGCACTGGGGAAGATTGCATAAACCACCTATTTTTTACAGAATAATCCTGGAATAACCACTGCAAGCCAGGGTGAGTCCCTGGTGCTGTCAAATGCTCTAATAAAAACCAGCTGTGGTTTAATACATACAGGTTTATCAATTTGACCCCACGGTTTATTCAAGTGCCTAGCTTTAACATTTCAAGGTATATGGGCGTCTAAAACACTTTTCTTCAGTTAGGATGTAGATTCATGTTTCAGGTACATGGTCAGGTGGGGAGACCTCCTGAATTTGGTTCATTTGTTTTCCAGAGATTGAGTTACGATTAAAGGAGTTGAATGCACATAATAAGAATGCTTCACAAGTAGAGAAAATGTTGCAGGAACTGAAGGCCCAAGAGCAAAAAAATGAGCATCTCCTTGAATCCATGAGGGAACAGATGCAGATCCTTCAAAAGGAGTCAATGTAAGGTTTCATGACCGATCTGCTGATACTGTATGTGCATGTTTGTGTAATGCATGTGGTTTACTAGAAGGGACAGGAAATTGGTATGATACACTGAAAAACAATATGTTCTACATTTTAGAAATTGTGTGGCAGGGGGCTTTTTTTTTTAAATGCTTCTGCACCCACCGCCATTGCTGTAAAATGAATGGCTTATTTCACTGCCATTATGATTGAGAAATAACACTATGAAAGGTAATATTAATATTTCACAAACATTTTGACAGAATGTCAGGCTGCCAATTATATACTATGAAGGAAATATTGATCATAGGTGAAGGAACTTATAGAAATGGGAAATATGATACCCATAAGCAGCATTTGACCTTTGTGTTAAGTCAGGCTATGGCTTGGATTGTAGACCATTGTCAGAGGTGTTTTACAGACCTGTTTCATAATTCAGATGGAAACAGGCTAACGTGATTGTATTGATTACTCTAGAATACCTGTACCTTCCATTAATCTACTTACTGAAAATGCTAAACAAAGGGTTATGCATTTTCTAAAAATTATTACAGAAAATGTCTGTTTTACTGTATAGGAGGAACAAAAATCATAGCAGACATAGTGATTCCCAGCTGCATTCCTTAATGGAAAAAGAAAAAGTACCATTATTTCAACCGCAGACCTACATCCCGTTCTATGGAGGAGGAATTCTATCTTCAGAAATTAGGTGAGAATCATACGTGAATAACTTGAAATGCATTATCTATTGAACATTTGGAAACAACTGGAGATTCATGGCATGATTTTGGATTTCTCTCAAATACATGTAAGTGGGGATCAGTGTCATGCATGGCATCACTTTGTAACCCCTTCTTTTCCCAAATAGGCACTGCAAAGATTGGAAGCATTGTTGTATTTGCAGTCCTAACTGCTGTTCAGGTGTCAGGATATGCGCTTGTAGAATGCTATCCTAATCGTATTTGCATAGAGGACTCCAACTCCACCAAAATAATAGAGTAAAATCTTAATCCAGCCCCTCTACAAACCGGCATTCTGTATAATTGCAGCAGTGTGGAGTAGTGGTTAGGGCTCTGGACTCTTGACTGGAGGGTCGTGGGTTCAATTGCAGGTGGGGGACACGGCTGCTGTACCCTTGAGCAAGGTACTTTACCTAGATTGCTCCAGTAAAAACCCAACTGTATAAATGGGTAATTGTATGTAAAAAAAAAAATAAAAAAAAAAAAATACTGTGATATCTGTATAATGTGAAATAATGTATAATGTGAAATAATGTGATACCTTGTAACAATTCTAAGTCGCCCTGGATAAGGGCGTCTGCTAAGAAATAAATAATAATAATAATATAATAATAATTGAAATGAATGGTGTGATACAATCTACAATCCGGAATCTGACTATTCTGGAATATGACATGATTTTGAAGTGTCGTCTATCTAAATTCAATGTTAATCTGACTTTGCAATCTGGCACTGGGTCATGTGAGTTTTCTTTTCTAAATTTTAAAACTAGTATAAAAAATAAAAAAAAATAAAAAAAAACAAAAGCAAGATGTTGTGTGTGTGTGTATAAGTCCTACCAGCGCCATTCTGAATTGTGCAGTTGCTGAACAGCAAATCAAATGAGCTATCTCTTAAAAGACAATTTGCACTTCTCAAAATCAACAAGCTAAGTGAACAATTCAAAATCACAGCAAACCTTTCAGACATTCTGAAAATAAGCCAACTTAAAAGCAACTCGGGCAAAACCTGAATTCCAGCAGAAAGCTCCTGAGTCTTGCATCACAGCTACAGCCAAAAGATTTGCATCAGCTAGAATTTTAGGATTGAGACATAACAATAAAATAAAAAAAATAAAAAACTATGTGAACGTCGTTTAGGTCTTTTATTTAACATCATGTAATGAAACTTCAAAATGATATTGCAAAATTTGTTCATTTTATAGGGTGATGCCAAACTTTTGGCCAGAGTTGTAGGTACAGTACAAACAAGGACATGTCTTTTTATGGTAATGGTTTCACCAGGCTCATTCTAATACCAGGTAAGGATTTGCTTAAGGTTTGCTGAGACATTGTTGCGTTTATTATACGGTGTTATATACAGTGATAAAGTTTTTTTTTTTTTTTTTTAAAGCATTCAAATGGTTGTCATTGTACCTTTTTAGGTACCGTATTCAATGTTTTACAGTAACTCTGTGTGATAGAGATGGCTGTAGGCTGATGTTAGATCAGGGAAATGAAACCACAACACAGCAGTACTGGCGGGCAAACTGAAACGCTGCAGCGCTCAGTGCTTTATTAAATAATAAACAAAAGATTTAAGCAAAACACAACTACACAAAAGAAAAGGGCACGCTGGCCAAACAAATAAATAATAATCAGTAACAAATAAATGCTGGTTGCAAAACCAGCATATGTAGCAATTGTTTCTCTCTGTTACCTCCTGTCTCCACTCTGAACACTATCCATGAACAAGGAAAGCTGCAGGCTTTTATATTCTGACCGAGGGGTTAACTAGCTAGTAATTATCTTATTACCCCTCGGCCATGGTCTGCACAAGTTTAATAAGGATGCGTGACGGACGACACCTCTCTTGTCCTTGCCAAACAATATATAAAAAACACGGCCTTTCGCCGTCATATATAATACAAAAATCAATAATAATAATAACAATAACAATAATACTCTCACAT
Source organism: Acipenser oxyrinchus oxyrinchus (assembly GCA_030684275.1). NCBI lineage: Eukaryota > Metazoa > Chordata > Actinopteri > Acipenseriformes > Acipenseridae > Acipenser > Acipenser oxyrinchus. The sequence continues at coordinate 85,836,604 of CM060247.1, forward strand.
AGGGACGGGATACTCCGCCACACTCTGTAATCCAGAACACTGTCTAACCTGGCACAATTTTCCAGTCCCAATCAACGCCAGATTGGACAGGTTTTACTCTACTTCAATGTTAAAACTGATGCAACAATCCACTGATGCAGTATCTGTGTGGAATGGAGTTTATAGTCAGTAGCGAAGGCAATAATTAAAACCAATCCCCATGAAGGCATCTGTTTAATCAGGACCATGCTAATTATTTAACTACTAAGTGCTGAATGTTCTCAGAAAGCAAAGGCTGGGAACAAAGAATTAACAGTGGTCCCTGAATAGCATGCAATTACTATGGAGATAAGCCTACTTCAGGAAGTCTTTGCATTTCAACAAAGGAATATGTTTAACAAAACCCATGTACTATCAGATACATTATTTAATATAATATAAAACTAATTTCTGAAATATCACCAGTTTCCCATTGAGTTCTTATGAATAGGCACCCCATGTTCCTTCTTGATATTTTCTGTTGTCAACGGTATCCATGAAACTGAATGCCAAGACTTCCTGAAGTGGGCTTATCTCCATAGTAACTATTCAGGGACCACTGTTAATTTTTTGTTCCCAGCCTTTGCTTTCTGAGAACATTCAGCACTTAGTAGTTAGTACTCTCATATTCCAACACCATTGCAATACAGGTTCAGGTTCACTCAGGATATGTAGTCCATCTTTGGAAAAAGAGCATTGATGCCTGGCTTTTTATCAGGCTTGTCAATAGGGCAGTTACTGGTTGGTTAATTAGCAGGACAATACATGAAAAAACTCGAACTCGGTAACTTCGACCATTCAAAATAACAACATACCAAATCAATAACGATTTCTGAAGCAGTTGAATGATCACAGAAAAAACAAGTAATAAAGGGGATCACAGTAGAAAGAAAGTGAAAAGTTTGAAATACCCAGAATGTAAGACATATGAGAATGGAAGTGCATGGAGTATAAGATTTAGAAGACAGCAGATTCATTTATTGTTGTTCATCATGTTTCCCCTCCCATAGTGCTCTGCGACTCTCCTATCTGCAGAATGGCGGCAACGACCACATGATCCTGGCCCAGCTCCAGGCCCTGCTCCATGAGGCTCTGCAGGTCGAGCAGAGAGAGAAGCAGCCTCGAACCCACCGTCACAAGGAGAAGAGTAAACGTAGGCACATGCTCATTGCACAACTTAAAATACAGTGCGCTTCTTTGGTTTGATCAAAACAGACATTTGGAAAAAGACCCCTTACAAAAACAATGCAAAATGACTACTTTTGGATGATGTAATAGGGGTGAGATCGGAGGTTCTGTTTCTGTTTACAAACAAAACCTAAATATCCGGTGCAATACCATACGCCACCACTGAGCTGGCAGCAGTGGCGTTACTTGTGGTGGTGTTATTATTTTTTTATTATTATTTATTTCTTAGCAGACGCCCTTATCCAGGGCGACTTACAATTGTTACAAGATATCACATTATTTTTTACATGCAATTACCCATTTATACAGTTGGGTTTTTACTGGAGCAATCTAGGTAAAGTATCTTGCTCAAGGGTACAGCAGCAGTGTCCCCCACCTGGGATTGAACCTACGACCCTCTGGTCAAGAGTCCAGAGCCCTAACCACTACTCCACACTGCTGCCACTGGTGTCGCATTAAAAATAAAACATAACAAACAAAAATAAAGCTAACAAACAAACAGGTGGCCTACAGTAGTTCGTCCCTGTGCTGCACGGAGATTCTGCACCAAAAACCTATTCTGTCTAACTGAACTAAACTTAAGTTCCAGTTTGCAGTTCAACACATGTGAAACTGAACTAAACTAACCTCTTGTACTTTACCAGACTTCTTGGTAATGGGCCTAATCACCTTGACTGTCCACAATTTACTCAACCTGGATTAGAACAAAGGAACTGGCATATAGGGGAACTGTGTGTGACCTTAGCAGTGCTTATGTGTAATAAGAGCATAATGTAGTGCCCTTATACAAGCAGTAAATAATACATTTTCTACCACTATGCTTCCAGGTGGACATGATTCCATCAGGCATAGCCTAAACAGAGAACTCTTTGCACTAGAAATAGAAAACCGACGTCTAGAAGATGAGATTATGACATTTCAAATGAAAAAGAGGAAGGACCCCACGTTTTCCAAAACTTCGCACAACAGTAAGTTTTTAGATATTGAAATTAATTTGAATTATCAACTGGTCACGTACATTTCAAAAACAGTGAGTAAGTTAGTGAGTATTTCTGAGTAATATCAAATCTTTGCAGGTATGTGTGTATCCGTGCAACTAGAACACCATTTGTTATCTTTTTTTATACAGTGCATCAGTAAAGATGATTCTCAATGTAAAATAGATTGAGTGACTAGCAGCAGTGAGCATTTGATTTGTATAACCCATCTTTGTGTTTTACAGGTAGACCCAGCCACTTCCCACAGTCTGTAAAGGCAAACCGTGACCAGAAATTGAAGACCATGAAGAAAGATATAGACCTTCTGAAGCAGGAAATAGAGATCCATCGCCTCGGACGTCGGATGAAAACATCTACAACGCAAGTCCCACCCGACCAGGCCGCACTCTCCCCACTTCCACCACTGGTACAGAATTACTGGAGTCATTTTCTAACATGATGATGATTAGTATTTATACAAAAAGTGCATAAGTAGTTTTTATCACTTCCTCTCAGTGTAACAGGTATGAAATCAAATACTTAAAAGGTTTATCACTTACTGATGTTATTGAATGCATCAATTTTATGTATTTAAAGTAACATTCAGGAAAAACATGAATTTAGATTTTTTTTTTAAAAATATGGTTATTTTTAAGACATTGAGCCAGATTCACAAAGTATTTACCACCATGCTAAATGTGCAGCATATTTTATTAAATGGAAAGCACAATTCCAATTATAGAACTAGCAATAAACAACAATTATTTAATTGATGCTTTTTTACATAAACGTTTTGTGTTCGAAAATAAATGGTGTTAACGTGGTAAATGCTTTCTGTTTATGGCCCCTTGTTAACATGGTGGTAAATGCTTTCTGATTAGGGCCCCTTGTTAACATGGCGGTAAATGCTTTCTGATTATGGCCCCTTGTTAACATGGTGGTAAATGCTTTCTGATTAGGGCCCCTTGTTAACATGACAGTAAATGCTTTCTGATTATGGCCCCTTGTTAACATGACAGTAAATGCTTTCTGATTATGGCCCCTTGTTAACATGGTGGTAAATGCTTTCTGATTAGGGCCCCTTGTTAACATGGTGGTAAATGCTTTCTGATTATGGCCCCTTGTTAACATGGTGGTAAATGCTTTCTGATTAGGGCCCCTTGTTAACATGGCGGTAAATGCTTTCTGATTATGGCCCCTTGTTAACATGGTGGTAAATGCTTTCTGATTAGGGCCCCTTGTTAACATGACAGTAAATGCTTTCTGATTATGGCCCCTTGTTAACATGGTGGTAAATGCTTTCTGATTAGGGCCCCTTGTTAACATGACAGTAAATGCTTTCTGATTATGGCCCCTTGTTAACATGACAGTAAATGCTTTCTGATTATGGCCCCTTGTTAACATGGTGGTAAATGCTTTCTGATTAGGGCCCCTTGTTAACATGGTGGTAAATGCTTTCTGATTATGGCCCCTTGTTAACATGGTGGTAAATGCTTTCTGATTAGGGCCCCTTGTTAACATGACAGTAAATGCTTTCTGATTATGGCCCCTTGTTAACATGGCGGTAAATGCTTTCTGATTAGGGCCCCTTGTTAACATGACAGTAAATGCTTTCTGATTATGGCCCCTTGTTAACATGGCGGTAAATGCTTTCTGATTATGGGCCCCTTTCAGTAAAGCAGAAGCTTAACGTTCCCACGGCACACGTGTGTCTAATTTAAGTTATGTCATCTCCCTTGGTTCCCTTCTGGCTTTTCTTTGTTTTCTTTGTTGTCCCATTACAGAAGGGATTTTAGCCACAGTCTGCAAATTGTTTGCACACCCTCACTGTGAATCCATTTACAATTGGCTTCAGTATACTAGCAATGGCTACTATGTCACAAATGAAAATGGTAGTGTACATCTAAAACTGGAGTACCGAGTATGAAATATATATATTAGTAGACTTGCTGTTAAGAGTTAATAAGCTAATACAGTGTCCCTCAACAAAAGCATTAATAATAGCAGCAGAATCCTAATAAGTATTGCTATGCAATGCCCATTAATTTCATGTGTAAAACTTAGCAAAGTATGTATTTTATTTAGGAGGACATGAGAGCACAGACCCCGACTCTGGCAAAGCATTTCTTAGAATCCACCGATGGTTTAGGACCTGCACCGTACGACCCAATGTAAGTCTATTGTATAATTTCATAAATATAAACGTAAAAGCTGTGTGGCTTGAAATTGTATATACTCTATTGTCATTCGACTGCGTGTGTAGTAGTGAGACTCCTCCAATTGATATCTGTTTAGTTTTGTCAATGCATCTGTTGTAAATAAATATAGTACAACATCAAGTAACCTGACAAATGTATAGTAGTCACACCTTTTAACCCTTCATCAAATACACCCCAGCATGGCTAAAATGAACATCTCTCATAACTTTAAAGTTATAGGGATATCCTTACATGTGATTCAACTTTAATCGCTTACCTTTATTTTGATACCAAAAACATCCTTGTCCGACTCAGGAAGTGCAATTTTGGGGTGCATTTGACCCCTTGCCATCTTCCGAGGGTTACAAAAAATATATATATTTCATATACCTCAGCTCCTGTTTACTGACAGAATAGATTGTTGAGTGTTGTGAGAGAGCTGAGGGAGACGTAGAAACGGTGTATAGCTTCAAAAATGATTGATTAATCCCTAAATATTTATTTGTTTAGCCAGTAGTCATTTTCATGCAACTGTGTTTATAACAGATTAGTTCACAGCATGTATTTAATAACAACTGCATTATTTACAGTATCCTGCCTATTGCCTGATAAAGTACTATATTGAAAATATATGAATTTATTATTTTCATTTTTTTTGTCTTCAGTAAGCAAAAAAAGGCGTGCTTTTCATTTACTGTGCCATCTACTTCGCACAGCTCCTGTTTACTTGCAGAATAGAGTGCTTAGAGTTGCAGGGGAGCTGGGACAGATGTAGAAGAGATGTACTGCTTCTAAAGTATTCATTTATTCCTACAGGTTTTTTTTTTTTAGGCGTATGTACTCAATTTCCTATCTTAGAATGAGCGTCTATGTGTGTATAATACATTCATTTCCAGCACTGTATTTGATTACTGCATTCTATACAGTATCCTGCTTATTAGCGCCTACAGTACATTATTGAAAAAATATGAAACCAGCCATTGGCCTGTAAATCCAAAATGAATGTTAATTATGTAAATTTAAGAAGTTGCGCAACATAAGTATTGATATGGGTATAGGAATTGATATATATTTATAGTCGCCCCATCTTGCACAGACTTGTTCAGAGACATTCCCTATGGTAAAATATGCTGGTGATTTTATTGAAGCAGTAATGAATGGTGAAGCACAAATATGTGATGGAATTGTGTGAAATTAAAAATCCCTGTCCAAGATTGGTTCTGTGTGTCCCACGGGGTTAGTTTGCCTCATCAGGCTTTAGCATCCCCTGTGGTCCAGGCTGAGGTTGTTACCCTGGACGAAGTGAATGTAAATCAAAAACGTGTCACAAAACCAACGTTGATGTCCAAACACACAGAGTAACCATCAGGTGTGTCATTTCTTTCAGAGCTGGGTTTGTAGTTTTCTACGATTTCCTCCTGGGCTTGGACCCTTGCTACAGGGTTTGCCGGCTGGTTGTGGGGTTATACAGTGGGCCAGAGGAAATGGGGACCCCGTCCTCACTGCCCCCTGTCTACTGCGAGGCTGGCAATTTATCACCTTACTTCTCTGACAGCAAGAGGGGAAACCTGGCAACTCTGGCAACCAAACAGGCTGTACCAAGGTAAATATAATTAAGCATCCCAGTGAGAAGAGTTATATGAATACACTGCCACTGCTACTTCAACTGCTAATATCTCGTAAACCGTTTAATGCCAACTTCTTATTGGAGAGTTTCAAGCTTGAGAACCTCAATATGCTACTTGCTCACTATATATCTTGGTATCCTTGAATAGATAATCTCTTTAAAAATGTGCAAAAGATTTTGCAGTGCAGTGATTTTATATACGTTTACAAACGAGAGGAGGCCATTCAGCCCATCTTGCTCGTTTGGTTGTTAGTAGCTTATTGATCCCAGAATCTCATCAAGCAGCTTCTTCCCAGGGTGTCAGCTTCAACAACATTCAATTCTCATATCACACACTACACCATGCAGTATTATATATACAGTACTGTGCAAAAGTTTTAGGCAGGTGTGAAAAAATGCTGTAAAGTAAGAATGCTTTCAAAAACAGACATGTTAATAGATTATATTTATCAATTAACTAAATGCAAAGTGAGTGAACAGAAGAAAAATCTAAATCAAATCCATATTTGGTGTGACAACCCTTTGCCTTCAAAACAGCATCAATTCTTCTAGGTACACTTACACAAAGTCAGGGATTTTGTAGGCATATAGTCAGGTGTATGATTAAACAATTATACCAAACAGGTGCTAATGATCATCAATTCAATATGTAGGTTGAAACACAATCATTAACTGAAACAGAAACAGCTGTGTAGGAGGAATAAAACTGGGTGAGGAACAGCCAAACTCAGCTAACAAGGTGAGGTTGCTGAAGACAGTTTACTGTCAAAAGTCATACACCATGGCAAGACTAAGCACAGCAACAAGACACAAGGTAGTTATACTGCATCAGCAAGGTCTCTCCCAGGCAGAAATTTCAAGGCAGACAGGGGTTTCCAGATGTGCTGTCCAAGCTCTTTTGAAGAAGCACAAAGAAACGGGCAACGTTGAGGACTGTAGACGCAGTGGTCGGCCAAGGAAACTTACTGCAGCAGATGAAAGACACATCATGCTTACTTCCCTTCGCAATCGGAAGATGTCCAGCAGTGCCATCAGCTCAGAACTGGCAGAAAACAGTGGGACCCTGGTATACCCATCTACTGTCCGGAGAAGTCTGGTCAGAAGTGGCCTTCATGGAAGACTTGCGGCCAAAAAGCCATACCTCCGACGTGGAAACAAGGCCAAGTGACTCAACTATGCACGAAAACACAGGAACTGGGGTGCAGAAAAATGACAGCAGGTGCTCTGGACTGATGAATCAAAATTTGAAATATTTGGCTGTAGCAGAAGGCAGTCTGTTCGCCGAAGGGCTGGAGAGCATGCACGAATGAGTGTCTGCAGGCAACAGTGAAGCATGGTGGAGGTTCCTTGCAAGTTTGGGGCTGCATTTCTGCAAATGGAGTTGGGGATTTGGTCAGAATTAATGGTCTCCTCAATGCTGAGAAGTACAGGCAGATACTTATCCATCATGCAATACCATCAGGGAGGCATCTGATTGGCCCCAAATTTATTCTGCAGCATGACAACGACCCCAAACATACAGCGAAAGTCATTAAGAACTATCTTCAGCGTAAAGAAGAACAAGGAGTCCTGGAAGTGATGGTATGGCCCCACAGAGCCCTGATCTCAACATCATCGAGTCTGTCTGGGATTACATGAAGAGAGAGAAGCAACTGAGGCTGCCTAAATCCACAGAAGAACTGTGGTTAGTTCTCCAAGATGTTTGGGCCAACCTACCTGCTGAGTTCCTTCAAAAACTGTGTGCAAGTGTACCTAGAAGAATTGATGCTTGATGCTGTTTTGAAGGCAAAGGGTGGTCACACCAAATATGGATTTGATTTAGATTTTTCTTCTGTTCACTCACTTTGCATTTAGTTAATTGATAAATATAATCTATTAACATGTCTATTTTTGAAAGCATTCTTACTTTACAGCATTTTTTCACACCTGCCTAAAACTTTTGCACAGTACTGTATATATATATATATATATATATATATATATATATATATATATATATATATATATATATATATATATTTTATCCAAAGTGACTTACAGAAATTAAACAAATATAAAAGTCTAGAAGTTAGAGGCAATGCAAATGCAAAACAAACACATATAAATACCACAGTAGTGACATCAAAACGTGATAATTCCTCTAGAGGAAAATATACTTGAACTTTGACCCATTCCACTTCTCAAGACCATCACTTTCAATTCAAACACAGAATGTCTTGTTTTCAATCACTCGACAACACCCACAGTACAGAAATGTTCATTAAGCAACAAAATGAGAATATGTTTAAAAAAAAAAACAAAAAAAAAAACAAATGATGTAAAGCTGATGCATTTGTATCTCAGAAACTGGAGAGGAACGGGAAATTAAAACAAGGTAAAGTCAATCATCCAAATAAAGCTGAAGCACTAACGGATAACGACATACAACGTCTGTACAGCACTGAAACACCACGTTTAAAAAAAAAAAAAAACTGTACTGCTGAACCTTGTCTTTAATATTAGCATCACAAGGGTATTCATGTATTATAAAAAATAATAGATGGGCCTCTTCAGTGAGCTACAGGAAAACAATTCCATCTCGGGTTTCTGTGACAGTTTATAAATTATTCGACCTTCGGTGACGTCACAGTTTATAAATTATTCGACCTTCGATGACGTCACAGAAACCCTGGATGAAATTATTTTCCTGTAACTCACTGAAGCCCAACTGTTATTATATATATATATATATATATATATATATATATATATATATATATATAACATTGTTTGCAGTTATTGTACAATTTGCATGATTCCACCCTGCTAAACCCACCCATTTTGCCCACAGGGTACGCCCATCTCCTAGCATAGCTCTAGTGCTGGAACTGCAGGCTTCAGGGGGATACGACCCGTACGGGCAGGAGGTGAACCGGCTGATCTCCAGGGGATGGGTCAAGATTGACATTTTTGACTCGCACAACCGCGTGATCAGTGGGAGATGGAAAGTCCCCATTCGCATTCTTCCTGTAAACCCACGCCTGACTACTGGGGAGATAAACGCAGTGCCTCAGGTACAGTACATTATTATCCTCTACTAAGGGTGCACGTGCTGGAGGCACCTGTACATACGACTTTTACATATAGTATATTGCGATGGTTAGGACATCAGCAGGCCTGTAAGAAAACTCTCTTAGATCCATTGATAAGACTGTTGGAGATTTTATTCTGTAATTCATTACAGTATTTGGCAGTATTTCCACAATGTTGATATTATTTTTAGAAAAATGTATGTCTCCTTTTAAGCCGAGATAGATGACCACTCCATAACTGCATAACCAAAATAATAATTATTTTTGTGGGATTCTGTTTTCAACCTATTTTTAATAACAACAATGTTCATTTGAGCCTTGTCCCTTTTATGTCCCCTACCTATTTGTATGCAACCCATAAAGATCAGTAATCATTAAAGTTTTTTTTGTTTTTGTTTTTGTGTTCCATGTAGCTGGAAAATGCTGAGCTATATCTGCGGATTGTTAATGCAAGAGATGCCGATGTACAGAGTTTTGCCCCAATCACTCACAATAACGCCGGTCTTTATAAATACCCCCCTCAGGTATGAAGACATTTCTGTTTAAATGCAAATTGTTTTGATTGGAGGCTGATTAAAATAAAAATGAGAACATCCTGTGTAGTAAGTCCATAAAAACTAGGGAGCCTACAGCTTTGAATGTCCCCATTTCTAATTATATGTAGCTGGTCTTTATGTGTAAGTTAAAATGACCTGGAGGGAGCACTTGGAATACTGAGACAGTGACTCACAGAAGGGAATTACTGGACTGTGTGTGTGTGACAGAACCAGACACTTCTTGTTCTGAAGGGGAATATGTGGTTATCTGATGATGCCTGGATCATTTTGAGAAATAACTATAATGTGTGCACGACTGCATTCTGGGGTCTATTTTAACGATTTAAAAGTGACAGATCTTAATACAGTTCCTCTAAAATGTGTAAATTTCATAATTTAACAGTATTTTATTGTGTATAGTAATGCTAATTAGTGCATCTATAAGTCACCCCTGAGGGAAAACACCAGCTAGATTAATATGGAATTCAAGAGCGGCAGCATTTATATCTGCCCCCTACTACAGTGCATCCTCCAGTTTGTTTCCATTTGAATGACTCGGGTACTTTTGATATACTGTTAATGAAATCAAACTGTGTCTTTGACTTTAGACACCAGCAAGGAGTTTATTTGCTGCAGATGCTCCACTTCCATCATATCCTTCCCCATATCGTTTCCCAAACTCTCAGATGATGTGGCCCTCTTACTTGGAGACTGTGGATCCCCATCCTCCTTCTTCAATGCTCTTCGAAGAATTTGAGTGACTGCCATTGGAAGATGGATTATTCTAGATTCCATTCTTTCTTTGGAATATGACCTGTGTCGCTTTGTATGCTATGTAAAGTTGTAATCAGTACTTGTCATCCTGACTTTTCAAAGCTTTGTAAATTACGTTGAGTAAATCTCTGATAACAGACTTTTTTTTTTTGCAAATTTTAAATAGACAACATATATTTTTGAAATTAATAAAGTGTGAATTTATTTAAAATGTACATACCAAGTTTTGTAAATCAGTCCCATATTGTAAAATAATGGTACATTAATTGATTTGTTGAAACAATGGACAACAGTGTCTTCCTTCTGCTTTTCAAACTTCAGTGTTGCTTGCAAGTGTTTTAGAAATGAATAAATGAATAGAGATCATGCTAGAACTTGAAATATGCAGGTCTTTCAAAGACAACATTGTAGATGAAAAGGTGTTTCTGATTCCTGTAAATCAATTAATGGCTGTATTTCAAACTACGGCCATTAATGCAATCAGACCATGTGATCTACTGTACAGAAAATGTACCAGGATGCAGTAGTGATATTTGAAATATTTTCATATTCTGAACTAATGTAAAATAAACTCAATGGGGACCAGTAACTAGTAAAGGATTACATGCAGTTGATTTAATTTATTCCTTAATTACAACCCTGATTCTCTCCCTTTTGGTGTATCTTATAGAACTATGTTTTCAAATATGTAATTTGATCTTAATTTCACTTGGGTTTGAACTTCAGAAGCTCCTCGATAATCTGTTTTATATGAAGTTTACTGGAACCTTTGCTTTGATGGAAAATTCTCTGGTTAGCAACGTATTGCAATTGTGGCTGAGATTCTGTTTGAATTGCTACTTTAACAAAAGAAAATAAATGGTATAGACATGTGTGTTTTTTTCCATTTGTAAATGAATGTGTAAACATTTTTGTTTTATGTGGTGATGAAGATACTAAGAGTAAAACATATGTATTCTTGAGTCTTTCCTAGACCTGTATAGAGTTCTGCAGTATTGAAAAAGCAAGGGTATGTGCCAGGGTAAAACAAGCAACACAAGCCTCACACCCAGCGAATATATGCATTCATTAATTTTTCACAGTACTTGTTTCTATGTGTTGTTACCGTAGAAGCTTCTTTTCTATTACCTGATATATTTTTACTTTTAATATTAGCAGCATGCACCAACACTGGATAAAAACACCTCCATGTAAATGCCAATTGAGTTTTATTTTTCCAAATCCTAAGAAACATTATTATCATTATTATGAAGAAGTTTTTAAAATTCTAAATTCTTTGTAGTTCCTTTTGCTGTACATATTTCCAACGGCAGTGACCTCGCCATCTACTGGAGTAAATGAACCAACCAGAATGTAAAAACAGTGAACTTATCAGTCTATCAGTCAGTGAAATATTTGCACAATGCGTAATTGTTTTTCTGGAGTTTTCAATGTTGATTGAAACATTTGTTTGGTTGTGGGGAATCATAACCCACCTGTAATTCTGGTGAATCAAAGCAGATGATAACTGAACAGAAAAGGGACTGTAACCAAGACACGTGACTAAACTGGATTCTAAAAATGATCACATCACCATCATAACCTATTATCAGCAACTACACTTATAATGTCGCTGAGATTGTAGATCGCACACTCAGAATGTCAATGACAAATAATTCTAAACGTTTAAACCATAACACAATCTACATAAACAAACTTTTGTATCTTCTTGCACTCCATGTGTGACACAGCAAAGAGTGTTTGAGAAATACACTCTCAACTTCATTAGAGGTAGCCCCCAATCACTTATAAACATGAAAGAGACTGAGAGATTTTTTTTTTTTTTAGTTTCGAACACAGCTTTTCTTCTTAACAGATACTTCAAAATACTGCCTTTAAAACAAAATGAAGTTTGGTCCTTGCTCAAGCGTCAAACGAGAGACGTCCACTGGAAAGGTCTCTGATGCCCGAATCCTAAAGTGTTAACAGTGCTCGCTCCCCAGGTTCTTCCATACACAAACTTCTGACCTGCAATGAGAAAATCATTTCTTTTGAATTTTTCAATCAATCAAATTCTATTTTTCTATGTAGAACCAAGCGAGAACAAAGTAGGTCTAAGTGTCTAAAGATGGGAATGTTGCCTAACTGTGAAGGCCACAAATGAAATATTTAATATGGAAGCGGTTTCACATTTAAGAAATGTGATAAATATTGAAAGATGATACTTTAGGAAAAACAATCTTTGGGCCGACATAGTATACATCTACTGTATACCCTATGGTAGTTCCATTAAAGGAGAAACGATTAACATAGTACATTTTGGGCACAATATTTTGGCATGCTTTATTATGCTCTTCCCTTGTTGCTATGCTTTTTCCGTAGAGCTTCAGTCTCAGGCCAAGAAAGCATTACTAAATGCAATACCCAAATATTGATAGCTATTTTTTGAAAACGAGTACTGTACTGTACCTGGGACATGCCCACAATAATTGGGTATAAGGCAGCTTTGTACTTTGTAAATAGTCCTGCCTTGTCTATTCAAAGCATAGTCCTCTAGTTTCTCCACGGCTGTTCCCATTCCTCTGGTGGTAGCCAGTGCAGAAGCTGGGGAGCACCTAGATTCCTTCTCTTGCATTGTGGTGGTAGCGCCAGTGGCTTTCTGTGGTTCACATGATGGTGGTTTAAGCTTTAAACAACAACAACATTTTAAAAAGTATTAAGTGAGGATTAAAGGACCTGAGTGCTGTGAAGGACCAGTGCCAATGCAACTTTAATGAGTTATATAATGTAATCTCTAAATGAGCTGATACCACAATATTAAAAGGGCTAATATGTGTCTATCATTGTCTAGGTGATTTATTCTCTAAGTTATTTAAGCTGTTGTGTTACCTATTGATTACACTCACATCTTTTACGTGTAGTGCTTTATTGTGTAGATTTGTTAAGGGCCCTTACTTATTAATTATTTATTAGGTCCCTTACTTATTATTAATCAACATGGATGACAAAGACAGCAATTTAAAGAGCCCAGGTGCCTGTCATAAGGCAAACCAGTTTAGGTTGAGGAAAAGCAGAAGAACTTATCTTAGAAGCAACTTTGAAACGTTCTTTTATGTAACAAAAAATAACAATTTTGAGATTGAAAGGCTGAGAGATATTCAATGTCTCCATAACTCTGTAATTCATAATTTGTTGCCAATACAGGATGCCCAATTTATTATGTACTTTAAAAACAAAATATTGTTTCTGTCATCTTTACTCCTATAGTCTACCAAAGTGAGCTGAATTTAAATATGGGTTATCTAACTGAAAGTTACAAAAACAAACCACTTAAAAGAAGTTATGTACCACTACAAAACATTTTCCCTGTTTTGAGAAACTCTAGGGTGGCAATTTGTAATTAGTCAACCTGTAGATACATCTTGTGTAAAAACCCACTACTGTATATATTTTTTTCTTCCCCACAGGCCAAAATCCTTTCAGCGTCCCAAAATCTATAACTATTATTTTTGGACTAATGCAGACATGCTAAATGCTCACATTAGTGGTTGTAAATCTTGCGGAGTGTTGAGCAGAGTGTTCATTCCTTCCCTGTTCTTTGGGTTCACATTCACTCCTAGCAGACACTCTATCAGAGCATTCCTTTGCTTGCCATTTAACCTTTTCAATAGTATAGATAGCTGTTCTTGTCTTAAAATCATTGTAGCACAAGTGCTGCTTATGGGTTTGCCGGTATGTATCGTGTCCTGGGTAAAGGTGTCCTGTAAACACAATGGGATGTTGTTTAAAATCAGCAAGAAAAGCCGCATACAGTAAAACAAATGCGGTATTCCTCACATCCGTTAAAGGCAGAGCGTTGCAAGTCCCCATAATGTGTTTTGTTTTTCTCTTACAGTACGTTTGCCAGACATTATTTCCACTTTGAATCTGCTGAACCCCTTTTATCCTGCCTAGTGAGTCATCTCACTTTTGCAGAAACCCATTTCAGAAGGGGGCAAAATGAGGCAGCTTCCTTAATAAATTCCTATACTGTATAAAGGGTGTCCCAGAAGTCAGGCACCATAGGCATACATGTTAATATTGGTTGTATCTCTGTTTCAGGTGTGAAATGTCTTTACGCGAAGAGGAACACATTCAGATCAATTTGATGTGTTGTGTACAGTGAATGGGGTGTGACCATCCTAATTAGTATAATACAGTTTATGATATTGCCTATGATGTCTGACTTATTGGATACCTGGCATATTTGAAGAGCAAATGATTATCTATTCGGGAATACCATGATATTCATTACGCAAGCATTCTGAATGGGGGTACAGTATAAAATAGCCAGATTTATGTTTTTGATCATTTTTATTACAGGAAAATAAAACAATTGGAAAATAAAATAAAATTGGTATTTACATCCATGTCTGTTTGGACCACAAAGTCTAATTTCTTAAAATTCAGTTAAATGTAGTTAAATGTACACAATATATAAATAGAACCAAACAATCCAAACCAAGTAATATAATCTGTGGTCTTTCAAGCTGTTTTCTTTTCTTTTTTAATTTTGTAACATTATTGTGAAATTGCAAAAATGAATTAAATATAAGAGTTAATGCTTTAAAAACATGGCATTACATGTTTATGCCAGGAATATTTATTAGTTTATCACCCATTACCCTTAGTAACACTATTTTTTAAACTGGAAATTACTGTTATTTGATTAATTCTTCTTCTTCCTTTCTTACTATGAATATATATATATATATATATATATATATATATATATATATATATATATATATATATATTTTTAAATTTGATTAACAATTTCATGTATTTTCATTATAAACAGCAGATCACAAGAAAAACATGTTGTAAAAGCTTTTTAAAACTCTCTTACCACAGTAGGTGTGCGGAGGAGTCCTGTTTGGAAAGTATGGCCTCTGTTCCCTAGAAAGTACGACAGACATTTTAAACAAGCAACTACGTAATATATTCAACTCACGGTCCACTAGAGCTATGCTGTATAGAAGCTCTAGGTAAAAGCTTTTGGGCTGCTTTAACAACCACACAGGCAGGGGTTTGTTTTCATAACAACCATTACCAGGTGGCTGTAAAGTACACAGCAGAGGCTTGTGCAGCAATCTGCACGTGTCTAAGGTGTGCAAGGGTAGTTTCTGCATCTGAGTTGTCCAGTTTCAAGTTTTTACCCGCGCATTAATTGCGACCCACTACCCTGGGCAAGGCGAAGCAGCTCGCACGTTTAAACCGTAAATCTAGCTAAGTTCTGTACAAATCATTAATTAATTCATGTTGCATTCATATACCGTACGGTAACAAAATACACCCAATGAAATAAATACATACCCGTGACAAACTTAGCAATAAGATGCTGAACCCACCTTGAGCCTGGATTTACAGTATACACTAACACTTACACCTGTGGAGTGTGATGTGATTGACAAGTAATTGTGAGCACAGCGCTGCTCGAAACAACCAGGTCGAAACTCGCACAACGTACTGTCTGTACTGTAATGGTTTTTATTTTATTTTTTAGCAATTCATCTACAGTACAGGGAAAAAAAGAAAAAAAAATCGTCGCAAGACTGCAATTATGATTATGTTTAGTAAATAAAATAAATAAATAAACAAGTACAATTATTTAATGTTGAGAATCTGCCTCAGACGCCAGAAAATAGCTGGATTTTAATTACAATTGATTCTCAATATATTGGAATTTTAATTGGTTAAAACCTTTACTTCCCATTGTTGGAAAATGATTTTCTTCAATGTTGTTTTGTGCCATTTAAGCGACGTTTCTCTGCAAATGGAACCACACGGGAGTGCAACTAGATTAATTGCTAATTATACAATTTACAAACTTATAAAGCGTTGTCTAGACGCGCACGCTGTTTAATCAAACTCATGAAGTTCAATCGCAGACATGGAGCAGTGGTTAGTTTTACAATGTATTCTTACGTTCTGGCTTTTTCCAGAATGTATGGGACATTCTTCACCAGGCGAGTTATCCTGTTTTTAGTGTTATTCCTAAAGTCATGTTAATCATCTATTATTGCATGTGTCGACAACATCATTTTTACTGTGATTTTCTGTGATTTTTTTTTTTTTTCATTCGTACAATTAATTTTAGCCCCATGAACAAATATGTCATTATTTTTACTAGGTGAGCTGTGCAATGGTGATAAATGGTTATGTGATGATGCAAAATGTATTGCCAGCTTCTGGCACTGTGATGGGCATAGTGACTGCATGGATGGCTCGGATGAATTGGATTGTGGTATGTATGTCAATATATATATATTTTGTAGGGGGAGGGCAACAATTGACAGATCATTGAGTTAATTTTCTGTACAGGTCATTTATCCATTTTGTAAGAAACCGCACAAGCAAGCAGTGCGTGTAGCAAAGGTTAAAATTTAAACTCCAATCACAAGGCTATATCATTTGTGACGTTGTTTTTGTTGCTCGGTTTCAAAGCAGCAAGTGATGGAGTTTCTAAAGTTCTGAGGGTATCTAGCTTATGATAATGACGAATAGCTGGTTAGTTTAAAAGCAACATCAACATGCTAATTTTAATGAATATAACGTTTTCAGTATATTGGTTAATCTCTCAAAGCCTCAACAGTTACTGTTTGGAAATAAATTCTGCTATGAATACTACGTGTTATACATTTAAATGAACTTAAAACAATTCTGCAAACACTTTCATTTATCACGGTTTAAGTATTTGGACCCAGTACTGGTATAATTGGACTGAAGCAGACAATAAAGGACCGACTGGTGAAACTGGATATTTATAACTGGAACCTTCCCTACCTGCGACAGGTTCTCTGGTTACGAGTAATTGCTTTGTATTCCAACCAGAGCAGGCACGGCAAATGGGTTGTCGTTTTTTGTTAGCTCGATAGTCGTTAAGATGGTGGCACTCTACAAAATACTTTTTTTTTTTTCTCACTTAATATTAGCTTTTAAAAATGGGGGCATGTCTCTTGCTGGTGCATGAGGAGGATGCCAGATTATACATGGCTGCTTTCCATAGGCGGCTAGCAGGCTGGCTCAAAGTAACGTGTTTACTACAGCAAGGATATCTGGGGGGGGGGGGGAAGGAAGTCCGATGTCTAACTAGTATGAAATTACTTTCAGTTTAATTGTAACTCTTCCCGCTTTTGCGAATAAATGAATACTCTACTCCCCTGTCCCTGTGAAGTGTACGTTTAGAGTTGCCATCCTTTGCACAGACTCAGACTGTTCGCACAATACAATTCTCACTCACGAGTACAGCGAGTTCTGATATATTGAGAATTAAATTGCGTCATAGTTGGAATGTCTTGTTAATTAGTAATACAGGTAGCATATTGGAGGCTGTTGAATCATTGATATTTACTGGACCCAAATCCGTAAAACAAATGGTAAGAGTCTTTAAGAGAAATCTGAAAAGTAAGATTGTATTTGTTTTTATTATACTGGTATAGTAAAATTGTATGCATTTCGCAAGTTGTGGATTTCTCACCTTGTCGATTCCTGGGCTTGGTCAAACCTGGACTTGTTGCCACCCTATTACAGTATGAAATATTTAAACTATTCTCAAAGATGAATGGGACACATTACTTTTTCCTGTGCTAAACTACCATTTCCTTGTGTCTCAGCCTGCAAGAAAGGGGAGTTTGACTGCAGAGATCACTCCCGCTGTGTGGACAGTTTGCTTGTTTGTGACAATAACCCTGATTGTGACGATGGCTCTGATGAAGTGAACTGTCTTGAAAACCAGACCTGTCTCAAAGGGGAGTGGAAGTGCCAGAACAAAATCTGCATCGGTCAGGACCTGCGATGCAATGGTGTTGATGACTGCACTGACAATTCTGATGAAGAAAGCTGTGGTATGCAGCCCTGATGTTTTATACCTCATTACTGTAATTGATTCACTCAATTATGCACTTAATTTACCCAGATTATCTTCAGAAAAGGGATGTGCTGATGCAAACCATATTAACAGAGAGATACAGACCGTAACCAGACCACACTGCCCATAGACACCTAAAATGTACAAACTTAAACTAAGAAAAAAAAAAAAAAAACTTTATCGCGGTTTATCGCAGGTTTTCACATTCAGGAAAATTGCAGACTTTCGTAAAAAGAAATGATAGTCCACATTTTATCTGTTCATTTGCTGTATAATTCTTAAATTGAATTCTATTTTTTCAGGGAAGTGCAATGAGCAAGACCTTAGGTGCTCTGATGGGAAATGTTTATCGCCAGACAAGATGTGTGATGGAAAGGCAGACTGCACAGATGGGAGGGATGAGCCAGCTACTTGTGGTAATCACTGCATATTGTGGAGGATGAT
Source organism: Acipenser oxyrinchus oxyrinchus (assembly GCA_030684275.1). Taxonomy (NCBI): domain Eukaryota; kingdom Metazoa; phylum Chordata; class Actinopteri; order Acipenseriformes; family Acipenseridae; genus Acipenser; species Acipenser oxyrinchus. Next base: position 85,855,325 of record CM060247.1, read on the forward strand.
TTGAACTAGACTAATAAAAAAAAAAATATAATAATTTTATAGATTCGCAAGAGACGCAGTAAATAATTGCAAATGAGTCAGTCAATTATAAGACATTACAAGGGGGTGCTTGAGAAACGGCATGCTTGCTCACACAAAATCAATCTATATTGACACAGGGACCAGGATGATACAGCAACTGCATTTTACTAAAATAGAATGCCTTGCTAGTAAAAAATAAGCAAAATAAATAAATAAATCCTTAAACTCAGTATGTTAGAGCAGTATATGTCTTCATGTGGAATCAGAATTTTCACCTCTTCAACACTTTGCACAAAAGTAGGGATTCTGTCATGGTTCTAATGTGCTGTTATCAGGAGTCACAAAGATTAGTCTTCCTGACTCTTACAATGCTATGTGCTCTTTGTGTAGGTTATTATTGCACTAATAATAACGGAGGTTGCAATCAGAGTTGTGAAGATGCTCCATGGGGTGCTCGGTGTGGATGTACTGAAGGCTGGATGCTGAAACCAGGAGATGACAGGGCATGCGAGGGTATGTTCCATTCATTTACCTGCTTTAACCTGCTTTGAATTTACAGACGTAATTAAAGCAGAGTTCATTTATAGTACTGTTCCCTCTGCGTTAGTCTTTTTATAACACAACTGTGGTATTTTTGGTATTGGCTCTTCCCTGATGAGGCAATGTAGTTGAGACTTGAATGACAAATGTTTCAGTGCATTGTGAAGTCCTGTGTTTAACACTTGTCTATTCAGAGCCCTCTCTAATTATTACTCTGAAAGCTCAAGGTAAGGTAGTGTAGATGTTCATAAAAGCCTACATGGTACAGGCAAGTACTGTATAACATAATAACTTACAGTAACTGATAGTTGCAATTGATATTTTCTGCAAATCCTGCACTGAAATAAATAGTAAGCTGTTTTAATGCAGGACAGGCATCAGGTGAAGTGTCAGATTATGGTAATATACAAATGTTCAACATTGCAGTCTGTTTGGTTGGGGGTACCATCTATACCTGCCTAAAAGCCCTCCCTCTGTACATCACTCATAATCAACACCAACAATAACAGACCTGCAAGTAATTGTACATGCTGGAAAGGATTGTCTGAGTGCCTGTATAAAATTGTTTAATCTACATACCTCTGAATATCCCGTAACGGTTTGATATATTTTTTGTGCCATATATTCAAACCGAATATATGGCACAAAAAAGCTCTGGCTTGTGCCATCATGGGCAAATTTATGATTGTCATGGTGCTAATGGTGTGAAGAAGGAACAAGGTTATTTTCGTTCCCAAGGTGTAATGGAAATCATGTGATCTTTTTTTTATTTTTTTATATATATATAAAGATGTTGATGAGTGCTCTTTGCCATATGATCCATGCACCCAGCTTTGCAACAATACAGTTGGTTCGTTTGTCTGCAGCTGTGTGAAGGGCTATCTGCTTCATCAAGGAACCCTCTGTATGGCTGAAGGTAATTGTTTGTTGTCCTTTTGTAAAGTAGTATCTTGATCTGAAGGTGCTAACATTTCTCAACAACAGTATAGCTTTAAGGGTTTTCACTGCTGACTGTCTCTTCTGACATTGCTTTGAGGTAAAGTACTTGTTAGTTTATATTAAGCTTGTCTGAACAGCACTAATGTAATTTAGCACTGTTTAGACAAGTGGTTCCTCATGGTTTTAATATGGGGACTACTTTGTTTAGGGTTTCTCTCACAGATCACTACCAGCATGGCTCTATGTATATAATACAATCTACAAGTACTTGTTACGGTATTTTAAGGACTGTTTTTATGCTCCTAAAACCTACAGTAAACTTTTCTTTTGGGCAACATTTCTGTTATTTGGAAACGGCAGCATGTTGTGGCTGTTTTGAATGATTGATTTAAAAAATGTAGTCTTCTGAAATAGATGGCTTGCAACTTGCTTTTGCAGTGTAGTTTAACTCTAGTCTATGGAAGTTAAGATTTTAAAACCCTTGGTTCTCTCTAACATTTTAAAATCTTAAGTTCTAGATTTGGCCAGATGTGATGGTTAAAATGTTTGTTTGGTCTTTTCGCAGAAAACTCCACACTCCTTTTAACAGCACAGGATAAAAACCTGGGTCTTCTGAACATTCGGACGGGAAAGTATGAGATTCTTGTGGCAATAAGTGGTTCACCTGGGGCAGTTGCATATGATCTGTCACGCAATGCATTTTACTGGGTGGATGACCAAGAAATCATCAATGTATATGTGAGAGGATACAATGCAAGTAAACTGTACCCGGGTAAGTGTGTGAATTTGGTCACTGTATATATAAAAGGAACTTGTACATAAACTGTCCAGTTTCTCTAGAGTTTTGATACAAGCTATACAATGTATTTTAGATTGTTTTACACAGAACAATGGTTCCCAAATGAAGGACCAGGGGCCTCTGGTGGAGGCTGCAAACCATACTGGAATATTCTCATGAGTCCAGAATTCCTAACGCTTCACAAAGCACCCCTCCCAGCCCGAGGGATACATTTATTTACAGGAGTGCTGCGGCATCCCATGTGGGGAAAAAACCCACACCCAGTAGATACTTCTATCAATAGTCCACCTGACTCCTAACAGTGGGGTGGGATTAGTTACATTTTGCAAGCCCCAATATAAACAAATACAAACCATACATCTTAATTGTACTTGTTGAAACCCAATATGGCTGTGATGGATGTTTGTTGCAGGTGCAGATGGGGTTTGCAGTCTTGCAGTAGACTGGTTTACAGGACAGCTATACTGGACAAATCGCAAGAGAAAGGCCATATACGCTGGTGCTGCGGATGGTAGTGGATATGCGACAGTCCTAGGGAAGAACATAGATCCGAAGGAGTTAGTTCTGCTGCCTGCTAAAAGGTTTGAAAGAGTTTGTCTTGACTTATGATGTGTCCAACACTTGAAAGAGCAAAAAGAAAGGAATGACAGGGTTAGATATGTTCATGATACCAACTATTTGTTAAGTTAGATTTCGGTCAACATCTGTGGGTTTTCTGAGAAAGCTGTGCTCTACCAAACTGGTCCCTGAGGTGTTCAGCCAGTGAACTGGCTCATCACAATAAACAATCTACAATGTTTCATTGCTGAATGTTATCCCGAGTTTCTTGGGCAAAAGAAAAAGGATTTAACCCAACATTTTTTTGAAAACACTGTTAATTTCTAAATATTATAAATAAATTCGATCTTGGTGATGGTGGTGCAACAGACCTTGCTCTTCTCCACCAGCACTGGGCAGCTGCACCAGAAAAAAAGATTAAAATGGTACATTAATGAAAATAAGCTAATGAAAGGAATGCATTGATCTCCTTATTTTTTTGCTTAATTCCAGTACCATGTTTTGGATTAACAAAGGAGGAAATGGGCAAACTAGTATTGAGGCAGCTGGAATGGATGGCTCTATGAGAAGAGTAATAGCAGTCATCACAGCACAGGAAGCAAGCGGTTTGACACTGGATTATACAGTAGAAAGGCTGTATTGGACGAGTAAATACAAGGAGGTAAAACAGCTCAGTGCCTGTCTTTTTACCAGTGTATTGGGTTTATCAGTTTCCTTGTATGAAAGGTGGGTGTGGAGATTACAAACTTCAAATGACTTAAACTACAAAATGATTAGAAGAGAAAATGACATCCTGATGAAGGCACTGTTGTCGGGAACAGTTTGATACACAAGTGAATTTGCAGTGTTACTTTATTTACTAAGGTTTATACAGGATTACTATCCAAGGTGCACAGGCTTTGCTTGTACCTGTTTGGTTAAGACAATCCTGAAGTTTTAAAACTACATTTTACTATTTAATTACATGATTTCTAAAATATTAAATGGTATAAAACTAGCAAGAAACATCTTGGTAGCAACTAGGAACAAGTATATTGAGCAACTGAGCAAAAATATACTTGAACTTGACCCATTCGATGACTCGAGACCATCACTTTCAATTCAAACACAATGTTTAGTTTTCAATCACTCGACAACACCCACAGTACATTAAAGATTAACCAAATGAGTGTTTTTAAAAAAGAAAGTTAAACCAACCAAGCATTGTCTCCTCGAATGACATTGAAATGCAACTAAATCCGGTAGTTTGGACCTTGATAATACTACGACAGGACCGCCATAGCCTTGTTTACCTGTATATCTGAAAACTATCTTTGGTAAGCAAAACAATTGATCAGAATATTAAAATGTTTTCATATTTAGAGTACAGTAAGCAGGCAGATGCGGTTTTCTGCTTTCCTTGCAGACACTTCAGAAGTTCAAAAGACCCCACTTTCACTGAAAATGGAGTGAAGGACTGGAAAAATCTAAAGAAAAAACTTCAGAAACATTCATAATCTGGCACCACACAGTGTTCTGAAAGGTGCCGTTTGTTCAAACAGTCGAAGGAAGTATGTTATGACTAGCGTCAGTTATCAAATTCTCACAAAATGGCGGTGCGTGAAGAGAGTATGCTACGGAACTATTTTGCCACAAGTTCTCTGATTCAGATTCGGTTCCAGCTGTTTGTATAGATAACAGCAATTCGAATAACTGTAGAAATTGTGAAGAGGATGTTCCAGGCAAGGGAATGAGCGAAAAGAATTCAGAGTTTGTCAGCTGCCTCCTGCTGCAGTATGGGGGGCTCAGATGGTTAAACCAGCCAAACATCGTCTCCGCCAATGACATTGAAATGCAACAAAATCATGTATATGTACTACATCGTTGATTAATGTCCCAGCTGCCCTAGCGGTCTGGCGGTTGCGCAGTCGGTCAACGAGAAATATGTTTGTTAGACCTGCTTTGCACGCTTGTGGTAAAAAATAAATCAATCCATCTTCTCAAATATTAGTGTTGGTCAGAACAATTTCTAAAGGGTTTGGGCAATTTGTTTTGGGGAGGCTTAGCCTCCCCAAGCCTCTTGTATGTGCCGCCTATGGCTTTAAGCATCTCCAGTCTTCAGTAATGTTTTGGTTTCTGCTATTTTTAGTCTGTAGAAACAGTGAAAGTCGATGGCACTGGACGCTACTCCTTCCTGCATGTGTTCCAAAAAGGACGGAGGACTGTGGGCTTTGCACTGTTTGAGGACTGGTTCTACTGGTCTGATGAAAAGCAGCTCTGGCAGGCTTCTCGCAGCCTTCTTAAAGACAAGATTGCCCTTGTTGAGGCTCCAGGCTCCATCATGTCAGTCTTTCATGAACTACAGCAGCCTAAAGGTAAGCTACTTGGAGATAGACCTCTATCATAAAATCGGAGTAAAACTGAAGATGCTTTGTCAACATTTTTCGCAAAGGATTTTAATTTTCAACCATGTTGCATAGTAACTCCTTGGCTCCAAGTGTTGGCCTTAGACGTGTGCACTTGGTTGTTTTAATAACCTGTTTAGAAGGACTAGTACCAGCAAGGACCTTTTTTATCATGACTATTCACGAAGGACATCTCCAAGTCTTTTCTCAGTTATGTTTTCCATGTCGCCAATGATAAGCCAAGTTGATCGTACTACAGAAGAGATATAAACAAGCAGCATCATTTGAGTTTCATAAAAGTCATTTTGGGACACATGGGATTAAAGGTGGTGATGCTTCTATTTTTTGTGTAATTTCTGCCTGATACACTTCTCTCTTCTCTCCCTCTCCCCCACCCCCCCCCCCCCCCCCCCAAGGTTCCTCTCCTTGTGCTCAATCAAACTGCAGCCACATCTGCCTGCCGTTGCCAGACCAGCAATTTGGCTATGTTTGTGCATGTCCTGATTGGACATTTCTTCTGCCCTCTGGAAAATGCGAGAGTAAGTCTTTTGCTTTTGTCCAGTTATATCAATGGTCACAGCTTTGTCATGATGGACTCAATCCTGTCAAGTTTAGGTTATTAGTTAGTTAGTGTTTCAGATACTTTACGATTTTATTTTTTACAACAGTTTTGCTTTCTACCGCCATTTAAAATATTTATTTACTGCCCAACTACATCCTGACACTTGCTTCCTGCCTGTCTCGGCTGCCTGCAAAGCTCCTGCCTCACTTAACTTTTTTTCGTTTAGTTTTAGTCACATTGTGAAAGGTTTCATTTAAAGCAAATATAGACTGTCACTTTCGCCATACATCAGAAAATGATTATTCCTCAGGAAGGCAATACTGACTACCTGGGACAATATTGACCTCAGCCTTTGGCTTCTAGCAATATAATCCCTGTCCGTCAGTATTGACCCCCCTTGGGGACAAAAATTCTGATATGTGACTCAAAGGGCAGTCCATATTTTAAATATTTAATTTAGACAACCTGTGCGCTACCCAACACCCTGCAAAATCCAATAACCTAGTAGTACCACTCTTTAAATTAAGATTTGCATTATCCACAGACCTAAAGGTCATGTACGCAACGGCAAAAAGTCTGTATCAATTGGAGTTTGGGGAAATGGGTGCTGTCAAGGAGAAAACATCAGTTCTGACCTTCATTGAAAACATCACGTCATTCGACTTTGACTGGAAGAGAAACTGGATCTACTGGACAAATGGAAGTGGGCAGGTAAAACGAGCAAGAGCCAAGGAAGATGAATCTGAACTCATCCCAACATCAGTTCCAGGTAAAGGTTTCTTTTGTTTTGTAAGGGGGGGGGGGGGGGGGGGGGGATATATAGCCTTTTATTTCTACCTCTGTATAGAAGTTGAACTATTAAAATTGACTCTTGGTGTTTATTGAATTGAACAGCTAAATGTCCTAAAGAAATAGGACACTGGAAGCAGTGTATCATGGCAGACATCAAGGTATCATGCCTGAAATTTGGGGGTCACTAGCCTCTATTGTACATAGCTTCACATTCAAAACCACCACAAAATTGCCTCTCTGCTTGAGAGGCCCAGAGGATGGGTAGATGTTGCCAATTTGAGTACATTTTTCAAGGAAGAGAGAATCGCTTGTGGTTTGTTTTGCTTGGATTAGATTAAATGTATTATGTTTTCAGTTTGCTGTATTAGGGTTGACATGGAAACTGGAAACCTGTATTGGTTGTCATGTGAAGGGCACGATGTTGGAGCCCTAGATGGCAGCAGAAATGAAACCAAGAAGCTGTACCACGCCGGGGAAGTAATCGTTGACCTGTATGTCGATTGGCCAAGGGGTCGTTTGTACTGGCTGGAAAAGGGCCAGGTTATTAGGATGAGTCTGACTGGTGGAAACGTTGAAGAAATAATGGATGCTTCACAATTTGAAATTGGTCAAATAGTAATGGATATAAAATCCAACAGCTTCATCTGGAATGGTGATCAGTCTGGTGAGATTCACTCCCTATCTGTGCATAATGCAGATGAATTTCCTGCTTCCACCTATTCCTTGCATGTTTTTGCATAGTAGTGTATAGTAGTTTAACTGTGAAGCTTAGTCAAATAGTATGCTAAAACCATAATATTTATATGGGCTCATTCCAGTGCAGGTGGACTACAAGGGTTGCTATTGTGCTTTCATTCTTTCGCTATAATGGATTTTTCATTTGGCACCAAATGTGTACTAAAATTAACATTCGGTAGCCCAAGATGTGTGCTAAACAAAACCAGCAGTTTTATATTGCATTGTTAGAAAACCACAATGATGCTTATTTTAAGTTTTAAATCTTACATTTAATATACTGATTTTGGAATACCACTAATTGTTGGGCATGACAATACATTACATTCCAGTTGTATTACATGCAGTGCAGTATTTGGTTAGTTTTGCTGTATTTTTGTAGGTGACCCACCTATTCCAACAGTGTGACCTTTTGTTTTTCTGCAGGCTTGCATGTCATGAGTGTGCTAAAGGACAAGATGTACTTTCCAAAAAAAACCCTGAAAGGATCAACTGTAGCGGCACATGAGCCGTTCCTGCTGTCCTTGCAGGATGGCACCCTCACTCTGTGGGACAGAAGGGAGATGAAAGCTCTCACAACGGTGGAACTGGAGGAGAGTGATATTGTGAGGGTGATGACTGTGACGAGCGACGTACAAAAAGGTTAGTACAGAGGAACATGGAACAGTAAAACACTCTGGCAGCTAACTGATCCTCCGTCACTACCTGTGTGTTGAGGATGTGCCCAATATCCTTGGGACACAAACTCCACAATTCTCCTACTGCTTTTGTAATATCCCTTGGCACCTTCAAATGCCTGTTCTGAAATGTGCCTAAACCATATCTTAAACACATTTACTTTTTGTCTCTTCTGAAAATGTGAAATAGCTAAACAATCGCCTCGAGCAGTAGCCATCTCCTACAAGTGTTTCAATTGTCTTGAGTTATGCTTACAAATATATTAAGCAATACTGATTTTAAATGGGAAGAGTAGCTAACAATGACAGATCAACCAAATGGCCCAGAATAGATAACTTTTGATTCTGTCTATCATTAGATTCAAAAGCTTTTAGAAGACCTGCCAGTACTCCTGCTCGGGTTTGTCCTCGGACATTTGTGCCTTGTAAGGATGGGAGTGACTGTGTTGCTCATGACCACCAGTGCGACGGGGAGAAGGACTGCAAGGATGGCTCAGATGAGGACAACTGTCCCCGGGAATGCGATAAGTCTGGTAACCTACATGTATAAGACCTGTTTCAAAAACAGGTAGTGATTTAAGAATTGTTGCATGTCAAGTTAAAATAGGCTTGTAATGGTAGTTCTAGAAGATGTTTCATGAAGGTTTATTAAGTACTGTAGTTCCAGGAAATAAGGATTGTGTTTACGGCCATCCTCGAGAGTTACTCCATGAATGTTTATAGAGTAAATAAATTACTTGGATCAAGCTCTGCACTGCTTAGCAAAGCCCAGTAATTGTGATAGAATTGATGGGGGGGGGGGGAATACATAAAGCTTAAACTCTCAACTTGTGTACACATGTCTGGTGCACATGTAGAGCACGGAGGTGAAGTACCTGGCTAGAGCAATGTTACTCCTCATTCATGACCATTCAACACGCTCATTTATCTGGAACAACTTAAATCCCTGCTTTTTATAGCTTTTCTACAGTGCAAAGCACTCATTGGGGTGTAGTCCCTTAGCATGGTTGTAATGAGAGGGCTACATTCAAAGTTCTAGAATGATAAATTGCTACTGTGGGATGGTTAGTCCTGTTGCAAGGCCAAAACATTTCAATGCAACTTTTTTTTTCTTCAATTCTGATTTGTTAGGAAGTTTTCGGTGTCTTGATGGAAGAAAGTGTATTGAATCGAAGTGGGTTTGTGATGGAGTCCCGCAGTGTGCTGACGGTTCGGATGAGGCACACTGTTGGAAGCCCACTGAAAGCTGTCCCTTCCACTGTGATGAGACCAAATGCATTCCGAACCATGCTCGATGTGATGGTCATGAAGATTGCGATGACAAAACAGATGAAGAAAACTGTGGTGAGTCACTGTCAGCTGATGATGATCTGTGCTTTTTTGCTATATATTGAGCTACTCGATCAATTCAAGAAGCCCTCTAGTCTAGAACAGCTTAAATATTAAATTATAAAAAAAAATCTTAAGTGAATTAAAGCTTTATGAATATGGCCTGGTATCTAGTATTGGCTCCTCAAACAATCCTAAAGGAATCATTGTAACAATCAGTGGTGTCGGTGTGAACACAAGCGTGCCATTGTCCATTTCACCAAGTCAACTGGCTGCCTGAAACCAATGCTTTTGGTTGTAACCCTGTTTTCCCTTTTGGTTTTGAAAGCCAATAAAAGCAGACCCGTCGGTACTACTCGCGTTTGTCCCAGGACGTTCGTACCTTGCCAGGATGGAAGTGAATGCATTTCCTATCACCACCTGTGTGACGGAGAGGAGGACTGTCCCGATGGCTCTGATGAAAAGAACTGTGTCGCCAGTGTGTGTAATGAGCCAGGTAACTGTCAGTAGGTGTTTGACATGCTGTGGCTCCTATATAAAGCATGCCGAGTACCAGTACACTTGTAAGTATGCAGATACTGCACTGGTCTGGTGGTTAACTTGAATGTCCAGGCTCACCTAAAAGGTGAACAGTGGTGGATATCTTGTAAATTTAAAATAGCCACAGATTAACCTGCTCATTTTAATCATGTGTTAAGACAGTTATAGTCTCTTTTACTGATTTTAGTATTACCTGCAGTTTTAAGCATATTTTTGTAACATTGACATAGAGTACAGGACTGTACATGCAATGTATGCCCTGAAATAAGGGCTAGCATTTTAAAGAACTACCTGTCAGGTTGAGTTTAGTACTATAGGAATATCGGCACAAGTACAAGTGAATGGACCGAAGCTCAAAGCTAAGGTCAGTTTAAGCTGTACGCATAAGTTTATCATCCTAGAACGCCTATTAATACTGTTTGTTATTACTACACAACTTAAATCCAGCTATATTTCTTTTCTAATTACTAACATTCATTTAGTCCCTTGTCAATTTGAAGAGGGAAAAGGTTGATGAAGAGGTATGTGTCTGATTGTGATGTCACAATTTTGAATGGAATTCAGAGAGGTGCCTTGCATATGATTTATTTTCAAAGCAAGTGATGTCAACCATGCTTGTATGGAGAATTGAGCATGGTGAAAACAGTGGCATGGTTGATGCCATCAATAGGGTTTCTCCATGATGTGTTGTGGGATAAAGTCTAAACATGAACTTTTGATAGGCTGAAAGATCCTGAGCACTCTAATTTTGAATGCATCAGTTACATTGCCATTGATTCCATTGTCTTGTCAGGGCAATTTCAATGTCTAAGTGACAAGAAGTGTATTGAAGCAGAGCTAGTTTGTGATGGAGTGCCGCAGTGTGTCGATGGCTCGGATGAAGCAGACTGTCAGCAACCAACTGCAGAAGACTGTGACTTCCACTGTGACAATAACACCAAATGCTTTGCTGGCGGAGTGGTATGTGATGGTAAAGATGACTGCAATGATAAAACTGATGAGAGAAACTGCGGTGAGTCACACAAAGTATCACTGATGAAATTAATAAGGTATCTGTTTATAAATATATTAGACAATCAGATTTTAAATGGGGAGGGGGGGGGCTAACAATGAAATATCAACCAACTGCTCAGCATGTACACATTTGGTGTTAATTTGTATTCAATAGATTCAAAGGCTTTTAAAAGACCTGCCAGTACTCCTGCTCGGGTTTGTCCTCGTACATTTGTGCCTTGTAAGGATGGGAGTGACTGTGTTGCTCATGACCACCAGTGCGACGGGGAGAAGGACTGCAAGGATGGCTCAGATGAGGACAACTGTCCACGAGAATGCAATGAGTCTGGTAATCTACCTATATATCAGTACGTTTTACATGACCAAAGCTTTTTCCGAAAACTAATGTTTTCAGAAAACTGATTTTCTTAACGTCACTTTTCTGTGTTTTACATGATTAACGATAGAAAGTCTAATTAGAATTCAACTGTATACATTGATTGAAGTTTTTGGAAAACACAGGATATTTTCTCATGCAAAGTACTGTAGTACCCCAAGTACGATTTGAACAGACTGGACATTTTTTCTGCGATAGAACGTAGACCAGTCCAATAACAAGTGCTTTATCGAAGTGTCAGGTCTTAAATTCAAAGATTACTACCTCTTCAGATTCCCCACAATGTGCAGTCAGTCTTCAGCTCATCCTGTTCTATATTACCAGTTTCTTTTGCAGACATTTTTAAATTCACGTAATTTTAAAGCTGGAAAACATGTGCTGCTTCAGTATAGGCTATTAAAAATAAATAAATAAATAATTTAAAAAAAAAAAAAAAAATACGGACAAATATTACTTGATCCCTATTATTATTATTATTATTATTATTATTATTATTATTATTATTTTTATTTTTATTATTTCTAAGCAGATGCCCTTATCCAGGGCGACTTAGTCGTAAACAAAAATACATTTCAAGAATCACATTACAAGTATTAATACAATTAAGAGCAAGATCAAATACAATGACTTCAGTTCTAGCAAGTACAAGTATATGACAAAATACGATTCAATAACAGAGTAAATGGATCCATGCAGACTGACTACATATTATTCTCTTTTCTAAAACCACGTGCAGGAATGAAGGTCAAAGTTTGCACACGTGCGGTATGCTATCAGAATAAGTTTTCCGAAAAGTGCGTTTACATCATATACATTTGGTTCGTTTTCAGAATTGAATCAGAAATTTCTAAGTGCTGTTTTCCGAAAACTGACCTAAGGAATATTCAGATACATTTGCTGAAAACTGTGTTTACATGACTTTTTGATATCGGAATTAGTTTTTGGAAAACTTAGTTTTTTCCGAAAAATATCGGATATTCTTATGCTCATGTAAACGCACTGTATGACTGTTTCAGCAGCAGGTAGTGATTAGAATTCTGTTGTATGTCAAGTTAAAATAGGCTTGTAATGGTGACGAGTTCTAGAAGATGCTCCATGAAGGTTTATGAAGTACTGCAGTGCCACGAATAAGGATTGTGTTTACTCGTGAGTTCCACTCCATGAATGTTTAGAGTATTCTATAATATAGATTAAGTACAAGTAATGTTAAGTGTTTTTTCCTTGGCGCAAGCTCTGCACTGCTTAGCAAAGCCCAGTTATGTTGTAGGAATTGAATGCAAGATATATATTCAAAATGAGGTCTGGTAAATGACAATGCTTCAACTCAGAACTTGTGTATACATGTCTGGTGCACATATGGAGCAGGGAGGTGAAGTAACTGGCTCTAGCCAGTGCAATGTTACGCCTCGTTCATGGCAATTCAACTCGCTCATTTATTTAGAACAATTTAAATCCCTGCTTTTATATATTTTCTATAGTGCAAACCACTCACTGGGGTGTACTCCTTTGGCATGGTTAGAATGAGAGGGCTACATTACAAGTTCTAGAATTATGTATTGTGACTGTGGGGTGGTTAGCCCTGTTGCCAAGCCCAATACATTTCAATGCAACTTTTTTTTTTTCTTCAATTCTGATTTGTTAGGAAGTTTTCGGTGTCTTGATGGAAGAAAGTGTATTGAATCGAAGTGGGTTTGTGATGGAGTCCCGCAGTGTGCTGACGGTTCGGATGAGGCAGACTGTTGGAAGCCCACCGAAAGCTGTCGCTTCCACTGTGATAAGACCAAATGCATTCCGAACCACGCTCGATGTGATGGTCATGAAGATTGCGATGACAAAACAGATGAAGAAAACTGTGGTGAGTCACAGACTGTCAGCTGACATTGTTCTGTGCTTTTTTTGCTAATATATTGAGCTACTCGATCAATTAAAGAAGCCCACTGGTCTAAAACAGTAACTATTAAACTATTTTGTTTATAAAAATACTTTGAAAAAACATTCTTTTGAATAACTTTAGTTCTGGTATTGGCTTCTCAAACAATCCTAAAGGAATCATTATAACAATCAGTGGTGGTGTCAGTGTGAACAAAAGCGTGCCATTGTCCATTTCACGAAGTCAACTGACTGCCTGAAATAAATGACTTTGGTTGTAACCCTGTTTTCCCTTTTGGTTTTGAAAGCCAATAAAACCCGACCCGTCGGTACTACTCGCGTTTGTCCCAGGACGTTTGTACCTTGCCAGGATGGAAGTGAATGCATTTCCTATCCCCACCTGTGTGACGGAGAGGAGGACTGTCCCGATGGCTCCGATGAAAAGAACTGTGTCGCCAGTGTGTGTAATGAGCCAGGTAACCGTAGGTGTTTGACATGCTGTGGCTCCTATATAAAGCATGCTGAGTACCAGTGTACTTGTAAGTATGCAGATACTGCACTGGTCTGGTGGCTAACTTGGATGTCCAGGCTTGTCTAACACAGGTGAACAGGAGTGGGTATCTTGTAAATTTAAAATTGCCAAAGTTAGAATGTGCCTGCTTATTTGAATCCTGTTTGTGTTTTTAATGCAGTTAGACACATTACTGATTTTATATTATGCATTACCTACAGTGTTAAACATTTGTGTAATACATTAAAATATTCAATACATGCAACTTATGTCCTGCAATAAGGGCTAGCATTTTAAAGAAAACAACCTGGTAGGTTGAGTTTAGTACTATATGGTTACGGAACAGCCAATTACAGTATCTATGGGGGAATCTCAGCATGAAGCGAATGGACTGAGGCTCAAAGCCAAGGTCAGTTTAAGTGCAGTGTCGCTGTGACCTGTACACACATTGGTCATATAACTCTTTTTTTTACTAATAAACAATACTTCTTTTAGTAATAAACAAGTTAAAAATCCAGCTCTATTCTAATTACCAACCTTCATTTAGTCCATTGTCAATTTGATTGAAGAGGGAGAAGATTTATGAAGAGAATGCAGTGAAGTGGCTGAGGTACGCGTCCGATTTATGTTGTCACAATTTTAAATGGACTTTGCAGTTGAATGGAATTCAGAGACGCCTTGCATATGATTTTTTTTTTTTTAAACCAGGTGATGTCACCCATGGTGATATGGAGAATACAGCATGGTAAAAACTGAGAGGGGTTTTCAATACATCAGTTGCATTGATTCCATTGTCTGTTGTCAGGGCAATTTCAGTGTCCAAGTGACAAGAAGTGCATTGAAGCAGAACGGGTTTGTGATGGAGTGCCGCAGTGTGTCGATGGCTCGGATGAAGCAGACTGTCAGCAGCCAACTGCAAAAGACTGTGACTTCCACTGTGACAATAACACCAAATGCTTTGCTGGTGGAGTTGTATGTGATGGTAAAAATGACTGTGATGACAAAATGGATGAAGCAAACTGCGGTGAGTCACATTGATGCAGTTATCACTGCTATACTTCCAATGCTGTACTTTTATATCCAACAGTGGCTTACCAAAAGTGCCTCACACCTAATAGTTCTCTTCCTTCATGTACAGACAAGTAAATAAACACATGTTTATTCTGAAATCATGCAAAGCACTAGCACAATGAGTGGGGCTGATACTTTGTGGTGTAGGCTTATGCGGATGAGATCACCAATCCTGGTCTGATTTGTAGATCATTCCTGGCTCAATCTGTATTGGAGTCCTGGGAAGTGTGTTTTTTACTGGGGTGCTTTTGCAGGGATCAGTAGAGGATAGCCCTCACATGCTCAATGGGGTTCATGTCTGGTGAACGGCCAGGACATGGCAGAGTTCTGGTTCCCTAACTGAGTTGCGTGAGCAGTGTGTGCCATAAATATTGCCCTCTTTGTACAGATGGCCATTGACATTGATGGCTAGCAGTGCTGTGTCATGCAGATGTTAGTTTATTTGCAGACCATATCTCTGACTGCCCATGCAACTCAAAGATGGAGTCGGTGCTCCTCCAATCCCTGACTTCTCAAAGAATGCATATGAAGGCAAATTGTAATAGTACAAGGTAGTTTTATCAGAGAGAACAACATGTGATCTAGACTAGTCAAAGTAATGACTGGGCATCTGCTTTCATGTTCTGAAGTAAAACTATTGATTACCACAGCCAAAGTTTTTGGGGTTTTTTTTGTTTGTTTTTATAGTTTTACCTGGTTTGATGTCATCAAGGACTTGTGTTCATGTTCAGCATATCTATTTTAGGAGCACTTGCAAAAAGTCTCATGTATATACATGCAAAAAAAAAAAAAATTATGTATATATGAAATATATTTTTTTGCAGTTGCTGAAAGACCTCCAACGACACCTGAACCTCTGATTTGCCCCAGGGCATTTGTGCTCTGTCGGGACAAGAGTGACTGTGTTCCTAATGATCAGGTTTGTGATGGGGAGAATGACTGTCTGGATGGCTCTGATGAACACGACTGTCCCAAGGGGTGTCATGAGCCAGGTAATTCAGACCCACTCCCCACAAGAGAAGGCTTAGCAGGTGGTTTAGCCGACTACATATGCCATGTTTGGTATAAAGACCACTTTTTTAAATTGTTTGTTTATAAATGTAATGTTTACATATATTTTTTAAAATTAAATTATCAAACGAACCAGTGGCTGGAAGCTAGACATCAATGCACAGCAGTATGATGCTGCTACAACAAAAATGGTCAGAAGTAGAATAGAACAACATGGTTATGCCTGATTTTGTTGGCGTTTGTCTCAGTAAGTTATCCAACTTGAGCTTGCTACAAGCATTGAGAGATTATACAGTGGTTTGCTGTTTGTAATCAGTCTTTTGCAGCTAAAGGATTTTGTGTGTTTATTTTAGACCAATATAATGGTCTAGCTGGGGTTGAACCAGACCTCCAGTTAGGTACCAAGTTTAGTAGTCTGAGTAAGTGCAACGTTGCAGCTGAACTGCCAGGTTTTTTGTTTTCTAATAAAATAAAGCTTTTGTTTTGGGCAGGGCATTTTCAGTGTCTGCATGGCAAAAAGTGTATTGAAGAGAATCAGGTTTGTGATGGAGTATCACATTGTCTCGATGGCTCGGATGAGGCCAACTGCTGGGAACCCACAGAAAACTGTGCCTTCCGCTGCGACAATAACGCCAGATGCTTTCCTGAGCAATTCCGATGTGATGGTGAACATGACTGTGTAGACGGATTAGATGAAAGAAACTGCAGTAAGTCTTGAGCTGTGTTGAGAGGACAATGTTGGTTGTTCACTTCATTGTCAGTTTCTTCTGTTTGACATAAAAATCTGGGCTTTGTCATTCAAGGCATACCATAGTCATAGGTTTGTTTTGTTTTTTTTCCCCACCTCTCAAGAGAGCCAAATTCACAATGTTTTGGTA
Organism: Acipenser oxyrinchus oxyrinchus; assembly: GCA_030684275.1. Lineage (NCBI taxonomy): Eukaryota > Metazoa > Chordata > Actinopteri > Acipenseriformes > Acipenseridae > Acipenser > Acipenser oxyrinchus. Next base: position 85,871,931 of record CM060247.1, read on the forward strand.
TGTTTAACATAGCTTTAGTCAAGGGAAAGCTTGTTTTGAAAGTAAACAGTGGAGGTACTTGTTGGCCATTGATGCCATGGCAACTACTTATTTGTATTCGTATGCATGCATGCATTGGGGGCGGCCGGTTAATAGTGTTCGCTTGCTCGCCGAACCCCCAGTCTCTCTTATTAAAGAACTGCGCTCCACATCAACAATGCCGTTCATCCCATCTGTTTAATGGGCTGAAGCCTGGCTGTGCTCGCTCAGGAATGAAAGCCCCCAAATCCACCGTGCACATGTGCAGTAGCAGCCAGCCGTCAGCCAGGACTGGCTATGATTGGCTTAATGTCTGGATGGAGCGCAGCCGGTTAGCGAACACGGTGATCAGGCAATCGGCGCGCATGTGCCAAGACAACAGAGGCTATAAATATGAGCAGCACAACTTTGTCTCTTCTCAGTCTTGCATGGTGTGTTACTTTTGTGTAAAGACGGAAAATGTGCAAGCTGTTTTAAATATTAAAATAATTCACAAGTCTGTTTGAGAACTCATTTGTTCAACTTTGTTCTTTTCACAGTTTTAATCTGCTTTTATTTTGCGCGCCGTCTGTCCCTTTTTCTCCTGAGGCTGCTGCTCTTCAGCAGTGCTTTAACTTAAGCGCAGTAATATCTTGCTGTGTTTGGCAATCCTTTATTTTTATTTTAATTTATCGACCACTACTGCCTGTTTGCGGTAATCGGTTATTAAATTATAATGTTATTTAAATCTTGTTAGCTGTGTCGTCAGGCTTTTTTTTTTTTAGGTGTTTTTAAATTACTATTGTTTTTTTGTAGCTGATCAGTCTTATTAGGTCTATAAATTATCTGCTGGTTCCTGAAAATAAAAATGTACTTCATTGTTTGTGTTTTTTCCCCTTTTTAATTGTGACTTCCATTTAAGGTCTTATTTTTCTTTTCATGGTCTTTGAACTTGGGATTGATTTTGATTTCAGGGACAACTTAAATTTAAATAAATACACCTTTCAGTTTGAGTACATTCAGTGTGTTTTAATGTCATTTTCAACATCTCACTTTTTGATCTTAGCTGGATTTCTAAGCTTAATATTTAAACTGAGTAAAAGTGAATATCAAATGAAAGCAATTTGTCTTAAATGTAGCACTGTCAAACTATTTTACTTATGGTCATTTCATACTTAATTTGTTAATTTTACATTTTGATCTTTTCTTTTCATTTGATGTGTTTGGCACGGATATCTATGTAGCGAACATGCATTACATAACGTACCTGCCTCACTACAATCTTTCCTAAGGGTCGACGATGTAGATTCAAAGCCTTAATGTCATTTTAATGTCTGCGTTATGAAGAATGCATGAGGGGCGTGGCGGGGGGTGGGGGAGGAGCCGCTGGCTGGAATCTCCTGACTTGGACTAAACTGAGTAGTCTCTTCACGGCCGTGCGTTACATACCTGGTCTAAAGTAGTACTCTTTCTGTTAGGTGAAGAGTGTGGTGCTTCAGAGTTTCGGTGCAGCAGCGGGCAGTGCATTTCCTCGGTCCTGCGCTGCGATGGAGACGCAGACTGCAGAGACCACTCTGATGAAGTGAACTGCTCTAAACCTCCCCGCTGCCTGTCTGGGAAGAGGTGTCCAGAGAGCAAGGAGTGCTTTATAGAGGAGTGGCTGTGTGACGGGGACTTGGATTGTAAGGATGGCACTGATGAGAAGGTGACTTCTTCCTATTGGAAACTCTCTGAAAAATGTCAAGCAAAGCTCTTGAGACTCCTAACCATAATGTATCTATTCAAGCCTTTCATAATAATCCAAAGCCACATTCAGGGATATATATATATATATATATATATATATATATATATATATATATATATATATATATATATATATATATATATATATATATATATATATATATATATATATATATATAAAATTATTCAAAGTGCTGCAAGGCCAAGGACAGTTACAATAAGAGCAGTAGAGACTTCAAAATGATTGTGGACAGCTAATGAGCATTTGTTGTACAATTCTAGCAATGTTAATGGCCATGTGGCAAGGTTGCCTTAAATGGTCAATCTGTAGTTTACCTAGTGTGAAATGTTTGAGTTTAAACTTCAGTGTATTCATTATTTTGATTTCTTGGATAGATGTTTTGCTGTTGGATGAGAGACTCCGTTCAGGTTTAAGAAAGTGAATAATAATGTGCGTTGTATCTATTTTAGAACTGCAAGTTTTCTGAAGTGAACTGCAGTGAGCTGCAGTGGACCTGTGCCTCAAAAACCCAGTGCATTCCCAACTCCTGGCGTTGTGATGGAGAGCAGGACTGCCCGGATGACAGCGATGAGACTGGATGTGAGCCGTTGTTTGTTTTTTGATCTCCTTTCAAAGCTTATACTATACAGCTTGTGAGCAGTCTGGAATTTCAGTGTATATCAAGTTTTGAAGATGCAAATTTGTTGTGTAAATGACTAAATATGCTGCACTGAAGCTTGACTTTATAACAAACTGAAGCTTATTCTGCATCGAGTTGGGAACACTCATTTTAAATGCGTTTTTTGGTTGGTTTACTTGCAGGTTTTCTTCCTCAAACTCTACAAGCATTTACTTTTTATTTCCTGGGTTCTGTCAAGATACATAGCAGTTTCACGCATTTCAGGTTAATATGAGCTTGATTTTGCCTCCGTGTAATTAACAAGCTCATGTTAAACTCGTAGTAAATCCAGTAATTGATCAAACTGCTATGCAATGGGAGTCTTATTTCCATCCCTGCGATGCAAATGTAGCTCATATTGATCACCGTGATGGTGCTGTTCTGTTGAATAACATATTTAATAGAAATTGACTGCTAGAATCTATACATTGTTTCTCTTCACTAGGTGTAGAAATTGTTGGCAAAGCATTTAACAATGTATATCATACATTACAATTAAATTAGTAAATCATGTTGTCTTGGTTTTTTATTCAAGTGCCAAATGCATGTTTTTCCAATGGTGTATTCTGTGGTTCCCCATAACATTTGAATGTGCCCTGTGTTATGATCAGGTACCCCAGTGAAGTGTCCAAGCCATCAGTTCCAGTGTGGCATGCCCGTGGAATGCCTCAACATAAGCATGGTCTGTAATGGGATAAACAACTGTGTGGATGGATCAGATGAAGGTGGGGACTGCAACTCTCTTAACTGTGAAAAGAAATGCTCACAGACCTGCTACAAGACACCCAATGGATCAGTAAGTATGAATGTCACCTTTTGTTTTGAAAATAGTAATCTGAGGACCAGTAAGTATGACTGTCGCCTGATGAGAAGGTGACTTCCTCCTATTGGAAATTCTCTGAAAAATGTCAAGCAAAGCTCTTGAGACTCCTAACCAT